>VFFE01008282.1:4163123-4612529 GCA_008921705.1 Burhinus oedicnemus | reverse complement strand
CTTCACAACAGAGATGCAACTTACTGTATAATAAAGGTATAATATCAGGGTTTGAAGACCTTGCAATCTATTATGTGACAATTAAGATATGTATCTGCCTTTTCTTTTCTTAAAGAAATAAGGTTGACTATTGTGTAAAGAAAAACTACATCTCTTACAGAATGGACAAGATCAACTTTAGGAAAAAAAAAAAAATCACTTTTCTGCCAATTTTCTTTTGAAATGTTGCAGTTGTTAAAAGTAGAGCAAGTAACTACAGAGGAAATTACATTGAAGAGGCAGCCAAAGAGGGTAAGAAAAGTTTTTTTCTATATCATTTGCCCTAAAACCAGGCTAGCTGAAACACTCTAACATCAATAGAGAAATTGAATCAGACTTTTTAAAAATCATACGTGTCATTGGTATAATTCACTGTATTTTTTCAGGATGTAAATTGTCAGTCTGCACCTGTCTGAAACAGGGAATTACTATTATGCTCTTGGTGCAAATGGCATGGAGATTAAAGGTCACAGCTACAAAAACCCGAGTCATTGCCCAGATTTAGATAATACAACTTTCAACTAATTTGTTGACTCCAGTGTTTCAGGCTCCTTTAGCCTTGGAGAAACTAAATGGGGATACTTTAGCAAAACCTGAATTATCTAAATCTTCTGTAGGAACCGTTGAGCTAAATGAGACTTTTAGCACTTAAAGAAAAGAGTTATGTGGATTTCACTTAAATGCCTCATCCAAAGTTATGCAGGAACTACTGAATCACCATTCCTCTCCTGATCTGGATGGTTTTCCTTCTTTGTCTTTCATAAAAGACAGGTCAGAAAAAGAAATAAAAATTAACAAGAGGTGTTAGTAAAGCCATCCAAGCCATCCAGACCTATGGCAACACATGAACTAATAATCATTTCCCTCCCCTGAACAACAGACCGTTTTTTTTTTTATTTGAAGGTGTTCCCTTAAAAAAACCCAGATGTTTCATATACTTAAACAATGCACGTAGCCCACACAAAATTGTTATATAGTGGTTCTAGAATACAATATTCACTTAAAACTCAGGTTAGGTTTTGTATCCCAAGATACAAATTTATTGTATCATTGATAGTTACTTGAGGTCACATTTACTTGTGGGGTATCCACAAGCAGGGGATCAAGATTTCACACTAATGCAAAAGCTTTAGGCTTTTTATGGGATAAGAATTATCTTCACCCACTGAGGATAACGAAATCCTTCAGAAATTATTTTTCCCTTTGTTTCCATAATACATATATACAGATAGAAGCCTTAGGCATAACAATTTGAAGTGGCAATTTAGCAATTGACTGTAATTTAGTTTCAACAATCAGAAGCAAGATTGAAAAAAGGGTTTGCGTTTATATTTTTATTGTAGCAAGCACGTGAGAATTTGAAAAGGGTAAAGTTACAAGTCAGCAACAGGTAGCTAGAATATAGTCGTGTTTCAAACCCTGGTGAGTGGTGTATAATCATGCACGTAGAAGGCACTGGGACCTAGACAGACCTGCTTATGCTGCCTGTCCAATCAAAATCAATGTATTCATTTAAATCCATATAAAACAGACAGATGCGTAACTTCAGCGCTGAATAGAGCCTAACTGCCACGAGCCTCCATCTCTGGGCTGCTACCACATCTATTATGCATGTCAAATCTTGTTATGTAGCTTCAAAGAAAAAAAAAAAATATATACCTTTTACTTGTGATTGAGCTAGGACGAATGCCACGATTTCAAGACATGACTTCCTCTCCTGTCATCTATACTTCATTTTCCATCATATATTTTAACGCAAATTTTCTAGTTTTGAAGTCCTTTCTTTCCTTTCAGCTGGAGAACAGTCTTTAAGTAAGACTGCGCTCAGGAACTATCAAACCTGAGTGCATTGGGATAACTAGAGGATAGACATCACGATGATCATCTGGCCTGTTCAGTAGTCAACAAAAACGAAATCTTTGTCTCTCCATTCCTAGCTTCATAATACAGAGCAGTAGTCTATTGTGTGGAAAAAAAATTCAAACCTGATAGGACTGCGTTACTCTGTTGCAAAAAACATGGCTAGAAATACAAACACACCACAAGCAGAATTGAGCAGAAGCAATCATCAAAAATAAACAGAGAGGCCAAGACTGACCAGTGTTTACATGCCAAAAAATAACCGATCTATAGAAGAAATCTAAGAATCCTTCTGAAGTGTTGACAAATGTTTAGCTCTTGAGATATTCCAATGGGCAAGGAAGATGAAAGCAACAAAGATGCGACACTACCTTCTGAAATTAAGACTACTATTAAAGAAAATTATGGAAAGCCCCAAAACTTTACTAGAGCAGCATACCTAGGAGTACTTTGATTTTTGGTTTTTCACAATAGAACTGGATTTGGAACAAGACTGGAAAAAGTAATCAAGAACACGCAGTCAATGTTGACAAAGACAAGGCTCACCGTATGTTAGATCTTCTAAAATCATGGTCCCAGGAGACTTATCCTTGCTTATACCAATTAGAAAATCATGCTTAGTATCAGCTCAATTTTTCACAGCTATGCTCTAGTAAAATAATATAAGCTCAACAAGTGATAACTTCTATTCTAAAGTTCATACGCACTTCTAATTCCAACTCCTACTGCTTACAGTACTTTACAACTCTATGTAAGACAGCACTGTACAGGCAACACAATTTTTTCATGCTATAAGTCTTGATCATTTAAAAAAACAACTACTCCAAATTGAATAAAATATCACTATCTGGAAAAATCTTTTTGAAAAAATAAAAATGTGAATAGGCTTAATCAGCATTTTTCATTTTAGGAGTTCCAATTTTTTAATGTTTAGCTATTGTTACTTTATATTAGTGCTGAAATAAGGAAACTCATGGTCTGTGCTGCATAAATTGAGTCCCGAGTGCCAATATTAATTCTAAGATCTGCAAATGCTATATTAAATTCAGTAGGGGTGGGCAAATGTTTAACAGGACCCTTTGGAAGCAACCCTGGAAGCGGCTCCACTTCAGAACTGTAACTTCTACATTCTCTTTTGCTTTTTGAAGGAAGATTTTAGTGCTGACCTGTACCAGGAGCCAGTTGCCACAGCCTGTTCACTCTAGTAGTTCAATGTGAGTTCATCTCATATATCCATACCATACCAACTTATCTATGGCAGCATTTTGACCAGCCACAAGCACGGCACAATGACACAGACTTTCCTAGTCCATGTTGCACCATTTAAATAAATAAAAAATCCCTCCTCCTTAGCAACAAACCTCAATCTGTAAACCACAAAAGCATTAGAAACTGTCTTCGAATATCATCTAATAAACAAAATGTTTAACCAACTTACTGAGCAATCATTTCTCTGTTATTTTGGATTTAACCAACCAGAAAAACTGAAAAGCTTTGATTAGGTTTTTCCACAATATACCTCTGCTGTGTGATAAATGATTTACTATGGATGATAAATGAATATAGTCTTTCATTATATATGGCATTCATCAGCTATGAGAAAGCTTTTGAATAAATGGAAAGTGATTTCATACCATATTCAAAGCCTCATGCAGCTAAGGCACAGATGAAAGCCACATTCAATACTTCAAAAAACAAATTAAAACGAGACCTTTGCTTTACATTATATCTGCCCAAGATTGCCATCTATATAAAAGCCTTTCAAAACTCTTCTTGACAATATCTTTCAGGGACTGGACTTAGGTAGGAAAAAAAGATGTCTGAAAATCAATAAAGAAAGGACTAAAAGATGTAAGATTTATAGACGATATCACGGTGTTCGGTAGGAAACTGCCTCACCTTCAAGTGGCCATTTATTAAAGATGACAATTATAACAATAAGTGAGGCAATTCTAAAGAGAGGTGCAAACTCACTAGGAGGTAGTGTAACAGGTTTGCTGGATGTGTTTCTTTTCCCAGCTTCCTCCCCACGCATATTACAAGCTCAACATTAAAGATTTTTGCTTCCAGCTACTTAACGAAAGCAACAGCCCTGGACTTCTTTCAAGAACTTTCAAATGTTCTTCATTTTGTTTCATTGACTATTTCCCAATTCAAAAATAGAGCCAAAAATACTCAGAGAAATTAAATTCTCTGTTTCAAACCCAAGCTAGAAGTACAATGGATGCTTTGCTAACCATGAAGAAGTCATGCAAGATTTCTAGTCCAGCCCTGTAGATTCAAAAACATTTGTCAAGTTTCAGCAAAACTTTCTAATTAATTTTTTTAGACAAATTTTAAAATACACATAGGAAATAAGATGCTTGTCTAGTAATAATTTCTATATGGAATAATGCTTGTCACAGTCTCCTCTCCTAAACAGCTCAAGGCCACATCAAGCCAATGCTTATCCACAGAGACAGAGTGCCTCTGCCAGACACTTAAAACCCCTCAGTAATTCAGTGATGTATTTAGTTTGTACCTGTTTTTATACCTGGTCTGGAAAGAATAACTGAAGCCACTCTGGAGGTGCCAGTTAAAATATCCTTAACTACTAACAGATGGTCTACACAAACGATGACCTCTCACTTTATGGCAAGAAATAAACATGCCTCTGCTCCTGTATTTTATATGATCAGCACACATCACATTTTATAGATAAGAACAATTTGACATGCAATGTAATTGCCTAGCAAAGTTCACATAGAGAAACATTTTCCAAAATAACTCTTCCTTAGCATATTAAGTATAATTTAGAACCCAGAAAATGAATGGTGTTAACATTCAAGCAAGCCATTTTATGGAGATATTTAAAGTTGTAACTGAAAAACTCCAAATCTTTAAAGTTGCCCCATTATACAGAAAGATTTAGTAACAAGACTTGCATAGAATAGTTTTCTTCTGAAGAGACAGCTGTATGTATTGTAATGACATTATGGCATATGTACCACTATGTAGATTTAGCATAAAACTAGCAACTAAAGCTCTCCTGCTAATGGATCGACAGCCTACCAGTCAGCAAAAAGTGTTGGGGTCAATTGACTAAACCTAGCGAGTTTAACGCCTACGGAAGGCAGGAAGCTGCAGCCTTCATCACATGACAGGGCTTACTGCAGCTGGCAATCCACCATCTTCAAGCTTCAAAACATGCAATGAAGACTCCAGCCCAAAGTCACTCTGAGTTTACTCTGCTCTCTCCTTAGTTTGGTGGCAAAAGAAAAAGTCTGTAGGAGCTAATGTTGGAGAAGCACAAACCTGCAACAGCAACAGCACCACCCAAAAGAAAAAAAAACCAATCACCTCATCATCCACATAAAATGCAGGTGGACTTCCACAGGAGCAATATGGCAAGACCCTTGCTACACTAAATAAGCAGGAAAATTAATTGAAGCTGAAATGACATGTCTAACATAAAAAACCCCAACGTATTATGTTTTACACAAAATTTTATTAGAACAAGGAAAAAACTCCCCTTTCTGTTCCACTGTGAAATCTTGACCTGAAGCCTTCTTAATCAGTTTCTTGCTTGTGAGTTAAAAGAACCCACATCATTAAAAAGTACTAGTGATTCGAGCATTTTTGTCCATGAGTTATTAATGCAAGTTTATTAACTTTCACCAGCCAACATATTTGTAATTTAGTAGGGTTTGGATTAATATGTTTCAGACTAAAGAATGCGTATTAACTGCAAGAAATTCCATTTTACTACTTACAGTACCGGACCCATCAGTGACATCATTCTTTATGTGTGGAAAATGGTAACTTTTTCAATGGAAAACAAGGAATGTCAATTTATTAGCTGTAAACAGTAATGCAATTCCAGGTTATGAATTCAGCTCAAGCTCCATTTTTTGCAGATCTGTTCAAGAATCTTTTAAAATTCTAATTATTTCATTACTTCTTGTGAGCATGTTTGGTACTTTACCACTGTCCATCAGTTGTGGAGGGTTTGTTTACATGACACCAAGTCTTGTAACAATATACTTGAATGCAGTTATTTTCTGTACAGGATAAAATTTCCAACCACACCAAAGCTCAAGGATGCCATGATGCTAAAAAAAATCATCAGGATAATGTTTGTTTGCTCAGCTTGCATTTAAAAATAATAATTCCATTACCTAGCAAGACCTGATTAACACAAAAATCACTGAAACAGTTGGAGACATGCTGATGAACACAAGCTATGCATTATTTTGAAAAAATGTATGCCTTAGTTTAAGAATAAGAATGACCCAATGTAATAAATATTGTTAATAGAAAACATTTCTTACAAGGGTGGGTAGTGGTTTTCAAAAATTTATAGCAGAGATGAAAGCATGGTATTTGTTTCTGAATCTAACATTTTAAAAGTTAGTTTTAATACATTATCTCCAAGTAGGTTAGCTACCCAAAACATGTGATATGCAGCAAGTAGGGGCAAATTTATGTTGTTCTATGTCCACTTTAATACTTGCCTAACATGCAAAGCAGCTCTCTGGCTGACACAATCCTCACTACCGGCTATGTGCTAACACACAGCACTCAAAACATGTTATTGCATGGTTTCTTGTGGGCAGAAAGTAGTATAACCAGGACATTTTAATTTTCTGGCTTTCCTGCAGCTTCTGTAAGAAGAGCGGCAGAAACAGAAACATTATTAGAGACAAGGGAGCTCCCAAGAATTCTGTCAATATTTACACCCAGGTTAACACTACCGAGAGGATTAAGTTCTTCCTAGCAGCTCAGCTGTGCAAAATGCCACACTCTCTTACATTAAGGTATATAAAGTGCTTAAATTCAAGCAAGTAAATGGAAGCTACATGAAAAATAATTATGCATTGAAGAGAACAGCCTTCACAAAAAGACCTGCTATATCCGTCGACATTTTGCATCTCTTCTCAATACTCTCTTTAAAAGTAGGCAGTTGCATGAAAAGTCACCCATGCTCTGCCACCACCTGCCAAATCCAACAAAAAAGAAAACTTTGAGAATTGGAATATTACTAAATAATGGTAATTCCAACAGGTAGCACTGATCTGACATGCTCGCTGACAGAAAATGCTGGTCATACATACAAGATTCTTGCTTGATTCCATTTTCAAAATAATGGCAGCTGAGGGTGATAATCAGGAAAGTCATTATGTCCCATTTAAAATCATTTTGTAGATTAGAATTAGTCTCTGACAAGACATCCCTATGAAATTTGAGGAACGCATTTGCTTCTCTTGAATTCCTAATCAGAAATCAACTGAACTCAGCGACACGTTTCTGGTAATTCTCTTCTGAATGCAGGTGAAACTAAAGTGGCACAGCTCGTACTGCCTCTAGACACTGCTATCAAATTTTTCTCGTCACATCCCCGCAAAAGGAGCAGAACAGGTCTTTCTGATCTTATTCATTCTTATTTCAAAGGAAATAAATACTACAGACTAGAGCCTTTACGGGGAGGAAAGCAGAGGATGTCTGCTCCGCAGCTGTGCTCCAGGAGCCACACCGCCTTCTTCCTGTGTGACCTTCAGCTGGTCGCTAACAGCATCGCCACTCCCACGCTGCTGCGACAGCGGCCCAGTAGGGTCAGCACAGCCTTCCCCCTCAGCTGGAACTTTGTGAGGAGAAATTAGCAAAAAAGCATGCCAATAATGGTGGTAATGTAAGCATTGAAGCTATACAGGTAATTAAATTAATATACCTTTGTCATTTTCTGCAGAAAGCAGAAATCTTGCATTGTCAAGCTCACTCATTCATTCAGCATGTTTTTCTTCAGAGAAAAAACATTGAGACTTTGTAAAAAATGAAGCTACATTAATTAAACATGCATTAAACACTGGTTATAAGGAAAATTATGATATTCTCATTTCCTTTTTAAAATTTAACCTCTAAAATATTAATATTTCAAGTAACAATAAAGCAAAGCTTGGCATTACCCATCCACATTCATGCAGGATATGAGTTCCTTTCCAGAAATAAGATATAAAGGCTCCTTGTAATTTGGAGCACAGAACAGCAAGAAGGGAGGAAAGCCTCGTCTGAATGATCTCTGGGGCGGGATGGTGAATGCAGACATTGTGGATATGAGCTAAACCATACGCATGCCAAGGCCAGCACAGGTACGTTATCTTAGACAGGTGTACCTTTACCATTTCAGCTTCAAGACTTTTACCATCCCTCCTCCTTCGTTAGGGTCTTAATGCTAGTAGACCCAGAGAGATTCAGAGGCAAGGCTCTCCAGATCAATCTGGAGCAAATCTGGAGAGAAACAGGTGTCGCTGGAAGAAGCCTGGTCCCTGCTACACCCTCTCAGTTTTCCACCTGGGCAGACTAGGATGGAGGTACTCAGCAAATCAGAGCGACTTTCGGGGGCTGCCTGTTGAGCAGAGCATCCCAACAACGTAACTGCAAACAGCACAGCCTGGGGCTCCCGCACGTACAACAGCCAGTTGTACGCTCTGGATGCCTGAAAAGCACTCTGAAACTGAGACAGTTCTGCATCTGATCCACTCTTCAACATGTCAAAGAGATGGCACTAGTACCTTTATAAGTCACAAATCAGTTACATTTCACTGTCAAGATGACCACCGCGACAAGGCACTTCAACCTCATCCTTATACCTCTCTTGGGACCTTGTTCAATTCTATAAACATCTCGGAAACAGAGGGTTTTGTTAAAAAACATTATACTAATTTATTAAAATATCGTTTATATCATGCACGACACCGTAGCATACAGCTCAATACAGATTACTACCCATGAATTTACTGAGCTTTTTGGTAGAGTTTGGCACCCAGAGTTGTGTTCCATGATGCAGTAATTATTTTATTAGGGGTAACTGAGTTAGCTAATATAAGGTTAGCTCGGACATTTCTTCACTCCTTTTGTTACAGACTATTCTAAATAACATATTGCCATCCTTGATATTTTCACACCATTGTTATTTACTGGTATTTCTCCCCTTATAACTGCACAACTAAATAACTGCTGTTATATATAAATTGATTATTCAAAAGTCAGACAAGCCCTGCAGTGAAACATGTTTATCCCACTTTCGTGCATGAAATATAAATCTTTTCATGTATCAACTCTGACTGGAGTCATTCCTCTACAAACTCATCATCATTATAAGTTTACCTATGCCTCTAATGAGGTGGATTTTTTTCCCTAGTGGTAAGTACTTAGTAAGTTCCTTTAAACATCAGTACACAGATCAGAATATAAAAAATGACCAGGCCTGCTTTTTCCAATAATACCAAATAGCCTTTTCCTTTTTGGTTGTCTTTACTGCCCTTCAACTTTATTAGAAATGAGAAGTTCATTAATTTTATTTATTTTTAACAACTAAGTGTGTTTCTAAACAGAACTCCTCTGAAAAATATCCTCATCATGTTGTGTTTATTGCCCAAATATGTTGGCTCTTCCTGTAGAAGTATCTGCCCCTTTACTCTCCTCCACCACAACTATTTAAATTATCTACATGGTAGATTGAATTTGGATTCTATCCCGCTAAACATGATTTATAATATATTTTACATACAAAACAAATGCTTATGTTTTGAAATACAGAAAAAGAATTAAACTGGTGCTAGAGCTATACGACTCCATTTCTACAAAGAAAAGATAAGATCCGGTAACATAATGCCTTATTACGTCCACTTGAAGAGCTAAAAAGCCACAGTTCTCCAGCTCCAGTATGTTCCTACCGAGTGCTTAGTGGGGAAGAGAACTTCTCGAAATAGATGACTATGAATAATATTTTAAAGAAACTGAAAAGATAACCAGCTTGAAGCAAGTGGGGGAATCCATTTACTCGCAGTTTAAAATACTCTTTTAATTTACCTCATAGGAGTTTGAGTTCAAGATTTATAAGGAAAGAAACATCAGTTGCACTTAAACCTGGTGTACCTTTCAATCTATTTTGTGCTAAACAATCAGTAAGCATTCGCATGGGATTTACAGTAAAATGGTTTCATTTGATTTGATATAAAATTAAAAAAAAGTACCCTGATGGAATAGAGATTGATACAGCAGTGTTACTAACATAAAGCTAGCATAAGGATTAAGCATTTGAAATCTTAAAAATAACATTAAGGAAGATACGTACTGCTGTCTTTTCCTTTTATATGCTTAATGAACTTCTTAAAAGATTGCACTATTGATTTAAATTAATATTTTTAAAATCCATGTTCTCATTAATTTGCTTTGTTTCTAGTGTTCCTCTGGAGTTAGAATAAAACAACACAAACAAAAACAGATCTATTGGGGGCAAAAGTCAAGTTAAACCTGAGCTAGAAACCAGCATTTTAAAGCCTCAGGTTAACATAATCTAATGTGATGAGTAAAATTAAGTACTTAGGTTTGTTCTTAGTCATTTTGCCATGTCAACTCCTGACTTTATCATTTAGCTTACACAGTCTAATCACAAGATAAGCGCTAAAAAAAAATAAAAAAAAAAATCACCAAAACCCCTAAACCCATCTTGGCTTCTAATACATTAGAAATTGATGTTATTCCATTAATTTCAAAATACATTAGCACAGGGGTACTACATTTCACAAAAATAATATTAATAAGCATATCTGCATTAATTTTAAGTCAGACAGGTAAGGATATTTTTGTGCATTCCAGATAATTCTTTTCAAGAGTCTCATCTTTTGATGGTAATCATAAACACAAGAAAATTGTTCATCTACATCATCTACAAAAACACGTTCTTGGTTTCATAAATAATGTTTTTGCCAGATATGAAATATAAAATTATGCCTTATTTAAACAAACTCAACCTGCAAAGATTTACAACTTAATATAAAGGCTTCTGTCTCTAGAGCCATATAATGGAAAATTAAATCCATCAATCCTGAAAAATGTTTTTCTTTTTTTACTTCAAATTCTACCAGAGTCAGGAAAAAAGTTTCAAGTAATTAGCAGAGTTTTGCATATCTATCACCGTTAATAACGTGAGACCCAGAGTGGTACGCAAGGGAATCAATGAAATGAACAAACAGCATAGGAGGCAAGAACTGCTTCCTTCAGCACCTTCCTGGAGTTTGCTTGCAGAAGACCGAGGCCCTTCTGTCTCCTCCTTTCCCTCCAGCTTTCTGTAGTTACCTTTCACCAGTTCTTAAACTTGGGAAAAGAGAATGCCTGGTAGCAGGTTTGGAACTCTTCCCCCATCTTTATTTCTTGTAACCTGGATTCATTCTTATCCTCCCCTATTCTATAGGTTTAACAACCTGCATCAAAAGCAATATATCCTCTGAAGTGTCCCGATTACCTACATAGCCTAGATTGATCCAGAATTCCAACTCTCAAAGAAGCTCTCTTGGAAGAATACCACAGATGAAATTTCATTGACAAAGTCAATATGGCACAGAAGCAGCTGTATGGTGATTAAAGGATTGAGGCATCTGGCATGAGGAGAGGCTGAGAGAGCTGGGATTGTTGAGCTTGAAGACAAGGCTCAAGGGGGATGTTATTGATGTGCACAAATGCCAGGTGGGGGGACAGCAGAAGACAGTGTCAGGCTCTTCTCAGTGATACTCAGTGAAAAGACAAGATACAATGGGAATGCACCGAAATACAGGAGACTCCACTAAATATTAAACCCCCCTCTGTTTTACTGTGAGGGCGGCAAAACACTGGAGAAGATTTCCCAGAGTATCCATCCTTTGAGGTATTCAAAACTCAAGTGGACGGTCCTGAACAACCTCCTGTAGCTGACCCTGCTTGAGAAGGGGTTGGACTAGATGATCCACAGGTGCCTTCCTACCTTAACGATTCTATGATAACCAAAAAGATCACTTCTCTGAGAATTACACAAGTTTCCACAGTAAAAAAAAAAACAAAACCAAAAGAACAAAAAAATCCCCACAACAAAATCTCCACAAATGCAATCTTTTCTAGTGAAGCAAAATTTACCTGAGGCCCAGCATATTTCCTAAAGCCCAGTATAACTGTTAACAATCATTTGGCATCATGAGAGACAGATGAGAGGAAAACAGATTTCCATAGCTGAAAACAACACTCCCTGCTTTCTAAATGAAGTGCTCATATGAGTCATGGAAATCAATCATACCGGCTTCTTTACTTACTAAAGAAAGACCTAAGTTCTATACATAGACACCGTTTTCTCCTCCCCGTGCCCCAAAGCTTGAGGTCTGGTTTCATAATTTTTGCTTTGAAAGTAACTCACCTATAAAACAAAGAATAAATGACATAAATGAAATGCCGTGTGTAAGCTGATTATATGATAGTTTCATTTTTTCCCTTTTTTATAAAAACATTTGAAGACTTTTGACCTTTTTATCCTATTCTGATTGATACTGTAAATTGCACCCTGGGGAGGCAAAAAAGAGCTAAATCAGAGACAGAGGCAAAGCAAAAGACTGCATACAGCTTGGAGAAAGCACTTTACAGCAAAGCAGATGGCTGTACAAAACTAGACATTTTTCTGAAGTCTAGCTGATGCTATCTGTACTAATTCAGCATTGGAAAGCAAATATCAGTACAACACAAGCATTTGTAAAACATTGCACCTATTTTTCAACCACCTCTGTCAGAGACTTACTGAATTTTTTCCTCAAGAGACACTTTTTTCAATAATCACCCATAAATTCTTTCTGTATGTTCGCGCTATCTCAGTATATGAAGCTGCAGATTTCAGAAAAAGGAGAGCCTTTAATGATTCATAAAAGTGAAGCAACACTGGTTAGATTAGAATGAGAGTAAAGAAAACCCGGTTCTGAAGTTCACTGTGTAACTGAGCTCATCCAAGCCTTATATCTTCCTTGGGAAGAAGGAACACGTACACAAGACAAAGATTTCTCAGAGGACGTGGAAATTGAAATAGGAATTAGTTATGGGACTTCTATTCCAAAGTAGAGCCTCGTTTTTCTTGTCGCCACCTTAATGTCCACCCAGTACCCAACATTATCTTAATTATATATGGGGAATTGAATTTTTGGATAGCCTTTCTCCTCCCCCTGTATTCCCAGTAGGAAAGGATAACGATGTACTAACTGTTGCCCTTCCATTCACAGGTTTTCATAAGGAGCGGCTATGTGAATAGATGTGGATAGTACGTGGTAACATCCTGGTTTTATCTGATATCATACCATACTGCTCACCTCGCTCCAGCTGGACTGAAAAGCAATTGGAATAATTACAGCTCTTTTCTACTAAATTGAAGCTTGCCTAGCAGTCAAATATTAACATAATGCAAGTCTCCTCACGTGTTACATGCAGTGCATTAAGCACAGAATCTATTTTTTATGCCCAACTCCTTACCACACTTCCAAAATTTTTCAAACGAACACTGACTTCCAGCCACCGCAACTGATACTACTCAACAACTCAACACAGCCTCAGCTATCTTCAGCAGGACAAACATCAGTACTCTCTAAAGGCTTTCGGCGCTCTAATCCCCTTCTCAGTTTAGCACCTACTCTTCCCTCCCCGACCCACCACATATGTTTAAGTAACCCCTACATGACCCAACATTTGCCTAATTCAATTTTAGAAGGACAATATTGCCCCTAAAGCATTCTGTTCTACTTACTGATATAGCCACAAGAGCTGCCATCTGGTGGTGGGATTTCAGTTAATTAAATCAATGTTTCAAGATTTGTGGCCATCTGGTGAGACAATAAAGCTTCCTTGCTACGGCAGAGAGGAAATATGCCCAGCTGAGCCGCACGTACTTACCAGTATGATGCCTCTTGAGCAGAACTGGTTCTTCACTCTCGGAGCTTTCTTGACAAGCAGCCCAGAAAGACTTCCCGAGAGGCAGAAACTCAGGCTACGGCCACTCAGGCTACTCCGAAGCAGAATTCATGCTATGGCTGCCTTGACTTTTTGGCACACCAAGACAACTGTATTTAACTCAGAAAACCTGCAGCTCAAATGGGCAAGTATCTCTAGGTGGAATGAAGCCTAAAAATTAAAGCACAGTGTGGACCCACATCTCTCACGGGAACACTAAGTTTTTAGAATACAATAAAAATGAAGATTGAGATGGATTCACCAGAGCTATCATCTGATTTTAATACTTTCTCCTACAGCCTATACACCATGTTATGAGGCTAAGCACTTAACACCACTCAGAACTGTCTTGTTAATTATATTAGATTTCCTTATGTGCTGCAGGGTGGATCAGGTTCCCTTCCTACTTGATGTGAGTCAGAGCCCTCTCCAAAAGCAACAAGTTTAAGAAAGTCAGCTACAACTGCTGAGAAAACAAAAGGCTCATGATTGACTTTTTCTTCTCTTTTTATGCCAGCACTATACTAGTTGCTTTGTATTTTATCAGTTTTGCTTGTGTGCTTGTGCACCTACTTCAGCTCTCAGTAAACACAGGTTTCACAACTATGAATAACACATACATGAAATACGTTGCTGTCTATAGTTTCATCTCCCTCTGCGTTTCCCTAAACTTCTGCATATTATGCACCTGTATTCTGTGAAGACAGACCCTGTGGCACTTCAATACACTTGTCGATGCCCAAGCAGAAGAGGACTGCTGTCATTTCTAACTATTTTAAAACTCTGAACAGATGTTAGGCTGCACAACATAACAAATAACTTCAGATGAGTAAGATGAGATGATTTTTCCAAGACATTAATAAAATTCCACTATGTGTTTTTGAAACCTGTAACTGTTGCAGGGCTGAAAGCTGATTTTTTACAATGATGTGGATAATCTATAGTCTACCTGCATTTTTTATTATCCTTTCAATAATCTTCCTTAGTGACAGAACCTACAGGATTTACATAAATACCTTTTTCAAATATGCAGTGTCACTGAAGGTCCCAAAATGATGGTTTCAAAACTGTTTATTTAAATCACCAAAAGACTCCTTTTTAAGCATCTGAATAATTAGTCCTTATTTTCAGAGCTCAAATATGTGAACAGTCAATGGAACTGGCACTTGGCCTCTGAGGCTGATCTTGTCAGCCTCTGAACTTATTTCCTTGCTCCAAAGAAGCACTTAACCACATTTAATTTCCAGTGTGAAGTTTCAATGGGAGCACTTACACACCCAAAGTTTAAGTGATTTTTGGAAAGGTTGCATGGGTAACTTTCCTTACATCACAAAACATTTCCCCGTTATAAACCCTCTCCCAACTCTCCGCTAGACAAAAAAGGCTTCCCTGAGGAAAAAAAAAATCCTGACAAAAGTCCAAAGGAATCAACATTTCTGGAAATGAAATTAAAGCTTTTAGACACAGATTTCTCAACACTTGATGAAAAAGCGTTCAGCATTCACTTATCTCGAGAAGTGCATCGTACACATTTATACAGACAAGGAGGTTCCCGCTGCTTCAGAGAGGCTGCACAAAACTAGTATTAATAAATGAAGCCTCAGTACAGTTCAAGTCATAAATCTAGGTCTTTGACTTAATCTAGGATTTAAGTGGACTGTAAACTAAATCCTTAACCTAAGACTAAAGTGGATTGTAGTTCATAGCTATTGCCTTATGTATTTCTGAATTTTTTTTTGAAGAATAACAGGAAATAACCTATGATTCCAATACTTCTTATGCTTTTTATTTTTATATTTGATTTACCATGCACAAGAAAAACAGAGAATCATCATCTTTGTAGTCTAACCTCAGCCAGTTTCTAGTGCTTAGTCAGTAATCTTTTTTTCTTTTTTTAAAAGAACAAGAGATGGTTTTGCTTGTTTTATCTGAAATACTAGATGTATTGATTGAGAATGGATAGATATAACCCCACCCAGCTTGAAACAGAAAAAGTTACATTATGCACAGGATTTTAAGTCTTGCAAACTAACTCAGTGGAGCTGATACCAGTACAAATACACATAAAGCAGGTCAAAGGAGTACCCTATTTATTGGGCTGTAAAAGAATTTCACAGACCACCTTTAATATAGATGACATGCACAGAGAATATGAAAAGAAATATTCCTAGAAATATTGCATTTTTTTGTAAAACCTTTTATTTACAAAACTTGGTTTTTGAGAATGTTTATAATACCGCTTTTTGCATCCTTTGGCAACAGAAAGATTTGCCCTCATGTTATGTTAAATTAAAACATCCCATGTCACAAGCCTTATGCCACTGTGGCTTATAGGATATTAGAAGTCCAAGAATTAGTATCATCAGATTTTCATCATAAAGGCTTATATCCAGAAACATGCTACAGTCAGTCAGACATCCATTATACATACACAGAAAGACAGTAAGAATATTAAAAATATTAATACCTAGAATAAGGATGGAAAGCACAATCAAACCTTGCAGTATGATTTTTAGCTGCAATCGACCAAGAGTTGCACAGCTGGCTGACTTCTGTAAAACAGTAATTCTTAAAAACAAATAATAATCTGAAAGTGCCTGAAGCATGCTCAAGCACTATCCATTTTTCATGGGCTCAGAACCATCTGGACCAGTTCCAGGTGATCACGTCACAAATACACCTGGAGAACAAAACTAGCCACCCAAACATTTCAAGTAATTCAAGTGTGTATTTATCCTGTGTTGTTTTGTGGTTTGTTTTTTTTAAATACACATTCAAATCTTAAATGAAAAAAATCATGTCACAGACAGCTGGATCCTCCCCCTCATTAACAGTACTGAAAGACTCGCTGTCCTTTATTCCTTTTGAAACGCAATATGGATACACACAAATGTCTATTTAGCCCAAAGATGAAGTTACTTAAACAGGAAAGAATAACGAGATAAATTCCTCTTCTGGATAACTTTATCATTAGTTATTCCCAGATTTTTTTTCTCATTCTGATTTAAATTAATTCCGTATTCTGTTGGGAGCCAACCTCAGCACAGCAATCCCCTTGTTTGTTAACTCCCAGAAGACTACCACCACCACCTTAGGCAGAATCAGGTTCTCTCCTCTCTGTCTCGGTATTAACCTGGAATCACGATGCAAAAAAATACTGCACGGAGGAGTTCTCCATTGCTACTCTAAAATTATCACTTGTACATAAAAGAAAATATACTTTACCTTTTATGCCCTTTTTCCAAGACCCTGTTTTAGGAATGATATTCGTATTTTAAAATGCTTTCTCAGAGAAAAATGTCTACAATAAATAGTGTTATATGTCTCACAGTTCTCTTACAAAGTTTTTAAATCAGAAGTCTCAAACTCAGAAGTTTCATCTAGATATTGGGATAGGGAACAACCTCTCCATTTTTTCCCCAGGCAAATTATTAATTTAACTACCTTCTTGTCCTAAAAGAATTGTATAGAGTCATAAAATAAGACAAGAGCAAACAGCCTGATTTTATGGATTCTTGAAAGCCTGAAGTTATCAAGCTGGATAGCAGAAGAGAAAGAAAAGAATTGCCTCACTGGAGATGACAGGTAAATGCTGCCGGTAGCAAGGACTTATGCGGTCACAAGAGCCATCATCATTTTTTCTTTTTTTTTTTTCTTTTTTCCTTCTCCTTTTTTTTAGTAGATGTTTTCCTGATTTAGGTGCTTGAACGCCAGCTTTACCTATTTCAGTGATTTCCTTCGGCTTTGGGTTTTTGTTTTCTTTTAAGTTCTCTGATATGTGACAGCTCCGATAATTATATCATACGTATACACTGATAGCCAGTGGGATAGCAAGCCAATTATTCAAATGACACAAATATTTCTATGTAGAGGATAAGACCATTATATCAATGTAATTTCCAGATGGATACACAGGCCTTGGAAAGAAATCGTGTACCTAACTTCAATTGCATTCACTTAAGAAAACACCTGGTAGATATGCCCTAAATTCTACCATTAATAAGAGACAGAAAATAAATTCTTGTATTCACACTTGTCTCTGGGCATTTTAGCATTATTATTTGCTTGCTATTTTCAAAAAAAATACTTGTGCTGTATGAAAAGGAAGTAAAATCAGAAAGGTTGTTTGGCCAAAAATTAATTTCTCTCTATATCACTGTGCCATATTTTTTCTGACTAGAGGTAAATTCAAATGAAAACTGAATGCAAATCAAACTGACAACAATGGAAGACTGACACCCAGCGATCAGATGAGAATTCCCTTTTTCCAAGAGTTTCCTAGAATTTCACCGCAGACCCAAGGCAGCTAAGACTCCTGTGGATTACAGCAGAGCTTTGTGTGCTTCAATATGATGACAATTGTATGGTAATTGTATCAAATTGAGATGGGCTGAACAGTTAATATTAAATTGGCATTTTCCTATGGCAAAGCAGTACCTTTTTCACCAGCAGTTCTAAGTGAAATTTACAACTACCTGTCATTTATATTTTAATATATATTCCTATATACACACACATACATACACTACATATCGAAATTACTTTTTTTTATATATATATCACACAGATTGGAAGAGGAAAAAAATCCCTTCTGTAAAGGGCTAACATGTCTCTGGCTTGCAAGCTGTCAAAGTGGCTGTAAATGATTTAAAGACTTCTACTATTTCACATCAAGTGGATAGGTTAATGTACACAACCAGAAAAAAAATACAAAAAGGAACTGAGAAATCTTATGCTATCTTTTTTTTTTAATCAAATGTAAAAATACTTCATCCCGTACTGTATTCTTTCTACTTGAAGAAAACACTTCATAGGGAAAAAGTGCTCACAATTTACTCTGCAAAACAAAATTGCCAACAACCTCCCTTCTCTAAATTTTATTAAAGGAACTATAGGATCAAACAACAAAACACCTTGATAGAACTGTGCTTAATTGATTTTTCTAAGGCTGGTGGTAGAGAGCTAATCATAGTTTACTTATGAGAAAATTAAATTACTACATTTGGCAGAAGAAGCGTTCAATTGAATGTTCTCGTAGCCCTCTGACACAAAGCAGAGACTCAGACTTGCTGGCAAGTAATGGGAGTTTTATGTCAATCCTAGCCTACCCTGAGGATCACCTCCTGGTCCCTGTTGTTTTATTATTTGTTTGATTTTCCAAAAGATTATTTTCCGTCAGCGCCCAGAAACATAAAAGAAAAAAGATTTCATGATGTCAAATCCTTGTTACTACACATAGATTGATTTCACTTCAGCATCTTTGCAACATGACGCTGATAAAAAGCAACAATGACTTCAGCATAATTATTTAATGGCAAAGAAATGCATGAATAACTTCTTTCTTCACTGAGAACACACAGACCCACAGAAATTTAGAACATCCAAAATACTCTCATCTTAAATCCGAAATAAACAAGTATTTGGCAATGATACACTCAATATAAATATTTGATGGTTTTCCATCACTGCTTTTATCAATTTCTATTGATTATCACTTAAAAGTATCAATAAAACGCATCACTGATTTGATGGTGGCTGTTAAACTTTTGTAGTTTTATCATGAAACACCAGCTAAAGTGTTACTTCCATGTAAGGCACATTCAGGGATATAATGCACAGTTACTGAAAATACAACAAGCATTTCAGCTATGTGCAATAAGGTTTTTCATAGCTCTCAGACTGAATGTTAGCCCTAACTTCAGGAACCTGAACTTTCCTCGTTCTGCATATTTTCATACCCAATGTTGTAGATAGGAAATGGATCTGTATTCCTAAGTACGACAGCATTACTAGCCAACAGCTATTTGGTGAATTTTATTCCTTGGGAAAATCTCTAAGAGAACACGCAAATGAAAAACAATGTGCATGGACACTAAAGTATGTTTACAAAGAAACAACCTGCTGCTTTCACTTAGATATATCCCTACTCTAAACCAGTCACCTTTTTATTAGTACACAGCAATAAGAAATTAAAATCATGTTTGCTACTTTTAAATATTAATTTACAAGAGGCATATTATGCACTGTTGCATCTTCATTCCCTCACAGTTTATTCATCATGGAATTAGTTATCACGCTTTCTCCAGCTGTGAACCATAGGAATGTATTTTTCCGAACCTCCCACCACAACCTGCATTAAGAGGACAGAATAGGTGAACTGAAAACTGTAACTCCCCACGGTCAGAAAGTGGTGTAATCATGCAGAGAATAGATCTTACAGTCAGAGCAACAATATCCTGAAGTGGGAATGAATGCCCCATTTTACTGTCCATGCACTTGTTCGGAAAAATAAAAGTGTTCTCAGATGAAATGAGTATTCCAACTTCTTCTTTGCATTTCGATGATAATAACATAGACTCAAAAGCTACATTTTTTGACAGAAGATCCTGCATCCTGGCAGAATAATCCCTTTCAATATTACAGATCTATTCAATAAAGGTTATTGTATATCTGGATTTCTGCAAAGAATTTTATGTAATAGCACCTGACATACTGATTAAAACTTTCATTATGTGGAAGTAACTACTCATATGTTAGATTAATTAAGAGCTGCCTCTCAGACTTTAGTAAGTAAAATTACTCAGGTCTTCTGCCTTGATGGGCTGAGCGGCTTATACTTGTTGAGCTTGTTTGGGGAAAAAAGAGGGTTACTGATACACTTTAAAAAAAAAAACCAAACAAAAAAACCAACAAATAATACCCAAAACTTTAATGATGAAAGATAAGCATGGCAGAATGAAGTAGGTGTCTTAGAAGGAAAAATAATGGCAAAACTACAAAGGGAATCAATCTTTTCTTTCCAGTAAGTTTCTCTAAGTTGTGTATTGCACAAATGCTTCTGAAAATTGGTACAGGGTTTACAAGACAGAATAATAATTTTATGTTATATAGAAATGTTGAAAATGTAAAATAAAACAAATCTCACTGCAATTTAGCTACCATTGTTTACAGTTACACAAATATTTAAAAGACATTTACTTGAGGGACCGTATTCCAATTCTGGATTAATCTTCTTGCAGTTTGTTTCCATTCAGGAACCACTGCTGCCAGGAACTTCTAATTCATGTCAATGGGGAAGTTTCAAATCTTCCTCATCTATCTATTTCACAAAATGCAAATTGGGATAAATACATTAGGTGACCTTATATCAAATGAGAAAAATCATATGCACGATACTCTTCCCTAAATAGATGATTTAAAAGAGGATGAATGCTCAAGCACCAGCAGTATATTTTAACGTATGCAGTTGGTGGACTTAAATTGTATTTTAGTCAAATATTTGGTTGCGCTTGCAAGCAGGTTTAAACTTCTATCAGTTTAGTGTCTAAGTCTGCTTAAAGTTTATTTGGATCTTTTAATGAAAAGCCCTTTCTAATGTAGCTTTTTAACACACACAGGATTTTTAAAACATAGAAGTCATGGTTCAAGGATTTCCATGGATAGTAATCTAAAAAACTGAACATGTAATTAATTTGAAAATGTTTAATTTTAACAGGCAGTGCTTCATCTTCTCCTGTAATATAAATTAAACTTCACATGAATTCCACACTCCAAAACATTGCATAAGTTAGACGTATTCCATCTTGTTTAATTTTAAATACAGAATGGACTTACCAGTTGAGGGTTAGTATTGTAGTAACACCTCACTGACATAAAATGCTGCCTTAAAGCTGCTTTTCCCTAATTTGCTCTCTAGGAAGACATTAATCATACAATTTTGGAAATGATTCTTCAGGTGCTGAGACTGTATCTCCAGTGAACCTGGGGAAGCCTTATGGCAGAGCGGTAGGATTCTTTGAAACTGGGAGAACAGAGCTTGCTTGGCTTTGGTATTTTCCTGATTCTCTCCATGTAATTTGATGGCTACACTCAATTTCCCTATTTGTTACTTACTTTTGAACACTGTGTAAGACAGAACTGCTTAAATAGATGTCTTTTTATAATTGAAATAGAAAAAAAATGGGTCTTAATCCAACAAAATGCCTATGCATGAGTTAAACTTGAAACAATTAAACAGTTACTTTGGGTAACACTAATCCAAATTTTTCAGCACACTAAATTTAACAGATCTATGTCTTTACAGTTTATTAGAGAAACTGAAGAAGTATGCTCTCGGCACAGCACTGGACACAGTGGTATGCATTTGGCAGTTACAGCAAATCAGAATTATTCATTCTAGGCTTACAGAAATTGTTGAAAAATAATCAGCTTTGTTAATTATCATACTTTGAGGACATTACAGAAAAAAGCACAAAAGAGTTATAATTAAAGTTTTAGTTGTCAATGCCCTTAGACAAGAATTTTAGAGACAAAAACTGTCACCAGCTACCTCTAGAGCAGCTGATTCTATAAGAAAGGAAATCTTACCCTGAAAGAAAGCGAAATATAATGTGGAGAAATTTCAAGAGTATGAGTCAAAGAATCAAAAAACCCTAATCTGTTAATAAGAAAAGCCACTGATCAGAGTCGATCACTACAGATCTGTCACATCAATGAAAGCTGAAAACATACTTAAATACTGTGAAATAGTCCCATATCTTCAAAATAAATTGCTTTCCTCAGTGAATATAAATTCAAAGAGAAGACTAATGTAAGATGATTTACTTAAAGATCCTTAGGCACATTGATATTTTCTGTATGTTTTTGGTAAATTCACTTCTGTTAAAATACAGAAGGAAAAGGTTAACACTTACATGTCAACTTTCTGACAGATTAAATCAGCTTTTGCATCAAATGGCAAAAAGAATGGTTCTGTGACATTTTATAATCCAGGGAAGGAGAAGCTGGAATGATCATCTTCCGTGAGAGTAGGGGAAGTCGGAGAGAGAAGGATAGATTTTGAAGTGCACATGAGGAGGCATAAACCTTAGCAGAGAATAGGGACTGGAAATAAGGGTAATACATTAGTAAAAAGGAGGAAAATTGTGTTTGAATCTCTGTCAGGGAAATAAAATGAGGTGGTAGAAAACACATAAGAAGGAGAAATGAAAGTACAAGGAAATAAAATCTGAACTTAAAAGACAAAAGAACAAAAAGGAATCCACTGCAACACACAGAGGCATTAATCAATGAGAAGCCGATTTTCCAATATTTTGAACTGCAGGACAGAATCATTTCTTTTAGCGAGAAGTATCAAGGATCACACTCACTAAAACCAAAAAGAAATGTGAAGTTACCTACATTAGTTCCACAACTATGAACTCTGAACACTGAGGCAGTAAAACCTAAGCAAAATCAATCTTTCATGAAGTAGCTTATTTTGCATTCAGAAACACCTATATTTTGAAATCTGTACCAGCACAAGTTTTCTGAATGTAGATGGGTCCCACAGTCTACCTACCTCCACCAGAACATGTAAACTGCTTCTGTGTTCAGTGCTTCAGCATCAAGGGACTCCATGGACTCATATTTCTTATTTCCTTCACTGTTATCACGCAAAATGAGTTAAGTTTCTACAGAGTAGGAAATCAATTTTCAAAATGCAGAGTATAAGACCATCTATTGCAGGAAAGCATTTTCCTTCCTACCCATTCAAGATGACAGAGCTCAAGATTTTTCTGCAAAAATAAGAATAGCCTGGCTGCTACAGAGCCCTTACTGTTGCTTGCCTGACTTTGCTGCAGAGGAATTTCTCAGCCCTTTAATCCCAACAGACACAAAAAAGATGGACACGGAAGAGAATATGCTTCTGTCTAGGTTTAAATCCCTTCCTTACTGACATTCAATAAAGTGAAAAAGTGACATATACTAGATTAAATACCCTAATTGCTATTGCACGGCTATGACTATGTACTCCTCTATCCCTCCAGTCACTGGGAAGGACGACGGAAGAAACAGGAAGAGCCAGCAGATCGATACCTGGCTCTGAGCCTGGTGTCAGCAGCAGGACTTTGGGTTTTTTGATCACGGAGCGGTTTACATGACACCAGACCTACTGGCGACAAAAGGGGTACACCCGTCTCAAAGGGGGAAAAGGTTCTTAGCGCAGGACTTGGCAGGGCTCATCAAAAGGGCTCTAAACTAGATTTGAAGGGGGAAGGGGATGAAACCAGGCTCTCTAGAGCTAAGCCTGGGGTGCCAATGTTTGTGGGACGGGATGCTAGTGAGGTCCCTCGGTCTGCTGACTCAGTGAAGGTAGGGGATGGAGACCCATGCAGCAGCAGAGATGTGAGGGTCATTGATGAGTTAGAAACTAGGGCCACACCTCGGAATGGTCAGGTAGGAATTAGGGCTCCTCCCAGCAAAAAGGTGGCCGGACCAAAAGCCCAACTGAAGTGCTTCTACACTAATGCATGCAGCATGGGCAACAAACAGGAGGAGCTGGAAGCCACTGTGCAGCAGGGAAACTATGATGTAGTCACCATCACGGAAACGTGGCAGGATGACTCACATGACTGGAGTGCTGCAATGGATGGCTATAAATTCTTCACAAGGGAGAGGACTGTGGGGTGGCCTTGTATGTTATTGAGTATTACAAATGTCTTGAACTTAATGATGGTGACAATAGGGTCGAGTGTTTATGGGTAAGAACCAGGGGGAGGGCCGACAAGGCTCATATCATGGTGGGAGTCTGTTATAGACCACCCAACCAGGATGAAGAGGCAGATAACATATTCTATAAGCAGCTGGGAAAAGTCTCAAGATCACTAGCCCTTGTCCTCATGGGGGACTTCAACCTACCAGAAGTCTGCTGGGAATACAGTACAACTGAGAGGGAACAGCCTAGGAGGTTCCTGGAGTGTGCTGAGGATAACTTCCTGACACAGCTGGTGAGGGAGCCAACTAGGGAAGGTGCCCCGCTGGACCTGTGGTTTGTGAACAGAGAAGGACTTGTGGGGGATGTGATGGCTGGAGGCAGTCTTGGGCACAGCGATCATGAAATGACAGAGTTTTCGATTCTTGGAGAAACAAGGAGGTGGGTCAGCAGAACTGCCACCTTGGACTTTTGGAGGGCGGACTTTGGTCTTTTCAGGAGCCTGGTTGGCAGAGTCCCTTGGGAGGCAGTCCTGAAGGGCAAAGGAGTCCAGGAAGGCTGGATGTTCTTCAAGAAGGAAGTCTTAAAGGCACCATCCCCATGTGCCGAAAAACAAGCCATCGAGGAAAAAGACTGGCCTGGCTGAACAGAGAGCTATGGCTGCAACTCGGGGAAAAAAGGAAAATTTATGGCCTTTGGAAGAAAGGGCAGGCCACTCCTGAGGACTACAAAGATGTTGCTGGGCTACATAGGGATAAAATCAGAAGGGCCAAAGTCCAACTAGAACTTCATCTGGCTTCTGATGTTACGGACAATAAAAAATGTTTCTATAAATACATTAGCAATAAAAGGAAGCCAAAGGATAATCTCCACCCTTTATTAGACAGGGGCAGAAACATAGCGACCAAGGATGAGAAAAAGGCTGAGGTACTTAATGCTGCCTTTGTCTCAGTCTTTAGTAGTAGGACCAGTTGTTCCCTGAGTACCCAGCCCACTGAGCTACAAGACAGGGACGGGAGCAGAATGAAGCCCCTATAATCCAGGGGGAAATGGTGAGTGACCTGCTACAACGCTTAGATGCACACAAGTCCGTGAGGCTGGATGGGATCCACTCGAGGGTACTGAGGGAAGCAGAAGTGCTCACCAAGTCACTTTCCATCATTTATCCGCAGTCCTGGCTAACCGGGGAGGTCCCAGTTGACTGGAGGTTAGCAAATGTGACACCCATCCACAAGAGGGGCTGGAAGGAGGATCTGGGGAATTATAGGCCTATGAGTCTGACCTTGGTGCCTGGGAAGGTTATGGAACAGATCATCTTGAGTGCCATCATGAGGCACATGCAGGAGAACCAGGTGATCAGGCCCAGTCAGCATGAAAGGCAGGTCCTGCTTGGCTAACCTGATCTCCTTCTATGACAAAGTGACACTCTTAGGGGATGAGGGAAAAGCTGTGGATGTTGTTTACCTGGACTTTAGTAAAGCCTTTGACACCATTCCCCACAGCGTTCTCCTTCTCACTCTCTGCAACTACCTGAAAGGAGGTTGTAGTGAGGTGGGGGTTGGTCTCTTCTCCCAAGTAACAAGTGATAGGACAAGAGGAATTGGCCTCAAGTTGTGCTGGGGAGGTTTAGATTGGATATTAGGATAAATTTCTTCACTGAAAGGGTCATCAAACATTGGAACAGGCTGCCCAGGGAAGTGGTGGAGTCCCCATCCCTGGAGGTATTTAAAAGATGGGTAGACGTGGTGCTTAAGGACATGGTTTAGTGATGGTTTTGGTAGCGTCAGGCTAATGGTTGGACTCAATGATCTTAAAGGTCCCTTCCAAACTAGACGATTCTCTGATTCTATGATTATAAAGTGGTATAAAACACTCTTATTATGCCATGGAGATAGATTCATTAAAATTTCAGTGCTCATATCATTCCAAATAAACAGTAAAATAAAAAGACATAATTTTTCTCACCTTGCTAAAATCTCAATTGTCTCACCTAGAATTATATGAGATGCAACCACTAAAATGGGCACGGCTAAACCAGTAGGAAGTTGATATAAATTAATAAGGTTCTAAGACTAACTTAGCATTTTAGGAAAGGAGAAAACAGTGATGTGGCTTGAGAAAAAATATAGAATAGGGATATTAATTTCATGGAATAACTGTAAAAAAAATCATTAATATCTCCCTCATATGTTGTTAAAGGAAACAATTCTTTCTGCTTCCCAGTGCCATAGAAGTAGCTCACTTGAGTTCTGGTGAGAGCAAAGAGGTGAAAATTACTGATTGCAGAAAATGATCTAAAAAACTCAAAGTTCTTCAAGTGGGACAAACACAAGGTATGATGCTTAAATAGAAATGATCAACCACACAGCACAGAAAACAAATGGCTAACAAATCGTAAAATCAGTGAGACAACCAGAAAAAAAAAAAAGGGGGGGGGTGAGAAAAAGAAAGAAAGGATGCCAAAGTGATGCCAAGGGCATCATCTATTCTACCTATGCACCTTAGAAAGAACAACAAAAGTACTGTCATACTAGACATAAGAAAAACTTTCAGAAGGTAAGGATTGCAAAATACTAGAATAAAACTGTCTTTGTGGAAGCTCAAAGACTGGGCAACAGAGCGTTACAAATGCTTAGATTATACTTGATCCTGCCCTGAAGAGGAAACTGTGATAAGACAAGGAAAGCCACTATTGAGTAGGTTCTGCTTTTGTGTTGCATGAATTCGCAAATATTGATCTCCAAAATAGAAAGGGACAAATACATTATTAAAAAAAAACAAAACAAAACCAAAAAACACCAACCACCACACACCCCCTTCACACTAGAAACTTACAAATATTTTGGTAAAAAAATTGCAGTGGTATAATAAGCGAGGTTAGAGAAGATACAAGGAAAAGTTGGAGGCCACACACTGCTGTATGAAGCACAGACCGTGGCAATTACAAACCTATGTCAGAATAACTCTGAAAATAACATTTTTAGCCTAGAAAAAGCAATTGAATATAAAGGTTACACAGTAAAATAAAACAAGTAGGCATACAAATTGGTTGGCAAAAATGATTTTTCAACAGGCAAACAATTTATCAATTTTAAACAATTTTATTTACCCACATTTATCAAATTAGATAAACATATTACTAGTATTCTGCATTTTCAGAGACCATTTTGGGCAAATTGTTAAAGATGTTTTGAAACGAGTATACTAAAGCTTACCATGTCACAAAACCCTTTACAAATCTCAAAATACAGTTTTTAAGTTGTGTCTACTATTTGGCTAAATACACCAAGAAATAAAGATAGGTCAATATTTCCAACAAAGAAAAAGAATGAGACAAAATCCAGATGACATTTTTAACAGTGATGACTGGTGTTGAATAGCTGGGGCTAGATGTAGTAGGAATCACAGTTCAGAACTTTTTAACAGATTAGGACCCTTGCTTAAACAGCTAATCTTGTACTTTCTATGCTACCATTTTAATGTTGTTCTAAATCACCACCTTACCTGTAAGGGACTATTTTACTTGGCAGATGCTTATGCTGAGTTCTACAGAACCACTATTAAGGCTGTAAATGACTTGTGGTGATATGTTTTAATTGGTTGACCAAGAAAAGTGGTCAAGTACAGGACGAAACAGAATTTAGCTGAAGTCTCTCAGTGATGTATAGTAAAAGTGTTACTGTACGTGACCTCTGAAAAAACAAATGCATTCATACATATTGGAACATGTTATACATCTGCAAATCAAAAAGGATCCCACTATCATATTAAACAGAATATGGTGCTACCTAAAATGCAACAAAAAGTTCTATTTTTAATATTCTTTATTGTATCCTTTTAAACATACTATTGCTGTATCTTCTCCTAAATGTTGAGGAATGTGAACAAAATGTAAAAAGGCTTTTTCTTTCAAAATGGTGTTATTCTTCTCTGAATTACCTGCTCAGGAGAAAAATAAAGCCACTATAAATTTACTGATCAAGATAAAGCTTAGTTAGTGCTATGACTATGGAATAAAGGCAACCTACTGTATTCCTTAAAAGTTCTTTTCTTAGCACATTGAAATATTTACTTAAATCATAATTTCTGGAAAACAGCAAGAGCATTAAATGCACAAGCGGAAAGTGTCAAAAAGACACTAAATTATAAGAAGAAATACTCTGGGAAGTTTAAATTATTCCTTGCGAAGCAGAAAAGAATCGTAAAGCCCACACAACTTACTTATAAGTGGAACATGGAACCCTTTTAAAATGGTGGAACGTTTTTGAAGACATCTGGCATTCGGAATACACATGCCCTCCACTCAAATTTAGTATTATATTAGAAATTTATAATACCAGATAGTGATCTAAAGTGAAGGAAGGTCATTAAAAAAATCAGCTAGATAACCATTAAAACAACCCAAAACTTTATCTCTATTGAAGTTAGAGACATACACCTACGAACACAAATTTCCAAAGTGAAAGTGTAGCAGTACTTATATCCAAAAGAAGTTACAGATAACCAAGAAGCAGTTACAGGTGAATTAAGACAGGAACCACCCCTTATGTTGAGGAGAGGATAGAATGATTTAGCCTGCTGTCTCAGTGATGTATTTGGTCCTCAGAAGACAAATCCGGCAGCTGTAAGCCCAATATACTGTAATGGAAAGGAAGTGCAGAAGCGGCAAAACACAGGAAACCATATCAAAGCATCCTTGGCATTCTCTCCAAATGAGGATCTTGCCTTCTGAAGGAAGAAACCAACAGGAAACTGATCCTTCATCAGAGTCAGACTGCTCTGACTGCTGCTCAGTCAACAAATCATTCATGTCATTTGAATTACAGCTCTCAGATGTAAGGCAGAGAGATGCAAAAAAAACCCCAGAAGTATCCACAGCCACCTGTGAACTGGCAGGGAACACGAAGGATAAGGACTTGCTTATTGGAAGGGCCAACTGCATGAACCCATCTACTTGAGCACTACAGAATGCTTAGGAAGATGCCATGTTTATGCCGTATATTCATACCAAGAATGTAACTTAAGGAATCACAACATAGAATTTGGAAGACAGGTCTATATTGCTATAGGAAAACATTAATATCTGGGGGTCATTCTCAAATACTTTATTCCCATGTGTAACAGAAAAAACATTCTCAACGTGTAAAGATAATATAAAAATAACTCACTTTAATGCAATGATCATGTGAAAACTCTGGCAGACAGGAATCTGAACATTGTTAAGGCTGAAAAAAGCCTCCAAACTCTTCCTCATCAAATAAGGGCAGGAAAGACTCAGGGGAGAGTGGATAACTTGACAAGTTTCTACCTGATGGATGCAAGCAAATACAGAAAATTCTACCCCACTGTGGCCATTTAAAAGATCACAGAACACAGCAAACAGGGGAAAATACGATTGTATTCCTAGAGTCTATTATTTTGTTATTTCTAGCAGCAAATCTTCAGCACATTAAACAGCTGCTTCTTGGAACAGCAAGAAAAGAATATCGGGCAATCAGTTTTGACTTGGTTCTCACAGAAAAACAGAAGCTGATTCAAAACACGATGAGAGTATGATGCAGCTCAGTTATGATAGAAAAGGGGGACGACAATGAAGACAACAGTCATTACAAGTAATAGGTAAAGCTTTTCAAAAGACTTAGGAAGCTGGAGAAAAGAAAAAGGAAGGAAATTAAACAGAACGAGGAAAGCCTGAGAACATAAAATAAGAATTTCAAATAACATTGTAATCTAATCCAGGAAGATACGGAATTCTTCCTCTCTCTGTGAAAGAACACAGCAGGGAAAGACAGCAACTTAAATGACAATACATCCTTTCAAAAATAATATCTAGCCCGAGCACATTATTCAGGAAACCAAGAGAATTTTAAAAGCTATTAAGTAAAGGCAATAAATAAGGCATTTAAGTGTATCAGTCACAGGAAGGCTATGAAAGAATCAGATGCTCCACTAAAAGTTCAGGCATCAATTATGGATACTGCAGATGAAATACACTGCTTCTGTGCATTGATCTTTACCACCGAATATGATGGAGAAACATCTCCTACAAAGTTTGTATTTCCAGTAGGAACCACTTATAGAAAAAATGAAGCCCTTACATAAAAGCAGCATCAGGAAAAGGTTCTAGAAGATGACTTTCTAAAGCTCACTGTGAATTTCAGGGCATTTGCCAAAAAATAAAATATAATCCAATAAAAAAACCAAAATCAGAACAAGTGGATAATCACAAACATATCAAAGTACACCTTTGACTCTCACAACTGAAGGTGGGCCAAAATATTCCAAATATTTCTCTCTCCAAAGACTTTCAGAAGATTTTTGTAGACTAGAAAAGACCCATAAGAATAATTCTCAAAATTAAGCAAGTTTTGAATACAAAAGAGTTATTCTCTGCTTAACTGGAAGCACGTATCAAATTTATGTTTTGCAGTTGCCTGCATCAGTATTTTTGACTCTAATACAGTAATCAGCAGAGAAACGGAAACTGAGGCAAGACAGATGGTACAGGGCAAGAAACAAGCAAGACACAATACCATCATTGGACTTTCATAGTAATTACACAAGACACTCTTAATTTAGAATTCTTTTCTTATTAGGTAGAATTTTAAAAGACATGGCTGCCCTTCATGATATATTTTTTCAAAACTAGCATTTTAGATTATATAATACTAAAAGAAAAATAAGAATGTTGTGAGCACCATTATGGTGAACACGATCTTTTGGGGCACAATCCTCTGTTCATGGAGACTTGTGGCAGCTTTTTAACAAGGTTCAGGGGTGGTGGAGCATAGCGCGTACAGGTGCTGATGATGACAATGAAATGTTCATTCAACTCAGAGTGCAAAGGTAGCACGGACAAAACAACAGGTTCAACCGCCTCGGAAATCTTTCTGTTGAGGAAATCGAAGAGATCCACTGAAATGGCCCATGATATGTGGAATTCTTTCTCTAGCTCATATTACTTTTTTCTCTTTGGTAGTGCCACCCATCCCAGGAGAGTCCCTGGGAGAAATATTACAGGATCCTGCTAGAGAGCACAACAGGAATTGATCCCAGACTGTATCACCTGATTATGGGCACAGCACATCATCCTGGGGCAATTTCCTTCTTAGCTTTTCAATAATTCACCTACTGGCAGGAGTTTTATCATAATAAATTAAGCGTACAAGAAAGCATGCTAAATCCTCACAATACCTACAATTCCACTGGCTTTTCTGATCTCCTGAGCTTCTAAATCTGTCTTTCTCATTCCCTATGAGTACAAGACCTCTGCTCCCACCTCTGCTGTCCTGTTCTCTCCGGGTATTTCTAGAAAAGCTTAACTGAACAGCACGAATAGAAGAATCAGAACAGAACACTGAAAACAGCATTCACAACTTCACTGCATCAGTAAAGCATAGGTAGCATAGCATATATCAAAACAATGAAATGAGGAAAGACAGCTTCTGTTAGGTTTATTGTGTACATGTCCTCCAAATAATACATCACTTAAGAATAACTGTTACATGTCCCTATTTAAAAGATTCTACAGAACCCATCAATGAAATTTCTATATAGTTATTACAGTCTATGCTTTGAGAAGCAAATATAGCAGAATATATTAGATTTCATGCCTATTGCAACATTAAGCCCAAAATTACAGTTAATTTTAAAAATGTGCAGTACCAAATCCTCCTTTATCATTCATGTAAAAACTCTGAATATACCATGTGAATTTTTTTAATTTTAGGTGTGTTTACAAAATCATCTAAAAATCACACATTCTGTGATGCATTTCACAGTGACTATGCATATGAGTTACACAATCAACTGCTTGTCTCTATGAGAAGTCAGTCATTTGGTGGAGTTTCACATGGTTTACAGAGAAAGTGCCTGGGACTTTGGAGAACTGTGGGGTTTTTTCTTCTGAACTGTTCAATAAAGAGTTTGAGATGTCTACCTTTTTTAATGTAAATCCTTATTAAGCAGTGACCTTGAAACCTCTGGAAGTTCAGTTCTGGTAGAACAATTTCAACCTGAAGCTGCAAAACTGTATGACAGCTTTCTGAAGAACAGACACTTTTCTCAAATGGAGACTTCTGAAGGGAAATTCTACCACCTCTTACATGAAGGTCACAAAAAAATACTAGACACAAGCAGGATTGTTTGGGATACCAGGAGTCTACCTACGTTGCCATTTGTTTCATACTAGAATAAACGTTGGGTTAAAACAGTCACTGAGGAGGTCTTTGATTCTCCAGGATTACTGCACTGGTTGTTTAGATTATAAATGCCGTCTTAGCTAACAAAATTGGTAAATCTTACCTTACTTCAACAATTTATCTCAAACTTAATTTTTTTTTGGTTTTTTACATACTCTTTCCTTTTAAGACACGAAGTTTACAGTGCAGCTTTCTTTACTGTCCTGACATTTACAAATGACAAAAGTCATTTACAAAGCTGCATTTTTGGATCCCTAAGAAAATTGCAAGACAAGGCAACCACTTCAAACTGAAATCCCCCAAAAAATCACCTAGTTTCTCCTAACACTTACCTGACTACCAACTGAGCACCCTGCCCCATGATCACAATTGAAATACGTGGAAAGGAAGGGGGCATACCACTTGGAAAGATTTAACTTTTATGTTATTTTTAAAGCAAAACCATCTGAAGTCACCAACTTTTTTAGGGCTTTGATGTTCATGTAATGAGATTATGATATAAGTCTTACAAATCAAGATTGACAGAGCCACTGAGAGTCATGCAGAATACAAAAACCTTGTCAAAAACCTTCTACACAGATACTAGCCCACTGTTCAGTAAAATGGGTCTTCCAGTCGGGCACTGGAATACGCATGTGCCAGACAGAGTTTGAACGTGTCCCGTATCAGGCCACGTGCAGAGCCTGACTTTAGTAGTAACAAATGAAGATCCGCAGGCTTAATCCACTACTATTAAAATTAACACAGCTTTAGTACTACTTCAGCAGGGACAGGATGAGTCCCCAAACAGACTACTACCTGTAGTCAACCCCATGACTGCCTGGGGAAAAGACATCCCACCTTAGGCAGTGCACACCATATCCTCCGGTCATAAACAGGATGCCAAGCCCAAGCTGGTTGTTAATAGTACAGATCTATTCATTTATTACTCCTCCTTGTTTTCAGTCCATTTCATTACCCTATTTGAAACCAAAATACTTCCAGCTCTCCATTCCAAACAGCAGATTATGCCACTTAATGGCAATTAAACGTCCTAAAGGCATTAAAAACGCTATTACCAAAACATATTTTCAAGCACTGGTATAAATCATTTCCTATAGGCTTTGAAATTCATAATGAGTGAGCCTTCAATGCGAACGTCTGTGTTGGGGTCATATGTCTGGGTGTTAACACAGTATTAATCTTCAGTAATAACTAACGATACCAAAACTTTCCCCAAACTACTGAGACAATCTGAATATATGAGAATTTTAAGATGATAAAGTTTCTTACCCACCTTTAGTAAGTTTCTGGTAAAAACATTGTTGTTAAACCCCAAACATAACAGCAGGATAAATAAGCAAACAGGACAACACTTAGCAAGCTTTACACTTACCTACTTACACTTCAAAGCTAAGCATATCAGTTCAAGTCATGAAAAATATTTTCAGTTAATTAGTTATTAAAAAAAAAAAATCTAAAACTTTGCTGATGTTAGAATCCTACTATCGTAAGGAGGCTGAAAAGTGAAAGGGAAATCAGTTACATCACCTCACCAAAGAGACATAGAAAAAGCATTTGCCAATTTTTCTCCAATCATATTAGTTGATCTACTAGAATACCTCTCCTACAAACCTTGTCTCATTCTCCATCTGAGATCCTCTCCAATAAACACATTATTATTGTTAGAACATTTATTTTTTTCTTAGAGATCAGCATAAGTACACTCAATAGAAGTCAACTATGAGCAAATGCAGAACAACAGCCTAGGCTAACCAAGTCACTCCTTTGTAACTGTTTATTTTAAACGGTAGCTAGAGCCCACTTAGTCTCACTTATCTCATTGGGTTTGGATTTGGCTAAGGATCCCACCTACTCAGAGAGCATTTTGACTCTATGTATAGAAGACTACACCATACTGAAAGTGCTTCTTCCTTTTGATGTGAGATATGGCAACAATAACACTTCAGTTCTAAAATATAACAAGACAGCGATATAAAACATAGTAGTTACAAAAATCCCTGGTGACAACTAACTATGAAGTTAAGCTAAAAAGATTTAAATTGGGTTGTCATAATGGCAGTTTTTGGCCTAATGAGTGTCTCAAATTCAAACCTGATTCAACTCACTGCAGGACAAAAATAAAAAATTATGAACTAGGGTAACTGGCTTGTTAGGGTGTCTCCTGTACAGCCCTGCCTTGCTGTCAGATACACCCCTGTTATTCAGGGACACACCTGGGTTATATTTGGAGATATGCTTTTAAATCACCAAAAAAAATAAAAGCTTCCATCCCTCCCTCTTTAATACTAAAGTCTAACAGATTTCACTGTCCGAAAATTACTGACAATGATCACACACACAACCAATGGCACAATCCAGGATATCAGGTACTTTGTGAAATTTAAAATAAGACTTGTTAAGTGTATTTCCTTATTATTTTTTGAACATTCATTGTAACACACCTCTCGCTTCTCATCTGTACCTCTTCACCATGTCTTTATTTCACAAATAAGAAAACCTGAGCTCAAGGAAAGTAAGTGACCACTCCTGGTCTCCTAACTTCCAGTAACCAATGATCTATGGTCTGTTACTTTCATTGAGATTTGAACAACTTTTGGGGATGAATTTCAGACTAATAAGCAAGCTGAAATTGTGCAAATTAAGTCATTCTATAGCAGTTGTCTATTATAAAGGCTCTACACTGTCAAAGTCACCCTTTTTCTGGTGAAAGTGGAAAGTCAAGGTAATTTCATTCAGTTGTAACAACAAAGGGTAGAGCTCCAAAGATGATAGTGCAGCATGGAAGTTTATTCAAGCCTGAGCACTGTCTTCACACAAAGTAGCTCTATCTATGCACTACAGAATATGCTTTTTCAATACCTAGTGGGAAAAGTTATTTTTTTCTGTAATGTAGGAAATCATTATCCAAAGTAACTAACAAAGACGTGAAATAATGCTGAATCTCTGATACTACGTTTGGGGTTTTGGCTTTGTTGGGTTTTTTTTACATCAACTTAGTTTTCCATAACTACTAATGAAATTGCATATCACGTATATTTAATCTAATATTGTCCTATTTCCTTTATTTATATGTTTTGATTATCCCAACCTTCTTTTAAGCAGAGCTGAATTGAACCTAGAAGCTTTTAATCACTTCTTTGCCAATGCAGAGTTGGACCAAAATCTGGTGATAATTAGAAGAGCTTCATTATGTTCTAAATTCTTTAACAAGCTTTAATTATTAGTTCTCATGTAAAACATTCAGTCTAGTGCCTGTCTGTGGTCTATTCTGCTTCTTGCTGTGATTCTTACAGAACCGCAGAGCAGCCTACAGCTCCTACTGAATACTCAGTTACATGAGATGAGTTCCTCAGATTCTAATTCTGTCTCATTACACAAAATATAGGAAATTTATTTTTAAGCTGTGTTTGTTATGGAAAAAGTCTAAGAGCCTATGCTGTCATATAGATTGCATTAATAAACAGGATTACAAACCTGAAAAAAATATTAAGATAGCGTTAGAATGTTAAGGGACGGTTGAAAAATAATCTCTAATTAAGTAATTCAAACGTAATGTATTTAATTAATTAGATATAATCTTACAGCATCTTCTTAAAAGCATTTTAAAAATAAGCTCCCGAATAAACCCACACTGTCTTTAAACAGACAAAATTCTTACAGTATGCAAATAAAATATCCCCCAAGAATTAGTAATCTTTTTTATCACCTAGCATACCTCATCCTCATTCTATCCACTGAGGGATCTGATGGATCTATTTACAGTAAGGACTTTTAGCTTCGGCCTGTCCAATACACTTAATTTTCTACAGGTACATCAGTCACAAGGCAGGATCATTGTTAAAATCAGGGATAAATGTATTTTAATTATTATCAAACTTGAACAAATATCTGTTCATGTTTCCAAAATACACACTGTAAACAAACGAGGAATGAGGAGCTGTTACTCAGTAGCTCCTCCAACTGTCTATGTTCACAAATATAGATGCACCTTACCGCAGTGAAGTTGTGGCTGGCTACAAATCCTCCACATGTGCCAAGGTAATAGGGAACAGCTTTTCAAATTTACGTAAACACAACGTGTAACCAAGCCTTGTAGTGTACCCAACTACTGAAATCCAGTAGATGCAAGCGATCTCTTCAATCTTCTATAAAATAACAATTACAATATCAGAATCTTCTTTCTTCCCCTCTTAAACATATGACACACTAACATTTCAGCTTCATATATTCAGATTAAATCCAGCCATCCAAGAACTAAAACCTGTAAGAATTCCCTATTGCAGGCAGATATTTCTAAAACCAATTTAAAATATTAAGTTACTATTCTTGCTTTTCATTTAGGACTAAGTAAGTCTCTGTAATGAATGTGCTCCAGACATGAAAAGGTATTAGAAAGGCTTCTTTCCCGACGTACTTTTGTGGAGAACAAGGCAGGACCGTTAATGCTGACAGAGCCAAGGCAAAGGCTGTGTCTTCCCAGATCAGGCCGAACTGTGCTGAAGAGCTTCTTGTGCAGAAACGCAGGATGGGTGCAGTTCACCCCGTCATCTCCACTGCCCGTCCACCATCCTTCTTCTCTAAGGCAAGGCGACAGCAGTCACCAAGTGGCAAATGTTCACCTTCCCCAGTATAAATGAGCCTTCGGACTGTAACTCCTATGACTTTAAAAGTAGCCTGTACATGTTGCATTTTCTGTATTGTTTTTATTATCATTATGAGCATCAAGGTCATCACCTTCACAGCTCAGAAAGTAATTAGTTGAGGCAAAGGTGCAACCTCCTAACAGAGCAGCTTTGGTAGGAAGAGAGCCTACGTGCACTACGAAAACCTACTGCAGAAGTACATAGTCTAAGTTTAGTAGCAGATGGCATCATTTCTACATTGCTTTGAGATAATCAGTGAATTTAGAAGTGTGTACATTATAAACTCAGAAACAGCATTCAATTAGTATTTTTACCTGTTAGATACTACAATGTATAAATTTTTGATTGATGGAAACAAATTACAATCAATTTCATTACACTGAGATACAGTCTTATAAACAAGCAGCTGACCCTGTGAAATGTATGGTCTGCACTACTAACATAAGTTATAAAATCAAGATTGAAATCTAAAAGCAAAAGAAACCCAAACTGCTTAAGGAAAAAAAAAAAATCATTGCCATATGTATTTATGCATGTCATTTTTGGCTTTTTAGTTATTTAAAAAAAAAAATAAAAATTGAGAGGATTGAACTTTAACGCTATGACCCTTATGTAGCTGGGCCAGATTTCAGGCTAAAGACTAATGTGGTTTAGCTACTTATGAAATAATTATAAAAGTACCTCTACCCTTCTAAATCAGGAGCATTGACATTCATCAGAATAATCCCCTCAGTTAAGTTCCTGAACCCACTGCCCACTGAACCCTGGCAGTGCAAAGTCTTCATATTTGATACTGTTAAATGGCAGGAGAATCACGGTACCATTTCAGTGCAGCTTGTCGCTAGGTTTCAAACAAAAACCCTGCTTCTGTTTTGTAAATTCATGGACAGATTGAACAAGAAAATTAATTTCCTCTCCACACAACACTACTCTTAAAAAAACACTAACAAAGCACACCCTTTTGGAAGAAAATTAATAGGTTGTTTTTAGCAAGCATTACACAGTCAATCCCAAGTCAAAATTTCTGGGATAGCTTAGTACTATTTTAATGATAACCCTCTGACCACTTGTACTGTAATTCACCAGGGGCAGTGGAAACAAAGGTTCCCTACATCTTTTTTTAATATTCAACAGTATTACTCAGTCACTGAGAAGGTTAGCTAGCTACAACTCACCCACTCTGAGCACACTATTGGAAATGTTACTTTATTACGCATTAAACTGGGAGACGTGAGTAGACATTAGCATTGCACAATACAGCACAATTTTGCAGGTTAGCAACATTTTTTTGATACAAATTTTTGTTTTTGTTAAAATCCTGATTACATTCAGAAGCAGCACAGCAACTGCAGGCTAGATTGTATGTTTTCTACCTTCCTTGCCAACCACGTTAAAACAGAAACCCTTGTCATCGCAGTAAAAACAGACCACCAAAGCCCTTCCAAGAGAATAACCCCATCTTATCTCAAATGCTTGCTTTACAAGTTCTGACATCAGTGAGAATAATCAGATCTGGAAAAGAGGCTATTTGCTATTAATACTAATTTAATGGTTTGCTGTTACACAGTGCTACAGCCCCTCTATCTGGTAACAACCAGCAATCAAGGCTCAGTTCCTACTGAACTAGAATCTTGAACTTTAACAGTCATGATGCTGTGAAATGAACAATGTGAAGATAACTTCGTAAGTTTGTTTTCAGAAAATAACTTAATCTTAAAATACAACTTGCCATCTCTGATGTTTTAGAAAACATTTTCTACCTATAAGTTTTATGAAAAAAGTCAGTGTTGGCATATATCTAGCTGAGGAAGTAATACAGATGAAAAGGCATACAGAACCAGAAGTAGTATTTTCCAGAATAATACCAAAAAATAAATAAATAAAAATCAGGTAAGGAAATCATTTCAAAGTGATGTGCAAAAAAATTCATGACCCACATGACTTGTGACAGTCTACAGCTAAGCAGCTACGGTCGCCCTGAACACAAAGATTTCACTACAGAACATACTTCAGGCAAAAAGTACACAGGATAATGGTATACTCTTCATGGTAGTGCTAAACCCACACAGAAAAGAAAAGGCACTAATGGAAATTCAGTTCTAATAAGCATACTTAAGTAACATCGACAACTTTTAAAAAGCAGCACTTTAAAGCTGATGTGCATTTATTTACACAGGCATGTTTTGTAAGCATTCACACTGCAATCTAAGGCACAGTAACAGATTTAATCACACAGATGCTCACATCAATTGACCCTGATTCTGCAGATGCATAATTCTACAAAAGAGAAAAGGCATCACTCACATACCCTCAACTGGGCCTATATGTTCGCAAAATTGGGCCATATAGTGATCTCATAAAAAACAAAGACTCTAAACTACTTAATTCTGCACAACTTCTACACAGAGTATTATCAGGATACTTTTTCCTCAATTCTTTGCTAACAAAGTTACAAAATGCATCAGTGAAAGGTCTTTTCATACAGATTAAAATACTAGCTCATTTTTTCTACAAAGAGTACCTACCACATCACCAATATATATGCATTGCTAATGTGTATCTTCCCTATGAGCATAAAATACAAGGGGGGTGGGGGTGGGGATGGGACACAACTGTAGGACCCTTAGAATTGCCAAGAGATCATTTCAAATTTCAAAGGGAAATGACATAAAACCAAAAAGCAACAAACAAAAAGGAGATGTTAAAGCAAAAAGCAGAGACTCTGCAAGTTGTTGGGCTAAAGCAGAAACTTCTTCAGGTATTTCAGACCAAAGTTTCACTTTATCTTTTTTTACCCAGTTGTGTTTTTATTGGACAGCGAGCCTCTCCCATTCTACCTGAGCTTTTCCCAAAGGTTTAATGCTTGTAGAAATACAAAAATCAAACTGCTCTGAGGAAAAAACGTAAATCAATTTGGACTTAAAAATCAGTTGCTAAACCAGATATGAAGCAAATTATCTTTGAAGCTAAATAGTTTGTCTCCTACAGTCATCAGAACTACACCACAAAAAAAGAAAAAAATCAGGACTAATATGTTGTAAAAAAGACCTTAAAGTCATGGAATCCTCTTATTTACAAGCTACATGAAAAAACACAGCTTTGGAAACGTAAAGTACTGCCTTGGATGACAGAAAAGATGGGATAGTGGAAGAATTTTGTAGGTTTTACTTATTTTATCTATACTTCAGTAGAGTAATATTGAGCATATTGATAAAGCTTCAGAAACAAACATTTAAAAAGTTAGCAATAAGCATTTAGTAAATGTATTTTTCCCTATCACCAAATTTCACCAGGAGGAGTTGATGCAATCAGGTATTTCCGCTGGGAAAAGGACGCTGAAATTTACAAATGCAGTTGCTATTTTAATTTTCCTTGTTGCTGCTTTATTATTTTTTTCTCCTCTTGAATGCATTTTACCAAGGGGCCCCAGAAACCTGTGTGACAGAAAGTAAAAACCCAGTCAAAAAGCACTTGTCCACCTATGCGCATTTACTTTCCCTGTGGGTTACCTAGATGCCATTTGAATGCTCATCCTCTGTCTTGTCCTGGTCAGAAGTGTCCTCGCCTGGCAAGCCCGTCTGCTCAGCCCTCACAGGGAGCTACTTTCCCCCACTGAAGATGTACTTTACTCAGTGGAGTGGCTTGAGATTAGGTATGAAGGGGAAGGTAAAAGTATGAAAGTAGGTTTAAGAGCTGTTCGCCTTGGAAATTTAGTTCTGAGCAATGAGAAAACACAGCCCCAGTTTTGATCTGGATCACAGCCACCTTACTCACTGACACTTCTAACCCTCACCCTATCGATCCAAGAGCTAAGTCCCTTAGAGTAAGAACCCACCTCCATAACACAAAGCATCATCTTGTTTTTCCTGTGATTTGTCTACTCCTGTAATGCAAAGAAAAGGTACCTATGCTTCAGAGTAACGGTGACAACACAGCAGAACCTGAAAGAGACTTTCAAATTAAAGAAGATCCACTTTAACTTGGCATTCAGTCCAGTTAGCTACAATGAAACCTCCAGGTTTCTTTCCTGAGCTACGGTGCAAGCACAAGCACCACAACCAAAGTAGCTCTCTTGCTTAGCAAAGACGGGTCCTGAAGTTACTACAGGCTCAGAGGGCCTGATCCTCCTCAAAAACAGGTACTGTGCAAATGCACAAATACCTGCTTGGGTCTTGCGTATGTGCGCATGTGCACGCACACATGTCCACGGTTAAGATGGGAATATTGCAAGCTTGTTCAAACCACAAAGAATCTCAAAAAGAAATCACCAGGCTCAGAGACATCCAAAAGTCTCTGGGGGTTTATATATTTACTTATATGTCTCACCAGGTAGTCCTACACCACTTTATCAGGCACCTTTCCTTGCGCAGTTTGTTTCCAAACAAGTCATGGGAGAAACCGGCAAAACCAAACACTAGTACTGTTTATGTACTTCCTGAAAGCCACATGAGCTACAGAATCTAAAGATAAAGTCAAAGCCAAATCCATACCAATCCATGTATTTACTGGGCTTTGCAGGAGGTTTCAAAGCAATGAGTCAGATGATAAATGTGCTGCAACACTAGACACAATACTGTAGATAGAGACAGGTCTTTTGCTTTAATTTTTAATTTCCATTTTCTGTGGGTTTAGACAAACCACTGACATTACTTTAGCATACTTTGCAATGAATCAATACTTTAATTTAATAATGGTATTCTGTTGTCAACATATAATATATCACATAATGCCCTTGTACAGATGCTATAAAAATATGCCAAATAAAATGCAAGGCTTTGCTTTTACCACTGATCACAGGTTAAATCAATGTAATCCTTACAGCTCCCAAAAGAATTTTCTTCAGGGTTAAAAGGCAGCATGGAGTAATTTCAGCCACATCCCTTCCTCTCATCGTACCGATGCTGTGAAAGCTCTCCTAGGTCATGGGATTCCAACAAACACTTCAATAAAAGGAACAGAGAGGAAATATAGAATCAATGTACCTATTTGTGAGTGGGACTTATTTAAAAATTCCAGTTCCTTATGAACTCTGTGATAACTGTGCTAGTTTCTAACTATAGAGGGGACTATGGAAAACAGAATTAAGTCCGGTGTCACCCCACTTAATTGAAGTAAGTTACAGCTGTAAAATATGAAAAATAAAATAAAATTACAATAACTTCCACTTTAGTGGTGTGACTGCAATTCTGTATTTATTATCTTGACAGTAGCCTTCCTGTTGACAAGTATTTAAGGTGGGAAACACAAATCTAATCATGTCTATGGTACATTGACTCATGGTATGTGAATAGAAAGTAAGTGGGAACGCGGAAGAAGCAAATGCTTTTAGAACTCCCAGTTGTTCACTTCAATATTTTTTTTTTACCAATTCAACAGCTTTTGAGGCATTACAAATTGATAAATAACTGACATATTAATCTTAGTCAATGCTAAGGGCACATGCTTTGCAGTCATGTGTGCTCCCCTAGATTTCAATGACAGCTCATGATCATAATGCGAAGCGTTCACAGACACATGTCATTTGTTGGCAGAACGTTTTAGAGCTCTGGGAAGAGTAGGTCTGGTTTTACTACGGTTTGGCACCTCCCACAACACCCTCCAGTTGGTGAAAACCCCGCAGTTCCATCTAAGTGTCATCCTTAACGTGAAAAAGATATTTGAGTCAGTGCAAAATAAAACAAACAGCTTTTACCAAAATGTCAGTGTTGGTAACAGTTCAGCTGCCAGATGCTTGTTACTTGAACCCATGCCGTGCATAACAAACAGACAGAGATATGACTAGGATAAACGACCGGACCAGAAAATCTTTAGCAGGAAATCAAAGTATACTCAGGCTGCAGTCTGGAGTCATAAAAAAAGGTCGCAATTGGACTCCACAAGATATATTGATTGAGAGTTCTGTAACATCTCTTTCCTTGGTTACTATGCATTAGCTGAGCCCCACCTGCCTGACCTCAGTTCTCTGCATTAGCCTTTGGTCATATGAACACAAGAGAAATCACAGTGCTATTTCATAGCTGAATTCACACAGGAATTCTTATAAGTACAGTATCTCAATTTAAAGTTAAAAACATTACTGAAGAACCCAGAATACCATGAAAAATGCATATTGGAAAAATCAGGGCATGCCTCTTTAGAAATGAAACCAATGGCTTGATAAAAATAAAACCTCACTAGTGTGTTCCAGTCAGTCGGTTGATTTTTATGATCTACAGGCTGGACTATCCTTCTAAATCAATGATTGATTTTTATGTTGAGCACTGGATAAAGAGGCTCATGCTGAAAAGCCACAGTCCGTCCACGATCATGAGAAAAACGTGCAGGCACAAGACACAGAGCGAGATTCGATGAGTAAGTGGCTTTTGCTTAGTCAGAACCTGAAGGATCTTCATCAAGAACTTTCAAAACAGCTAACAGATAGCTTGACTTTGAGTGAAACACAACCAAGAATTATTGTCATTATACACACCCACAAAAAAGTGAGAGATTTCACAACATCTCCTCAGATGAATACACACACAGAGAAAAGGCTTTACCAACATTTATTTCAGGTGGGCAATCATCCGGCTTTCTGGAGAAATAACTCCCGATTTGCCTTCCATTTTCCTAAGTCGTATTTTGAGCCCATTTTAACGTGTTAAAACAATTAAATAAACTGCAACATGAACCAGTATAAATAAAGACAACTGCTTCTTTTCTTCAAAGCTGTGAAATGCTAAATAACCTATGACTCCTGCCCACATGTGTGCCTTGCCAAGCCAGCGGATCACACAAGGATGTGCGCTATTTTGAAAGCTGGGGCATCAGATTTGTCATGTCAGATTTGTATTCACACATTATAACGGGATCCACGACTTTCATTTCAATGGCAGCTGGAGCAATGGGCACAGAAGGAACATGCAGCTCAACCTGGGAAACAAGGATGAATTTGTTTTAAAAAATTCCCTTTCTTCCTAAGAGCTGTTAGTGGCAGATGCAGATACTTGCTGTGGGGTCACACCACGTCAGCAGTTCATGGCAGAAAGATTGCATTTCTTCTCCCTCTCCCCTCCAGTGAATGCTGCAGCCTCAGAGAATTTTATATGTATCCTCAGAGATGCTTATATGTATCAGGAAAGTACAGCCGTAGGCTTTAAAAAAAATTTCCACATGCCCTACAAATTCAAATCCTTTTTTATGTAATCTATTTAATCTCCCATTAATGATAATCTCTGCTATCAATGTGCCCAAACAGGGTCAATTTCTGCAGGATTTGCACTTCTTGCATTTCATCCTATAACCGAGCTGTATTTAATGAGGGGAAACACCCTGCTGTAAAAGGTATTAGCAGCCTCCCTAAAACAAATAATAGTTACGAGACTCTGCAACTGCCAGGAACATTTCAAGACTGTGGGTTTTCTTCTTCCTTTGTGTGTCTTGCATGGAGGAGAGTCCTGCCAGCTGAACATTATTTATTAATCAGGATATTATTGCCTTCTATACCCTGTAAGGAGACAGCATAGAGGGGCGGAAATTGCTGTGGATTTTTCTTACATACCTAAAAAGATAGAAAGGGGAGAAAGGAAAAGATTGCAAGGGAGCGTTTTGACCCCGACAGATCCCACCTGGCAAGCCCAGGCAGCGTTTCAGACATACGCAGTTTGAAACACCATGTAACATCTCTCACTCACGCAGGGCTTGAAAACTGAGACATAGGTTGAAAATCAGGCTCCCTTTGCTGTTTTGTTTTAAAAAAGCGCCCTATACAGCTCCCTACACCTAAGTGAAATTGGCAGGGCTCAGCTCCGCAAGAGATTTTCCTTCTGGTAACATCCGGCTTCCTTAGGTTGTACCTACAGAGCAAGCAGGCTCAGACACACCTGTAAGGGACGGTTCTCTCTCAATTACTGTAGCAGACACTGGGAAAGTGAGTTACTGCCTTGTTTGCTCTTCTGATTTAGTGATAGTTTTATTCGTAATCATTCCTAGCCATCCGCCACCTGCACATCCACCCACCCATACACGTCCAATTTGCTGTTCTTCTCCCGATTTTGTCAATTCACAAGATCAGTTCGCTCTGCATATACTCTCTGCCCCGGGGCTCATCAGCAAATAGATTTAACGGACAAAATAAAGTTCAAATGACTTGCTAACAAAATCCTCTAGTGGAATAGCCAACATTAGCATGCAGAAGGGGAGCCCTGGGCTGTAAAAGGAATTCAGGTGGTAGCATTCAATTGAATTGACGTTTCTAGCAGAAGCAGCTAAGAGTTAATGGAGGACACACGGCTTCTCATTTCCTATGCTGCATCCAAGAAAACGCAGATGACTATAATACAGTATAATTGAGCATTTCACTAAATAGCACCGCACAGAAGTTCTTTTGGCACGGATTGCATTTGTCCTAGATAACCTTTACGAGAAGCTGAAAGTTGATGCACCCAGACCAAATGAATTTTCAGATTTAGCCCGAATCCTTAGGTTTGTGCCTGGGAGGGTGGGAAGAACCAGCCACCGAGCATCAACTGGGGAACTAGCCCCCTCCTCTGCTTAAAAAAAAAACCCAGTCAGTTACGGCAAGACACAGCAGTCAGAAAAGCGTTTGGCTGCATCTGCATGTTCGCGGGGTGCCCTTTGCTCCCCTTCCTGGTGGAGCTTGCGGTGGCTCTTGCAGGAGCCGGGCGCCGGGACAAGAGGGAGCATCCTTCCGGAGCCCGCTCTCACCTATTTCAAGGGAGACGACTGTGGAAAGCCAAACTCCCTCACCGGCAGAGAGGCACAGGCACAAGCCACCTCGCACCTCCCGAGGACCACTTTCCCCACTGCCCCTTCTGGGAGCCGTCGCCGCTGCCTGGGGAGGGGGGGGTGTCATCAATTGTCCCTCTCGCTCAGACACCTCCCCGCATCTCCTAAATACCTTCCGCAGACCAGCCTGGAAGGCGAAAGAAGGGCTCTGCATCTTTCCTAAAAGCCACAGCGAAATCTAGTCACCTCAAATGGCTGCTCCTGCCTCACCATCCACCACACAAGCGGGGAACTTGCCTGGGGGGAGGGGGGCGCAAGCGGGGGAGGGAGAAAAGACGCGCAAACTTCGGATCTCTCCGGCCTCCCGCAGGGCAGCAGCCGCACGGGAAACTCGCGTCCCCCCGAGACGCGGCGGCAACCTCCGACCGAGGCATCGCCCCGACCCGGCCGGCGCTCGGCAAACACCGGGTTTCGCCGGGGAGACGCGAGCAAGCGAGCGCCCCGAGGGCGCGGGGCGGCTGGCTTCACTTACGGGTTTTAGGGGTCGTGCTGGCCTCCGGCGTGGTGGTGGTAGACTCCTGGAAGGGAGACAAGGTCCAGGACGGCGCCGAGTCGTGGACGTAGATCTTATAGGAGGAGGTAGCGTGTGCCGCAGTGGGCCAGGCGGGCAGCGGCGGGGTGCTGGGGGCGGCGGGCGGCGGCCGGGCGCCGCGGCCGGCGGTGCCGGGGGGGCCGCTGGCGGGCGGCGCCGTGTGGGGCGCGGCGGGGTGCCGCGCCGCGGTGGGCCGCGGGCCGCCCCGCGCCGGTCCGCGGGTGCCGGGGGGGCGCGGGGGCGCCCGGCTCATCGTGGTGAGGCGGGGGCTGACGCGGCTGGGCGGCCGCGGCGTGGCGGCGGCGGTGGTCTCCGCGCCGCGGGGGGGGGCGGTGGGCTTGGAGAGGAAGAAGGGGTCCTGCCCCACGCCCTTGGCGTCCATCAGCTCGGTGGGGACGTACTCCTTGACGGAGCCCACCACGATCCACTTGAGCAGCATGAGGCTGAGCCCCAGGCCGATGAAGCCGATGAAGAGGGGCACCACGCACAGCCACGTCTGCTGCCGGTTCCAGACGATGCAGTCGCTGCAGCGCAGCTCCCGCGGCGGCCCCCCGGCCCCATCCCCGCCCGGGCCCCCCGCCGCCTCCGCCGCCCCGGGCGCCGCGGCGCCGGCAGCCCCCTCGCTCATCCTAGGGGCCGTCCGCAGTGCCGCCGTGGCCCCGGGGCATCAGCGCGCCGCGGCTGCCGGCGGCATGCGGCGGAGGGGGGCGGAGGAGAGCGGAGCGGGGCGGAGGGGAGCGCGGCGCGGCGCAGCGGAGCGGGCGGCGGGAGCGCCCCGCTCAGTCACGCCGCCGGCACGGCATGCCCCGCGCCGCGCCGCCCCGCGCAGCCTCCCGCGGCCGCGGAGTCAGCGGGACGGCCGCGCCATCCGCCGGGCGCCCTCCTCTTGCGCTGCCCGCTTCAGCCTCTTCGCTCTCCTTCTTCTCCCTCCGCTCCCAGGTTTTGCTTTTTTTCTTTTTTTTTTTTTTTTTCCTCCGGGTAATAAGTCGCAAGAATCAGCCTCCTCGATTTATTTTTTTTTATCCCAAGCGTGCGGCTCCGGCGGCGGGCAGGCACATTCCTTCACATTCACGCTCCTTCTCGCCTCTCCTCTTTTTCCTCTCCCCTCGGGGCTGGGAGATCTTTTCTTTCCGTCTCTCCTTCCTTCCTTCCTTCCTTCCTTCCTTTCCTCCGCTCCCTCCCCCGCCCGCTCGGCTCCTGCCTATGCCCGGCCGCGGCGCAGCAGCATCCCCCGGCTGCTCCGCGGGGAGGCGGCGGCGCGGCGCACCCGCCACTCCGCGGCCCCGCGGCCAACCCGCGGCCGGCGCCGGGCCAGGGAGGCCGATCCGCGGGCGGGGCCCGGCGGCAGGAGGCACGGCTCCGCGCAGCTCCTCCGCGCCCGCGCTAAGTCCGGCCCGGCATCGAAACTCCAGCGAGGGTTCCCGGGGAAAAAGAAAAAAAAAAAAAAAATCCACACACAAACCAAACCAACCAAACAAAAAAAATTAGGATGAAGCCCTGGAGGGGGGGCGGCAATGACCCAGTCGGCAAAAAAATACGGATCCGGCAATTAAATAGGCACGCAGAAGGCAGCTCCTGCCAAGCTTGCAGCTTCTGTTCAATTGTGTATTCCTATCGCAGCGCAAGGGAGGCAGGCTAGCGCGCAGAAAGTAAGGCGCCTCCCACCAAAGCCTAATGGTGGTTTCTTAATGCGCACAAGATAAATAAAGGATCCAGGCAAACCCCTCGGGAGGGTGTATGCTACGGCGAGCGGAGCCTAGGAAGGGAAGGAAAGGAAAGAAAAAGAAAAAAGAAGGGGAGGGGGAGCGCCCGAACCCATCCTGTGGTAGCAATCCAGTAGGCTGCTGCTCTCCGTCAAAAAAGACGTGCGGAGGCAGCGGCGCGGGGTGTGCGAGTGCAGGAGGGAGGTGGAGAAACCTTCAGAGAGGATTCCTAGCGAAAGACCAGGGCTCAGGCCGAGAAGATGTTTTCCGACGCTGATGCTATCCGATAACTAACAATAAGCAGCATTTTGTTGGTGGTGTTTCTAAAAGGAATTCCTTAAAGGAAAACAAAGCCCACCAGACACCTGCGACAAAAGGATAGTCCTTTTCAGCAGCCGGGGGGCAACTGATGGCACAGGCACATATTGAGGTTGCAGCTCTCAGGACGTTGCCAGACAAGTTTTGATGTTGAAACTACTCCAGCTTTTTTGATCTACTCCAGAGTTGAACTCCAAGTTCAATGTCGTCAACAGCATGTGCTTTCCATTCGCTTACCGGGCAAAACATTTAAACAGCTAGGGTGGTCACTGAAGGGTTAACAGGGTGAGTTTATCGCCATTTTCAAAATTCTAGAAAATCATCTATAAAATTATATATACACAGATATTTTTAACCCTTTCTTCTGAACTGTTATCTCATTGGTGTCATTTCCTGGCATTGACACGTAATTTCCTTAGTCGTGTTTAAAAGTATATTAATATTTATACAGAATAATTGAGCAGAAAAGTTGGAAACAAACTGTGAAATACGTTTGTTCTGTAAAAACACAGACAAATATAGAAGATAAAATATTGCAACTGAAACATATCTGCTTCAGTTTTTCTTCAGAATGAATGTTAATAGCTTTTATAATATAATATCAGAATTACATTAACTAGGCATCTAGGTTATTGTCACTTCAAGCAATCCAACTGGAGTTTGGCAGCTTCTCTAAAATAGGTCTATGCTAACAGCTATCAGGAAAATCTGTGGAAGTGGCTTAGCAGGCAAGTGTACTGTTTAAACGCTTTCTCATAAAAGAACACTTTGGCATCGCAAAACATGAATATGTGGGTTCCTAATCGTTCGATGAAGATGCAAAAGGATTAGGAGAAACCATTTAGAAACAACCACATAAGCATTGCCCAGTAAAGCAAGCAAATGAGCAAGACAGGGAAGTCTTGGGGATCCAGGGAGGCTTTGTCACTGATTTTGTAGAATCCGGAATCGCTTATGGAAATCTACAACCAGGTGGTTTGAGTCGTGAGTGCCTGTCCTGCACAGTCCTCACCTTCCTTGCAAACTATGTATACCTTTGTCCTGCTCTGGGCTTTGCGTTGCCTGTAAAAATGTCCTTCAGCTGTTGCCCCTTCCGCAGCCATACTGCTGTTCAGTAGGCTTGAAATGAATCATTCTTTGTATTCATTCCCAAACAATTTGTACATGTTTCTTGGGAGAACAGAACACAACAAAAATGTTTTACAACCCTCACAAGACAGAGAGCTTTTACTTTTCTCACGACTATGTCCTGAAGTCTTTCAGTGTTTCATCTGTCTCAACTGCGCTTCTTCCCCTCAGTAAGATTTTCAGGCTATCAGCTCCTAAAATTTGTAATGGTTCTAATGGAAGACATCAGGATGTGATACCATTAAGATGACTCAAGTGTAGCCATTTCATTGTTTAATATTGAAAGACTTCCTGTATTACGAGTAAAGATCTTCAGGCTTCGTTTCTTACAATTTCCCACTTATCATTGAGGGTTGACAAACTATTCTTGAAATTGATTGTGGAATGCTTTCAATATGCCTTACTTAAGTGAATTACTTAAAAACAGGTATTCCCCTGATAAGTTAATGAAGGTCTTACCATTGACTATTATCCTCTTTGAAGAAAGTTCTTTGGTCTAAAAATATGAAATGGCATGGATCTTGATACAGGAAGCTCAATGCCGCTTTCCCTTAACCCCACAGTAAATGCAAATGTATTTCAAATAGGTTATCCTTCAGTTAAAAATAACGCCATGCACCTAGACAGACACCTGAGTACAGGCAATGTATGGAAACCTCTTCCTGTAATAATTTAGTCATGAGTTAAAATGTTATGATGTGTACAAAAACACAGTCTCTGAATGCTTCTAGATTATTTCTGTCCTCAAAAATTAATATTCAAATCATAATCAGTTTCTCAAATCAGCCCACTCTTGTTAAACTGAATCTGTTCAGTGCATTAATTCTAATTTACGTAGGTATTTGGTAAATTTCACTTGCATTTCTTCCTACTCATTCTGTATCATAGCCCAACTCTTACTTTTTCTGGAAATATGTTTATCATGATCAGAAAACAACATATAATTTATTTTTCTTGACTTCATAATATGCAAAGAAATCCTTAGTATCTCCTTGAGGACATCTGTGACTGGAATGGAATAAAATTATCTATCCACGGTGGAGTCAGAAGTGGTATTTTCTTAAGGACTGGTGTGACACACACGTAACAGCTATACTGTTTATGCATATATTGCTTTGTTTGTCACAGGGAGGGTTGCATTTTGGCTGTGCAGCAGGTACACCACAGCTAATGGTTGTGTTACAAGGGTGCTGTTCCTGACTGGCTTCACACGTACCTCCATGCAGCAGAACCACGTACAGCCACATAGTCTTCAGATGGTGAAATGTAATAAATGAGTTAAAGGCGTTAGATTTGCTTTAATTCTTATCGTGGAATCAGTCCTAGAAATGTCAGGATACCTACCCTCAGAACAGCCAACAACAGAAACAGAAATTCAAAACTGGAAAATAAGACTCTTGGAGCCATGTCCATTTCAGCACCAAAACAATATGCATGTAAGATACCTACATTCCAGTCCCACATACGCACACAGTTAGAAGCCTTTCTTTCCTCCCCAACTTTACAAAATATCTGAAGAGGTTAATTGTTAATTCATGTAAATATCCGAAGCTGTGAGCAACAAAACCTCTATATTTACTTTGCTTTATGGTGCGAGCAGCCACCGATAGCATGAACAGTCTCTCAGAACTGTGAGTTCCTCCAGCACCCACCTCACTTGCTGCGTTCTGGCAGTTTGGCAATTGGATGCGGCAAACAAAAGAGAATTTCACAAAGGATGCTGGAATTGGGGCTGGTTATACCATTAGGGGTTATGCTGCTGGGGTATTTTCCCAAACTAGGGCATTTGAATATTCTTTACTTCATTCTTCCTCTTAGCTTTCACCTCCAGCTCAGCTACAGCATACGTGTCCCTAACGGTTGGTTCACAGTCAGGGAAAACCTTGCTTTTTGTCTGAGGTCGGCATTTAACACTGTTCCTTCTTCCGTGTGAAACATATAAATAGCATTCCGCTGGTCCCATTAACCAGTGCTCAGAACTGAAGTACTCTTTCCCATTCTGATTGCTAAAATAGCCATTAGGCAGGACAAACAGACTAAACTTTATTCAGCTAACATGTTGTCAAGAGACTTGGGCTATATATCTGTGCATAATGTAGAGCCCAAAGTATTCCTCCTTGTATTTTTACACAGGATGTTATGAATGCTCCTGGTACCCAGGAGGAATGGCGCAAGTTGCAATGAGTGAGAAATCCACCGCGGAGTTCAAAAGCACGGCAGCAATTTGAGACGTTAGCAAGCTGCCAGTTAGCATTATCTCAGTCTCGGACAGGTGTGAGATGAGTGACAGTTAATTTTGCAATAAGGAGAAGAATCTGCTCTCTCTCACTGCAATATAAACTCTGAATAACAATCCCATGGCTAAATTAATTGGATAAATACACCTATCCTTTCACACAGTGCAAGTATGCTGATTCCTCCTCAACAGTCAGCATGTCCTCAGTTTTTCAAATAATGTGAAGCCTATTTGCAAATGCCAGGACTGCCACTAAATATTTAGAATTACACTTGAATGTATGCCAATGAATATATACAATTCAAATATTTATCTTGGCATGCTTCATAATGATTAATTGAAATACGTCATGACATTAGCGAAAAGTCCCACACCCCAAACCCTACAAAACATGTTTCAATCAGGAAATATTAGTAAACTGAGTACTTTCCTTGGAGGTGATATAGGATGTATTTTAGAAAATGAATGAGAAATGTAGTTTAGGGATAAACTAGTCAATAAAGTTAAACTATAGCAGACTATACTGTGTACTTAGCCAAAAGATAACATGAACTTAAAATGCTGCTAGGCTATGAAAACAGAGACTGAGGCCCAAGGATGGGAAGAACTGAGACCATGAACCTACAAGATAAAGGGTGGTTTATCACCCAAATGACTAAACCAAGGTCAAAGACTATGTGATAAATGACAGATAGGGGAGTTAACAAGCAAGTTAACCAGAAGAAACCGGTATTGTGGTTTGACAATGCTACAATTTGGGAAAGGTGAAAAGTTGACAACGTGGAAGACTGCCAGCCTTCATCCAGAAGACCCTCAAAGAAGACCACCAGATAAGACTGCGCCTGCGCAAGGAGGAGTGAACTTTATGATAATTAGTTCTTGAAAGATACCGCCTATTCTTGGGAAAGATTTACCTGTTCATGAATATGTATGAGATACTGACATTTAAGATGTAACCTAAAGAATCTTGGGTGTGCACGATAGGTGGAACGATCCCCCCGTGCACCCAGCGCTGTAATAAAGAATGCCTGCTTTCTAAAACTTCAAATTAAGTCTTAGAGAGTGTATTTTAACCGGCTTTTCGGTATCAGAGGAACTTATTACTAAATAACTGAAATCCTAAAGGCCTGACTCACTTTTTATCAAGCTAAATTCTCAGTATTCTCCACTTTTAGCTGACCGTAAATTCTAAGGATTTCAGTGGGAGAAACTCTGTTTGGCAAGAGTAAAATCAAAGTAATTTTTTAATTCTGATTTTAGTGGTATTGTATCAGTCCCCTAAGAACACACTGAATAATGATTTCAGACTGAGAAATATAGTGACTAGTCTTAACAATGCCCTTGTGATATACTGAAGCCACTGCAACATAACAGAAATGCATATACTACTCTTCAAGCCTTTGTAACCCCTGAGATTTTCATCAGGAACATAAATTTAGGATGCCAGAGGAAGAAATATTTGAAAGCAAATATGGAAAATGTCATCAAAAGGGCTTGCTCCAAAGCACGATGAAGTCAGCAGAAATCTTTCAGTATATTGCACTCTATCTTGGACTAAGCCCTAGACCAAAATTCAAATCTTTCCAAGATTTAGGACAAAATGATGACAACAGCAAGTGAGGAAGCCTGTGAAGCAATCGGTCATCAACATTCAAGAAAGTTTAAATTATTTACTATTATGATTCACTTGCAATTTTTTTTCTGAAAATCTTCACTTTTTCCATCCCAATTAGTACACCTGATTCCAATTAATCAGGCAGAAAGGGAATATATACTACATTTCAGACTTTGGCATCTTTCCTTTTTCTTTTCAAAATTGTTTGCTGTGCCACGGCCTCATGTAACTCCTGCCCAGTGCAGAGACCACTGCTGCTAGGTGTTGCTTGGTGAATGATCTGGCTGTGGATATTGTCACGTGACATGAGACTAGATACATTTTGGAAATGCTCGTACTTTTACCGGTCTGTCACAAGGAATAATGTATGAAGATTTAAATACCTTTAGTTCTGCTGTCCACTGTAGAAGCTTTAGTCTTTGCAGAGAGGTGGCAAAGAAACTATTGTTTCTGAAGTGATTTCCACATGCTACTAAAGGGGCAAAGAGAGTAAGTTATAAACTCTTAAAATGTACCTGAGAGAAAGGCCGGTGCTTGTCTGGGTCCTCCTCTCCACGATAGCTCCAGGAATGGGCAGGGTTGTGTGCCAGCAGGCTCCAGGTGATGGCTGCTCCAGCAGTAGCTCCGCTGCAGAGGCACAACCCTGGAAACTCCTCCACTAATAGGTCTGAAGTGTCCAACATATTCTTTCTGAGTTTCCCCTGGACATCAACCCAAAGTAACAGAGACTGTCAAATTTAAGAAAAGCATGAGGCATCCCGATACTGAATTTGTTTCACCTGTTTCAGTTTCAGAGATGAATGTCTTTAAAATGGTAAATCTGCAAAGGTAATAACACAGGGCAAATAGTGCACCTCCTATACTATTTACCAATACTGATTTTTTTTTTCAGTCTTGATTAGTTTTGATGGTAAATAAAATTACTTTCTGTTACAGTCTTTGGATAAATAGTACATTCACCATAACTCTTGCATTAAAAAGAGAGATTTTATATTTAAACAAATTATTTCAATTATTTTGTAGTTATTACAGTGATCAAAGACAAAGCAAAGCTGCAGAAGCACCGGAAATCTATATTAGATGGAGGAATAAAATAGCAATGGAAAAAGTAGAACTTAAAATGAATTTAATGCTTTCGTGAAGTCCAAAGTTGATAGGAGCAGAGACAGACTAAAACTTCCTCATCAGTCCCAGCAATTAAATTGCATCCAAAAGGACTGGCTTCTCTGCCAAAAATGACCAGATAAATGACTGATCAAGCCAAATATTCCTGCTGATTTTAACACATGGAAAAATAGTGACAAGAGAGACTGCTATGAGCAATTAATTTTTTTTTTTGGTGTAGATCCTAGAGAAATGAACTTGGAATTATTATTTTCTTCACAGTATTAGCATTCATCGAGAAATTTATTTTTACCAGAATGTTTCATTGTAGTACAAACTAGGTGCCAAGTCTGAGTAAGCCAGTTCAGCTACGGATTTGCTTTTAAGTCTTGGATAAGTTCTTTTATCACAATTTCCTTATACTCAGAACAATGTTTCCTTAGTACTTTGTTGTTGTGAATTCCTTCATTTCATTTTGGTAAAGCTCTGTAATGGTGCTTTTCATACCTCTATTATCAGTGTTTTGTTTGGGCTGTTGTTACGGGGAGTTGGTCGTATTCAGCCTGTGTGAGTTCAACCTGAAACAATGCTTCTTGTATTCAAAATGTGAAAATCAGCCATTGACATTTAAATCACTATGTGACAAGTTTGGAAATTCATGTTTTTAACCTTGAATTGTTCAAAGGTAGCAATGCTGAACAATGCTGACCCATACTTTCCCTGCTGTAATAGGCCAGTTCTCCTATAGCCGACAGGAGCTGGTCCCAAATGTTCCAGGACAGAATCCGTCCCATGGAGGCCAGATTTCCGTACCGTAATGCATCCGTTAAGCAACATTTATTCCTGATATGACCTAATTGATATCAAATGTAAGGCAATTGCCTGGGAGAATTATATCGAAAGTAATGAGCGCTATTAATGTGATTTTGAATGTCAGACTCCTACTACTTCGGAGGTTCAGCAGCTTAGCAGGTACCTCTTTAAAAGCTGCCCTGAATGTCCAGAACAGCAACAAGTAGAACAAGCCAAGGGGGGCAGTTTCCTTATCCTTCCACATAACTCAAAAGGGAATTCATTCTGTCAAACTTCATGGAAATAGTTTTGTGGAATCTGTCCTTAGAGTTATATTTGAATGACCCTTTGAAGTAGAAAAAGCCCACAGGATCTCATCATTCTCATAGCTTAATCAGGAAGAAAAGCTGGATCTTTCATCTTTAAAGCTTTGAGACATCCATGAAATCGTTCAAATTTTCCAAGCACTTCACCTCTTGGTGGATTTCAACTATGTAGAAAAAACACCTTTTTTTTTTCTTCAACACAGGAGCCAGAATAAACTGTTTCTTAGCACCCCTATGTAACTATGAGGAACTTTTCTATACCTAACCTACAACAGCATAAAGAGTTATGAAAAATAAAGCAGGTGGGAACCCTGGTTTTATCACTGTTGTGTATTTCAATTTAACTGCAAATGGAGAGACACTAGGGAGGGACAATAAGAAGTAAAACAATGCCTAGACAAAGATAGCTGGTGAATAAATATTTCAAAAGAGAACAAGAGATGGAATGTTAATTGATAAATACCTGCCTGGTATTTTTATATACAGAATATATTGTATTAAAAGCTGTGGGGAAAAAAGAGAAAATAACGAAGAATGCACTCTGAAAATTTTAGGATTATGAAAGTAATAGAATTACTAAAAATTAGCCCAACTTTCAACCTCAGAGTTTTAAAAAGAGTAGACTTTTTTTTAAAGTAGGATTCAACCTTAAACTAACTATCAATGTACAAGTCTGTTTGCACTTACTAACACTGTAGGTGTTAACATTTATTTGTCCAATGGAAAAGTAGAGATAAATTAGTTAATCTAAAATCCCAGTTAGTAATTCTGAATCATAATACTGTATTTCTTTGTGTGTACTATGAATACATCGATGCACAGTCCTCATCATGGTTGTTACTCTCTACAGTTCAGTAATCAGGGATTCAATATGTAATAAACAATATTACACCAATAACAATATACCTTGCCTACTCTGATGTATTAATAATAGTAAGCATGATAAACAAAGAGATGTAAGTTTTTTTGAAAGAATATGTTTTCTTTTGTGGGGTTTTGTGTTTTGTTGTGTTTTGTTTTTTTTTTTTACCAGACCAGCTGAGCTAGTTGGCTAAAGAAAACAAGCTTTCAGTCACACAAGGCTTTCTTTATTTTAACCTCTTTCTTTCTCTACAAAATTACATTTCAAGTGTCACTAACAGATCTAAAGGGAGAGTGGCAAAGCTTTTATAAACATATATATATATGCATGTATATGAATGTAGACGTGTATGTGTGTGTGTAAATGTAGGTATATATTTGAGGAGGAAGATGTTAAGCTGTGGAGTAAACAAAAGAATACGTACCCTGGCTGTGGAGCACATCTCTATGACTTTGTCCCATTTGGTAACAAAGCAGCCACCAATCAGCTGCTAAACAAAGTCACACAGCTCAGTTTTGCATACAAATACACATGTGCAAACGTACACTACGGAATCACTTCACTGAATCATATTTTAAGGTCGAATTACACATCCATGACCCACCAGGCTATTCTGGCAGTCAGAAATTGAAGCAAGTCTCTTACCACCAGCTGGGATGCACAGAGGAATCCCTAAACAAGACAGCTATAAAATGGGTTTTTCAAGAACAAAATCATGTCAGCTCCCAATCACAAAGCAGGATCAGAATTTCTGTATCTCTTTTCTGTGCAAAATGAAGATTTTCATTTAAAACAGCTGTCAGCAAAGGCTAAGTGGCTAGACTTCACATACTGCTCAGCTATTCATTTGTTCTAGAGCCATCCACATTTCCTTTCATCTCTTTTGGGAAACTGAACCTATTTTAAGGGGAAACCTCTCCAGTCAATCTGTCTATAATCAGGGAATCAAGCTCAGCAGAATGGTAAATCTGTACTCAGAACTCAGAGCCCAGAAATGAAGACTTCAAAATTTGTTACTCTAGCTCCCTGATCATCCAAACCTGCAGTCGGGGAATCATAAGTGTCCCCAAGATCTCCATATAAGCTTCTACTGCTATTTCTTCACTTCCTGTATTTCTACACTAGAATTTAGTACAAAATAACATCCACAATGTAGCAAAACAGTGTTCAAACCTGAGTGCTTTAAATCTTCATTTTCAATGTTTATTTGGACACCTTATATAAAGCACCAATGTCAAAAGTGCTGCAGATCATCTGCTTCCATTAAAATCACCTGCATGAATTCTGTATAAACCTAACTTTGACAAATTTACATGCCTGAAAGTAAAGGTTAACTGAATTTCTATCATTTCAAAAGTCAAGATGTTTTGTTATCCCTGAGCTTTTGTACCCTACGTGCTGCATTCTTCTATATACTTTGAAGCAAGACCAGACATGTGATCAGGAGGCAGAGGCATGCTTTAGGTGAGAAACCCTGATTCAGTTTTTGGCGTGAAGAGGAGGCAAGCACAATGCATGGTATAAATTTACCTTACATAACTGTGTTCATGCCATGAATGAAGAAGAACCTGTGCTGTAGGTATTGCTGCCCTCCCTCTGAAGGCAGGGAAAGATCAGCTTATAGATTTCATTACTTCTGCACTCTTGAGGATATGCCCTAGATTCAGCTATTCTAAACTTGAGTCCTCAAATTCAGCCTCCATTTCTCAGCCCTGCTTTGCAACACGCCAAGCTGTACTGGAACCTACCTCTAGCAGCTTGTTACAAACAGCTTTTTAAATGAAAACTGCTGCTAAAACATAAATGTCCTGTATTATATAAATTCAAAAGTATACATAAGCATGTATACAAAAACCAGAAAGTCTATAACCTTTGGTCTGAGAAAACCTATTGCATCTCACAAACACTGGGATGTCCTAGCTGTTGTAAATCTATCCTTCAGAGTCACTATCTTCATCCATTGGTTTTGCGCAAACTGTCCTTAAATACTGAGCTGCCTTTCTATTCTAAAATGAGGAAGCTTTTAATGATTAAACATCCTTTCGATAAAGCAGTGATATAATTTTAATTAGTTCCCAAGTAATGGTCTCACCATTAATTCTTAGAAGGTAATGTACAGAAGGGTGTCTTGCCTCTGGTCCTTGCTTCGTCTCCTACTTGTTCATCCTAAAAGCTTCTTTTGGTTGAGTTAGAAAAAAATCAAGCAGGCAAATGTGTCCATATAGCTAGTAACATACACACAGTCTGACTTCCTCCACAGCACATTGCTTACATACACAAGTGAGATAAAAATTACTGCTAAGATGAAAAGCACTTTTCATCTTAAGACCCCATTTCCTATGGCATAAAACTTTCTAAAAATATGTTCCTTTTGAGATATATATTTGCAATTTCAACGCTAGCAATGCCAGCCAAAATGGGAACTTTGAAGGAAATGTTAAGCTCAATCAGTTCAATCATTAAAGTTATGCAAATGGAAAAACACATTCCTTCTTTTTAAACATTGCTACATTTTAGTTGCAATTATAAGATTCAAGAAGTGAGGATGGCATATAAATGTCAAAAAATTGACAGCATCATAGGGTGAAATCCAGTCCCAGCTGTGGTCAATAGCAGAGCTTCTCTGTATTTCAACAGGAACATGATTTTACTTACAATCTTCACAGAGCAACTGAGAACTGACTCAAGTTTAAAAGTGAAACTGTTGAGATTACATGTCTGTAAGAACAGACAGCAAATTTTCACTGCGTGCTACTAGCTCAGGAAGTTCTGAAGCAAAAAGCACTAAACCAAAAGAGTGATAGTAAGACAGACTTGTACTGCACATTATATGATGTCATTGTTATTACATTTTGATGGTACTCACTGTCTTGTGGAAGGGAAGCAACACAAATATCACGTTCTTTGTCATGAGACCATGGTGGTCCAGCAGTGTCCTCCAAGAGGACAAATATATGAAGAATAAGTTGTATAAACAGTGAGGAAACTTACTTCCTCCTACCTGGTTCAGGATACGTGCTGGGAGATACCCCCAGAAAGCCAGCAGAAGTGCTCCCTGCCTAACCAGAGTACTTCTTTGAGTGGTGGCATGGGGGTTTCCTTCCCCACAACATTCCATGCCTTTACTTAGTGAATCAAAGAGATTCTTAATTAGAAATTATTTTCTTCATTAACAGCCAGTAAGATAAGGAGAGGCACCATTTAATGAAATGTATTCCTCTTGTCCTGTCATCTTTCTTATTACAATAATATTTTTGGTTTGGCAGTCGCCTTTGAAAGTAAGCTGTTGAACAGCTGCTTGCCTTTGCCACTAGGTCTTCTTTATTTTTAAAAACTGGCACAAACAAACAAAAAAACACAAACCCAAACCAAAACAAACCCCTTTTGAACTGATTCTAAACAGAAAAATTCCAAATACCATTTTTTAAATCATTGTTCAAAAATGTCACCTATGGCCGTGCAGTAATTTAGTCAGATGTTTCATACCGAGTCTATTGAATTAAAGAGATCTTTTTTATTAAATAGCAAACTTCAAGTAAATCAGATAAAAGTCATACTTACTGTAAGAACCAAATGCTGACATTCCTACACAATCTGAATTACTTGTCAGCTCATGAGCAGCCATGCTCACTATTTTTAGAAAATAACAAGAGACTTAGATTGCTCAGTTTTAAATGTATTGTAAAGTCCTCATCTCTCTGGGAATCTTGAGAAATATGAAGAAGATATATCTATGGCCAAGGTAGCTGGAAATCAAAACCAATCAGAAAGATAGTTAGGAAAAAAAAACCCAACCCACAGCAGATTCAAATTGAGAGCAGGAGGATGTACAATCTCTTCTTTCTTCTGAAGCTATGAAGGTCAATTTTTATATTCAAATAATGTACAATATACTGAGGTATAAAGAGTTTGCATTTGTATTCTAATTCGTTTTTCTTTCAAGTTGAGAATCACCAGCAAAGAAAAATTACTGTAGTTGCAATACTTTGCATACAAATAGTGATTACAGCATAGTGGTTTGTTAGGACACAACACCACACAACTTACTAGATCAAATTGAGTGATGCCTAAGCTGTGGCAATTTTTTTCCATGTAGGTAAACGAAGCAAAGCTCTCTCAAAAAACCTAAATATTTATGACCAAAAAATTATGGGTGTCAAGCCTACTAGGCACCAGTTACATGATCCTTGATTCAGAACTATGAAACAATCATAGGAAAAAGCAGTCACAATGTAGGATGGCATTAAAAACTAACAGCAGCAAAATCAATTTTAATTAGTTCCCAAGGAATGAATATCTAGAGACCAAAAACCTTTCTCCAATTTATTAATATAGTTTATTTTTTACTTGGTTAGTTTTACGGAATTCATCAAAGGGATGCTGAGTGACTGAAAAGGTGCACATGAAAGAACTGCAATAGTGAATTGCATACAGAGATATTTCTACATTTCCAGAAATTTTCTATTTTTTTTTCTAACGTATTCTCTTACAGAGTTAAATACAAATATCTGGAGGATGGAACAACTCTCTAAGGTTGTACATTCAGAATGAAGTATTTGAACATACTATTTATGGCCAAATTAAAAATGTCCACAGGGAAAAAAAAAAGGTCACTTCATGTACTAGAAATTGTAAATTTTAAACGTTTAATTAGATTCTACTTATAATGGATATATTTTGGATAGTATTTTACAGATATGTGGTATCATAGCAGAAATTAGCTGAGTTCTGACCCATCGCTTGAATCCAAGCGCCATTTTTCTAAAGCTAAATTACAGTGTATGTTTTTTCCTGAGGAACAGAACACCAATCTAGCTAGCGGCTAGTGAACTATGTGATGCACGTTTATTTCGTTTCCTCTGAAGTTTAAATTTCTGGCTTTTAATAGAAAAATGATATTCTGTTGTTATATGCCAGTGATGACAGCATAATGGATTAGGACAAGTAATCTCTTCCACCACTTCTGCATTTCTTGTATCCTGTAAAGCAATTTCTTTAGTCTTAAATATTTACTAGTTTGTAGACTATGGATATTATATACAGTGCTTTGTTCGTATACCTTTACCTTCATTTATCAATAATTCCTGCCAGTAATAGAAGACTCCAGGGCGTTAACACTTGAATAGTTTTAAGTGAGATGCAGCTGAAAAGCACTTTAAATACTTTCTAATAGTCATACCTTTCTTGACAAGTTGTATTTCACCACAGAGATGCTGCTTGGATGCTGGTATGGTCCACTCATACTACATGTCCAACTCAAGGCAAGTGAGCCTGCAAAATTAACATTGTGGTAGCTGTACAAGTGGTGGACAACTTAGGTTTCCAATAGCATTGTAGGATGCGTAGTGTGTTTTAAGGAAAGGTGGAAGTAAGTGTATGGAACTAGTGCCTTTTTGCATGGGTAGTGGATTTAAAAAAAAATACTGTATTTAAAAAAAAATACTGTAACATTCTCTCACCATCTGGCATATAAAATGGTATTTCTTTCCTATAAAAATGTTGGTGTTGGAACTGTAATATCTAGTCAACCAAATATCAGCCTTCAACAGGCACTGAGTTAAATCAGTATTTCTGCAGTCTTTGTATGACATACTAACCCTAAATGCAGTACTGTTGATAAATACATCATGGGTGCTCTAAGCAATGCTGCTGAAACAAAAGGCAAATGAAAGTGTGGCACGTTGAGGACAAGAATAAATTTTATGATGAATAATTTAAAATATTACTTCATTGGTTTATGAATGCAGTTCGACTGACTTTTTCTTAACAGAAAAAGTAAATGTGTAGATTAATCAGGATTCCAACGATCCTCTGTACAGATGACATAGGAATCCTCCTCGTCAAAGCTCACAGGTGTGCTGTTAATACGCCCACAGAAGCCATACAGTTCAACTACAACTACAGCAGACCAAGACCCCCCATGTTAGCAGAGGGAGGTTTTAGCTATTTACAGAGGACTAGCAATCAGCAGAAAACAAAAATTAAAGGAAGGAAACTTAGTGATAGAAGAATACTCTGAAAGACAGTAGCTGTTATGACAGGTGGAATATCACTGAATTGATCTCTTGGCTTCCACAGTAGACCGATACCTTTAAAAAAAAGGCATAGGTAGGACAGGAAGTTGATGACAGATTTCATTTCAGTTTCCTATTATTTTTCAGTTTGCTTTTGGCATCATGTTGCTAAATTTATGATTAATAAAACTTTTTTTTTCCCCCCTTATACTGAAAAGCCTCTGATAATGGTAGTAAATGAGAGACATGTTTCTTTGGAAAAAACATAGCCAAATCACAGGGCTGCAGAAACTCTCTTGTCTACAACCCAGCATGAGTTTGGAAAATCCAGATGAGGTGCTTTTCCCACTAACCTGCAAAAGTCAGTCCCGTAACTTGTAGCATCAAGTCCCAGGACACAGAAAAGTCTGTCCTAGTGAATGTTATTTAAGGAGCTGTGGTGGCCTTCACATCAGAAACACGCAGTCACAGACATACATAGTATTACTGCAATGCTTCCAGGGCTGGGCAGTGACTAGAATTTAACATGGAAACAGTTCTCTTGATTTCATTGTAATTGGTCCCAGGCTTAAAATTAAACTCAAGCTTATGTACTTAATTTACCTAATTGCCTCACTGTGTGAAGCCTCTGTACTTAAAGTGTTAGCATATCATCCTGACGGGTTGTAAACTATAGTTTTATATCAATGCATAAATGTAAAAGTATTGATGTACATTGTGCCACCATGGGACATTGCATAATTTACACATGCATTATGCAGCCACAAACACATAGATCCATATCATCCTGAACAGCTGTATCCAAGCTGTCTAGATTTTAGCCAACACTACCCATTTATTCTTAAACCACTTGTGCTAGCATTGTTTAAACACGCTAAGCGGACACGTTTGCCAGAGCAATCCTAAAAGTCATCTATAACTGCACATCATATGTGCCTTCTGTATAGCAAGACAAAATTATCTTCCTGCTCGCAACCCTTCATCCCCTCAGACAAGTAGAATTTTGCCTTGTAATTGTAATGCCAGTGCCCAAGTTAAATGCTGTTGTAATAATCAGGAAAACATTGCTATCCTATACATCTAGACAGAGCTTTTGATGCTCCCACAGAATCAGGGGTAAGGCCTCTCTGCCCTGAGCAAACAACTCGTGAACCCTCTGCCCGATACCACGCAACAAGCCCAAATAATGAGCTCGGGGCAGAGCGATACTGCAGTCTGTTCGGCCTATTAAAAGTCCTTTCAGTTGCTAGAGATTTAACCAGGCACAGACACAGACCAAAATACAGAGAGGACATGTAATGTGTGGGTTCAGGAGTATGTTGTTATGCGTGGCTTCATTGCACACTGGGCTCAGCAGCGACTAATGGAATTTCCCTGTTTGACTCTTCAGCAAGGAGTGCATTTTCCAGTGTGTGAGTTATGTCGGAGTGCTATGAAATGCAAAGATAACTTTTCTTGCAGGTTTTGCAGTGCGCCTATCAGATCTGTAATGTTACTTCTTGTACACTGCCAACGCATTTTTTATACAGTGTCAGATATCTACCTGGCAAGTTGCTTCTAACACTGAAGGCATTTGTTTGGCGGAGAGACTCAGATTCTTCAGATGGCATTTACTGTTTTCCTTCCTTTCGCTCTCTTTTCCCCTTTCCCTTTCCACTTCTTTTGTTTCTTTGTTTGGTTGTATTTTTAAATGTCTGGCCTGCAGCGTGTGCTACAGAACAGATTTAATTGCTTTCTAGGACACTCATTGGATTCAGTCCAACCAAGAATCCTTCATAGGGTTTGTTTAACAATTTTGCCATAGATGGCACAAATGTAAAATTGTCTGTTGCTATTTGATCTATAAGTTTGGACCTGATCATTGTGTGTCTCTGCATGTCTCTAAGATCCTCCTCTCAGAATTAACCTTTTTCATTCTCAGTGCCACTTCTACTCCCATTACAGGCCTTTAACGGAAAGTCTAAGATTCAAGAACTGACCTTCTAATCTCAGACAATGAACGAACAAAAAGGATGACCTGGAAAAATCATTATTTGTCCTGAAGAGAGTGAAAGTTTCATCTACTTTAAATTAAAACTGGAAAGTAAATTTGATCCAAAGGGAGGAATTTTATCCTGGTTCCAATACAGTAGAATTGAATTCTTTTGCAAGGCCTTTTACTTCCAGGACTGGTAATAGTTTCCTTGCAGTGGCCTGCCTCAGTCACTGCCCAGCTTTTAACTTGAGATTCTCTGTCTCCGGGCAACTTCATTCACATGCCTAGGGCCGACACATGAGCCAGCCCAAGGCTTGGTGCCCATTACAAAGCTTAACCCACTGGCAGAAATATTGCAGACTTCAGGTTACAGCCCAGTTCTCTGCTAGGTTCCATGTTTCCTACAGGAAAGCTCTTGATGCCTCCGAGGCCTAGCTGCGTAACAGAAAGAGCAAGTGCCTTCACTGCTCCTTTTCCATTTTGTCAGTACAAGTCGTGAAGGCCTCACGGTGAAACTGTGGCACACAAACTTTCCCTGCACAATCAGTTGTCTATCTTGGCTAGACTTTCAGGCTTTTCTATAACATGAGTATTTATCAAGAGTTTATTTACTAGAACACAGTTAGGGCCTTTTGTAAGAAGACAGACGGTTCTCCAGTCACCATATGAAGCAGGATAACATTATTAGTTAGTGAAATATATCACTGCATTTGTTAAGATTCTTAGACCTGTTTTTTCCTCAATTTTAGAAAGAACTAAGACTCGTTAAATTTTTTTTCTTTTTTTTCTTTTTCCTTTACACTTCCTATGGTTCTTTTCAGGATTATAATAGGTCTTGACTAGGAGTTTGGGAATCTCTTAAATACTATTCTTGCTTTGTCATAGAAAGGACAGCAATAGCCCAAAACTACATATAATTATCTTTTTCAGAAGAAGAGGTATAAGACAGTAAACATAATTTCAATATAATTTCAGCAGGGCAGGATCCATCCTTAAATGTTCTTCTCGTCAGTAACTTCTGCTTTGATGACATGATTATTGTTTAAATGTAAAAGAAAGCAAGAGAGTTTTTATACAGTGTGGGTGTTTTCACCTGCTGTATGTAAAAAAAAAAAAAAAGCCCACAGCTTGAAGCACATCAGAGTAGCAGCGGTAATTAGGCATTGGCATATCATGCACACACAAAAAAAGAGCTTGAAAAATGATACAGCTTAATAAAGTTTTAGTATCCTAAAGCTACACAAAAAGTTCTCAAAGGAAAATGTAAATTGTGAATGGGGAACACTTATGATTCCTAGAATGGATGATCAATAATAAATACAGGGAGTAAGGACAAATTATCCCACTTAAGTCTGTGTAAGGAATAGGATCCCACATCTGTATGCAGGCCAGATAGCTTTTTACAAATACCAGTTTCCATATCACACCTTCCTGTAGAAGTTACTATAACTGTTAATCTCACCTAATACATACATGCTGTGACAGCATCTACCAGGAAATTTGCACCCAATAGAAGTGAGAATCCTTAAAGAATATTGTTTTCTGAATTCATTTAAGACCCCAAAACATTCTGGAGCAAACTTTTCATTGGAACAAGTCCTTTACTGTTCTAAAATTTTTACAAGCAGTCTTTCATATGTTTTATAGCCAATGCTTCCAAAATACAATGTAATTGTGTTACTAATCATGACAAGTACCAGTCAAGCATTTCAGACAGATAAAACGCATCTAAAATCTTAGACGACTGTGGTAACCACAGGCATTTATATATTTGTTTTCTGAAATGAACTGACAATTCAACTGAAGGAAAAATCAGGGTAAACCAAATCGGAATCCACATATTCAAACAGAAATCTGGAAAGATCAAGAAGAGATTTAGAATAGTTTGTACTAGCTGAGACTTGGTCTTATATCTCTTAGAGTCAACAGCGAACACTCACAGGGTCAGCTGGAGCTGAGCAGAACTTAGATCAGACGCGCTGGCAGGCAGCAGGTTTTTGCTTGCTCCTATTCTTAGAGTCAGCTGCTCTGAGCTACCTCACCTGCAGCCACGTAGGTATTTTTGGAGTCTGGAACTTCCAGCCTTTTAATTTCTGTGTTCAAGTTACAGCCTCCCAGACAGGCTCACCCTAAAATTCTAATTGAGCCCGGTAGAAAATGTTAAGATTTGAGCATTTGTTTCAAACTGGAAGGCAACCAAATTTTTGAAAGCTTCCTTAAAATGGAATTGCTTTTCTCTACCCATATTGAAATGCTGGATGAAACGTTAAAGAAAAATATCGAATTGGCCCTCCTGCACCTAATGTTTTATTCATTAGGGTTTTTTTCCCCTCATTTGTTTGGCTTTTTCCCTTGTTCAACAAAAATTATTTCTGGATTAGGACATTATATAAGAACATTTCATATATGGACAAAATTGTTCTCTGCTTCACTCTCCTTGCTATTTCTCAGTACAAAGATACAGGGAGTCAGTGAAACAGGAGTTTGCATTCTGCAGCTGAATTACGTTACAACAACACAGATGGAACTTTAGATGTAAAGTCGTATTTTTAGCCAAAGCATAGTTGAAGCGGTGTCATCCAATGTAGTTAGAGACATATACAAAGACGCTTGCAGTAATACACATTTATCACTTTTAGTGAATGGCTGTGTACCCTGTCTTTGAGAAGTACAATCATTTAAAATATATTTTTTTCCTTTAACGGGAAAGACTGAAGTATTCTATTCCCATATGTGGCCTCATACTGGTGCTTTCTTTGGCTAGCACTCAAACTATTCCTTCAGTTTTCCCTTTGTGAGTACGTGTGTGCAAAAAGTGGTATTTTCATTGGCACTTGTGTAATTGCTCCAGGGTGAAACATTTGCCGTTTCTGTCAGAGAAAGCAGATATTCATTGTAAGAATTGTGAAATTCCACCTCTAGAGCACAGGTGTGAATTTCCATACATTTGCAATTGTCAGAGGGAATGTTCAATGTTTTCATGGTAAAATGATCGTTTCCAACAGCCATCTCATTTCAGGAAGGATCTGAGGTGGAATCAGAACCATTTACCTTTATCACAAAGTATTGCTGTGATGTTTCTCTGGTGCAGAGAGGTTTTGTTATTTCTGGCATATTGCATATCTGAGCTTAAAAATTAGAAAAAAAATCTTATTAAAATAGGAATTTGAAAGCACTGGAAGGATTCAGAATTTAAAAGAACTAAGAAAGGCAGGGGTTTGGGTACAGTTGTCTGCACAAATGCATATTCACAGTTCGCAGTTTCTGGGCTTTGATATCCCATACAGACACATCAGTGAGGTGCTGGACAAAACTTTCTGGAAGGATGTATATATACCCCTCCAACAATTTGATCAAGGAATGGCTTGCAAATATACATAAGGGCAGCAGTAGCCTTGTCACTGAAGGTTGTCACTAGCTTTAAAACATGAAAAACCCATTGGAAGCGACTCTTCACCAAGTCCTTCACTATTAAAGAACATTACCGTTACAGCTCTGTGAGGAGTAAAGAAAGATCTAGAAGATCTAGTAAATGTTGGAGGATTTGGAGCCTCTTCTGGAAAAATGCTGGATTTTGTACTGCTTTATATTTCTGGTAAACAGGATGCAGATCTTGGGAACAGGCTAGGGAGAAGTATACCTAGTAAAAAAGACTTAAAGAGAGAGTCAGCCAAGGAGGGAACATGGGAAGGAACAAGCTCCTTCTTGGAAAGCCTGTTGCTACTAGTAAGCACAGCTTTTCCAAAGAAAAGATGCCATGGAACAGCCAAAGGACTGCTGCGTCTAACCTTAATGACAATAAGCAGACATCACAAGCTAGTTGGTCTTTTCTGAGGCATTTAATGTTTAAGGAGATGAAAACATGAATTTCTTTTCTCTGGAAAGTTTCACACTTTATAGTAAGAAGTCTTCAATAGTATTTTATAAACTGATAAAGCAAAGAAAGTCAGAAACAGCTTTTTGAAGGCTGTTTTTCTTGCCTTCATTCCCAATGGGAGATAAGAAAAGGGTAGATAGCAGGCACGCAAGGCTGGAGAGGGTGGGTGGTCAAGGTGCCAAATGTTAGATAACCCAGCAGTTTAGCTGGCTCTGTTATGTATCCATGACTACACCTTGGGTCCTGCCCAGAAACAGTGTTTAATTCATCTCAGAGGAGCAAAAAAGTTAATTATTGAATAAATGATAGAGCCCCACCTACTGTTGTTTTACTGTATACATTTCTAGAAACACACACAACACAAATCTAATTCATTAGTGTATGGATGAGTATTTCTTTTATAGGAGCCTTAATTATGGATTATAATCCCACAGTGTATATGTTCTACGTACACACACAACTGCTTAACTTGCAGTCAAAATCCAGAAATATAAGTGGATTTCTTTCCCTCACTCTGATTCAGGCTTTCCTGTTTAATATGAGTGTATGCACATACAAAAAGCTCCCCAGGGAAAGATTAAAATTTTTCAAAAAGCCCTGAAAATCTTTTGGTCAGCAGTTGACAGAACAAATACTCATTTCGCTAGCAACACTGGGGTTTACAGTCAGAGAGGTTCCATCACCCATTACCGTCCTTTCCAGATTATCTGACACATGATGTTTTCCACCCAGACTCTCTCTGCTCATGTGTAAAGCAGAACAAAGTATTCTAGCAATGTGAACATCCCTTGAAATGGCAGAAGTTTTGCAGTCCAAATAGAAAAGCTTAAACACAACATGCATGGAAGACAGGATATACATTATTCTCATTTTAAGTAAGTTGAACCACAGTACTCGGGAAGGTAGTGAAGATACCATCCAGACAATAAGATGTCTTTTCCCGGCTGACACCTATCCAATACATCCCCTGCCTACAAAGAATGCAACAAAGAAGTTAACTCCCAGTACACACGAGGCTTTTAAAAATGCCTGTTTCACCTGTCTGCTTGTCATTTGCTTTGCTTTTACTTTAGCTTCAATTGAACTGGAATTCCCGTTGCAAAGGGAATTCTTGAAAGAACTTTTCTGAAATCCCATGTCCAAAGTGGGAGGCATATTTTGAAAACATCAAAACACATTCTTGTAACCTCTTGCAATAATAAATCAGTATCATATTTTGCAGGTAACATCTTGTCTTTCAAGTCTTACCAGTTACTAGAAGTTCACGGTTTGGTGCAATTATAAAACAGCAGCAGAACTGTGTCAAAACTACAAGGGAAAAAGACCTCGTGCAAGCAAAGTGAATTGAAATAGCTAATAAAATGTGACAGCTGGAGAAAAGGACCAATTCACGTATCGCATTGAGAATGGCAACAAGCTTCAAAAACCTGTTGTTAGCTGGCAGCAATTGTTCTGTTCTGTCAGTTTAATAGGTGATAAGCCACAAAGGTGGAAGGAAACCTTCCATATTATAAGTACACTTATCTCCACAATTTCATGGTACTGTTTTGATACTGCTTTTAAACAAAGCTGTCCAAAATATGGTTGCCAGTGTCTTAATAAAGCTAAATAGAAATTAATTTATAAATTCCTATTTGAGTATTAATTTATTCAAGTGAAGTACAGACATCTGTCTAGCCTGACCTTCTCCCCCTTTTTTGCTCAATTGTAATGCTTGCTGAGAACAGCTGATATGGTATGATATGGTTTGACTTGCCCCCCAAAAGATACTAGGATGTTTGAGACTAGGCAAGTAAAGAACATGGTCATAAATGTAGATTGTTTGTTGTTTAAGTTATGCAAAATATTTGATGACAGAATGCTGAAATGATCAATGTTCTTTTAATTTTGTGAAACTTTGAGAAAGAGCTGTAGCTGAAAATGCTGACATTTTCTAAACAATATATTTATACACTTCATATGTGATGGTATTTTCAAAACCTGAATGTTTAAAATACTGTAGTAAGCATCGATACCTCACGAATGAGAAAGAACACCTTATTCTTGGAACTACAAAGCACTCTATGCCAACCTTAAAAAAAAAATCTGTTTTATTTTAACTTTAAATGATTTTGGTTTGTTTCCTGCTTGGCCACTGAACGGAAAAAGGAAATTTTGAAGTTGCTGGTTTTCAATACTGAAGGCTTGAACAGATTCATATGATTCTCTTCAAACAAAGAAAAGACTTTTTATAAGTCTGTGCAAGAAACAAAAACTGTCCTTTCTAGCATCCCTGAGGGATACAAATCCAGAATGCAGGACAGGGAAGAAGCACCAGAAGTTGAAAAATTAGCAAACTTGATTCATCGCTATGTGCCTGAAAAATGAAATTCAATGTGAGTGGCTAGAACATTCTTTTGAACTTTCTCCCCTCCTCCTGCTCCCCTCACCACCGTTAAAATCTGAGGTGCAGCTGTGCTCCCACCTGTGTTCAGAAGTCACCCACTGTGCTTGCCCCCATATATACATTAGTTGATTAAGCAAGATGTGCAGTATTACATGCAACAGAGTATGTCAGATAAGAACAGGCTCCTGCTGTCTTGAGAATAACTTTTTAGAACTTAAAAGCACGTACAGGTATTGCATATAGTGTGACAATATTTGAGTTTAAACTATATATATGATAGGTTTATTATATCCATTAAAAGCTTGGTTTTTATTTATAGTAGGATGTTCAGTATTTATGTAACATATATTACTTCCGGATCAAAATCAATAGAGGATTAGGAACACAGTTTTGAAAAACATATTTAAGAAGAGACAAGTTGCTCCCTGAGTATTTGGAGCACATCCTTGAACAGCATGGCATTATGCACAGATTAAAAGCTCAACTTTTCTAAGTTCTTTTGCAGAAGTATATTTTTTTAAGGACGAGCCACACAATGCCTTTGATGTTTGCACGATACTAGGACAAGAGTGCATTAAGCAGTCTATTTTTTCCCTCAGGGACATCACTGCAAGGTCTGAAGAGCTGTGGCAGCAAAAAACACTTTGATAAATACAAGTGCCAAAATCCAATGGCAAAAGAGACAGGTACCTAAAATGGTGCAAAACGCTTCTGGTCAGTTAATACTAATACATTTTATTGTTGTCCGTAACACCAGGAGGCCAGACCGTGTAGTCTGTGGACTTTCTTTAGCACCGTTTCAAAGAACTTACGACACCCAGTTCTTATTATTACCAAAATAACTTACTCTGGAAAAAAAGAAATATGTGTAAGTCTGATATTTAATGCAATTTTGTTTGGAGTCAGGATGAACAGGAGAGAGGCATGTCATAGCCAGTTTCTGACAAACTAAATAGGAAATGAAGAAATGTATGTCTGCTACTAGTTTTCCATAACTGGTTTCCATAACTGGGTTTGAGAAACCCACAACAATTTATTGTCATTTAGACAATTATGCTATCACCTGATGACCCCTCCCCACCCAGGAAGAGGGGGGGAATCAGGAAGAAAACCAGGAAACCCAGGGGTTGAAATATAAACAGATTTAATAGAATAAGACTAGATAATTAACAGTAATAACACTAAAGAACCAATAGTGATCCCGATACTAATCTACAAATATATAAGGATTATACTCAGCCAACTATAGCAGTAGGAAGCTGTGCCCTCCCAGCAGTGGACAGCAAATGTCGGACACTGCGAGTGCTGCAGCTTCAGGAGGAAGGGAAGGGCTCAGGGGTCCGGCACCGGGCCAAGGAGTCCTCTGGATTGCTGCCATCAAGGGAGAGCCCCCCTCCTCAGCAAACTTTCTAATTTATATTGAACGTGACATGAAATAATATGGTATGAAATAATCCTGTTGGGCAGCTTGGGTCAAGTGCCTGGGTCTCACTCCTCCTCATCCCTGCACCTGGCTAGCCTGAAAACACTGAGACCTTGACACCCACACACCATAGCTGGCTATAAAGTAAATATTTTCACAAATTCAGACACTAGAGTCTTCTAAAAGTACAGTTTTCCCAAGCATTAGAAAAGAAATTAGTCCTGTGTCGCTCAAACCAGGACAATAACACTTACCATTTTGTCCTTAGAAATACACCCAGACTGAATATACTCCAAACAGATACAGAAGTCTTGTGAAGCATAACTACTTTTTAAACTTCCATATTGCTAAGTATACAACCCACAGAATCCTCATTACCAGTTAGGACCTTGTGTGAATATCAATTTTTACATCACATGGGAGTGTGAAAAATGGAATTTTCTCTAGAACATGTCAAATGACTGGGATTAAATTTGAAGGACCAGTGATTTGGAATAACTCCATTGACTTTTCAGAGTTAGGCAGTTTTACACCACTTGAGAGTCAGGCCTAAGGTACATATTAACCTGTTTAAAGTATTTCAAGCATTCTAGTAGTATTTCTAAGAGCAGCTTTAAATATAGGCCTAACAGTATGTTAATATTAGGTGTACTTTTTTCTCATACAACAGACTCCATGGAAAAAAAAATCAGAAATATCTGAAATATTGTAACTGCAAACTCATATTCCAACCCTGATACTACCTTATGGATATCAAGAAGAAGCAAGTTTTCCAATAACGCTCATGGGAACTTCAACTTAAGTCGTAGAAAAGTAGTTTGCCTACCACACATTCAGAACAGTCAAATTCATTATCACAGCAAGGCGTAAAGTGAAACTGGAGACTGCAAATAAAAGGCACACAGGTTTAAGAGGCATGTATGTTTATAGTTTATTTAGAATAAAAAATACTTTAGAAAGTTAAATATAGCATATATATACTAACTGGCTCCACCTATTTCTCTCATGTATAAAATGTTCTGAACCAAAAAAATTTTACTGCCAGCTTTAAGTAGAATCGAGTCCTAAGAGAAAGGCAACTTTTAATGGCAAACTCAATGCAATTTAATGGTGCATGAATTTTAAATAAAGCAAAGTTGGAGAATATCAGCACAGCTTAATGCTACAGACTGTGGTAACAGATTTGTGGTTGTACTTTTGTCTGCATCTTTATTTTGCAGGTATACCAGCTGCATCAGTGCAACAGATTTCAGATTGACTTCACAAGCCTACAGATTTTGCAAGTCCAATTAGGAAGGGTGCAAACTCCCAGGGAAAGACCTTTGAACTCCTAGCATGCTCTATTCTCCTTTATGTTCTCATGTATTAATACTTTAATCGTGACCTAGCAAGACTATATAATAACCTGGGAAATAACTCCCTCTTTTTCCATCTATACTGTCTCTTGTAAAGATACCCGTATCCTTTTAATTTATCTGGCTATATAGACCAATATTGCTACAGAGGCATACAGGTCAGCACAGCTGCAAAGCCTCCTGGAAAAGCTACATAAATTCTCAGCTGCCAGCCGACAGTGAGCTCCTGGAGGAGCTGGACTAACCAGCTAAAACCTGTCTGCAGTGACTGTGGAGTAGACAGGCCCTGTGTCATTACAGACAGGCTGGTAGTATGACGAACATACGAACAGTAAATGCAATGGTGGAACTTCATAAATAACCTAAAGATGCTGTTATTCATTGGTCATTACAAAGAGCCAGAAGAAGTTAGGTTTCCAAATTTCAGTGAAAACTAAAAGAAGCTGGGTAGATAATACTCCTTCAAAATCCTATTTCTGAATTTTTTATGGAATGATTAAGTAGGTTAAAGATGTGAGAACAACTTAAATCTTGAGCATAACTGGAGAAATTTCTACCAAGTTTCACCTTCATCAGCAGGGCTGTTGTGTGTCAAAAAGAAAAAAAACTGGGGATAGCTTTATATTGACTGTTGTTATCACTTCATTAGAATCTTCTCCCCCTACCCCCTTACGCCCCCCCCCAAATTTTGGACATAATTACATACACTAATGTGCACTGCCACTTCACTGAGCCCTCCTGGCCTTTGTCTAAGTATAGTTCAGTTTGAGCCATAACTTCCCATCTAACTCTGGATGATGGATTTTCCCTGATCTAATGTCATCTAGCTTCACCTGATATTTAATTGCATTTACACAAAATACAAGCCTAATAAGAACCACCACCTGTTCACAGTGCATATCCTTCTTTTGTCTTTTATCTCGTGTACTAAATAGTCCAATTATATTGGATCCACATGAGCCCTGTAATTGTTCGTAGATCTATTTATCTACGTTTGTCATCAATGAAAACATCAAGTAAATTTCTGAAAAGTCTTTATCAGTCAAGTCATCTCTCTCCACTGGCACACGTTTGACCATGGAAATGGTCACAAACACATTTAACCACACATTTGGCCTGAAAAATAAATGGCTGATGCAAGCGAATAGGTTACGGCTGAAATAAGAATAAACTTCCTTGACACATTCAGATACTGTGTATTTTCAGCCACAACTGCTAAAGATTTGCAAATTTGTAAGTATCTGAAAACGTGAATCTTTAAACTATCTTTTAATGAATCCAAACTTTTTTTTTATAGCAACAGGCATATTAATCTTGATGTTCTACTCTACAGTTCAACAAATTATACATGGTTTACCAGAGTTTAGTTTCACTTCCTCTGTGGAACTATCATGTTGTAATCAGGTGAACTCCTATGACATAACTGAATATACTATATGAATTGACCTTATATATAAAAAATGTTCAGATTGCTAAATTTGATATGAAAATGCTATTATAGGTTCAGGATGATTAATAAACCAACACAGTCCTTCTCAACTTAGCAGTCAGTATTCTTTTGAAGCATTAAAATGCTTATTTCACTAGTGTTATTTTTGAAAATGATGTATTTTCCATATTCTTTTTTGCTATGAAATCTTTTGCAACTTCCCAACTGTAACATTGCCTTTCCTCTCTTTGTGCTTAGCAATTTATTATTCTACATTCTCCTTGATGTCAGACGGGACTACTAATATAGTAGGCACTCATTCCTGACTATAGCACAATTCTGTTCAGAAAATCCAATATAAAAGGGGGAAAAAAGGAATAATGTAAGGATTTAGATTTTCTTATTTTATGTTGAAAAATTAGGAGTTTGGTCTTCTACTATTTCTGCTGAAAACACAGAAACTATCTTTAGTTATTTTCCTCCACACATTTTTCCACAATGACTTCTCAGCAATCACTGGAAAACAAATCTTCACAACAACACTACAATATTGGAAAAAAAAAAAAAAAAAAACCAAAAAGCAAGAAATATAAAACCTTTCCAACAATCAATAAAGCTCTAATCATGAAATGAAAAGCTTTCCATACATCTCAGAAAATAATTTTGTGCACAAACACAAATGCCAGGCTTCTGCAAAGAGATTTCTATTTTGCTTCCATTTCCAAAATACGGAGGTAGCACTAATTTTATCTTTCAAGACAGAAATATGAAGATTTTGTACAAAAAAGTGTATGGTCATTGCAAGTGTCAGTAAATATTCTGAAACACTGACTTAGAAATACTCTTATTTAGTATAAATTCTTCATAGATAAAGGACATTTATTTTCTATTTGGAAATCTTCGAAGTCATTTCAACAGAAACATGTAGGCTGTATGAATGTTTATCTTTGTGATGTTGCAGCTCTGTAAGGAATAGAAGGTATATGGAGAAGTCCAAGGTGTCAACCTTGATGGGCAAAAGTAATAGTTCTTTTCCCTGTCTTCTTTTTTCCTGCAAAAAGACATAGCACTATCTGTACTAGTGAGTATATAACCTCACTGAATTCTATTAAAAGTATTAGCTTTCCCCACTTCCTCATTGCCTTATTAATGTTTGTTTAGTTTTAACAAACAGCAAGTGAAATAATAGTGAAGAAAAATGAAGCATTTCTAATAGAAACAGGGTGAAATCAGTGCTGTAATTCTGCATAACATTATGTAACTTAATCCTACTGGGACCGACCTTGAAATAGAAAAAATGGTTCAATTCTGTTCAAGTAAATGTGAATTTTAAGAGTTAAGATTGAATTGCATTGATTTTAATAGTTTAACAACATAATATGGAGTAATTCATGAAGAATGAGTCCATAACATGCCTCCATGAAATCAAAAATACCTTGAAATCCTATTGTAGGGCATGAAAATAATTTGATTTTTGTTTATTTGTTTCTATGTTTTAATCCACAAGAGATGCTATAATATTTCCTCCTGTGAGTAGGAAAAGAAACAAGGTATTTTACAATTCTTGATTATTTCTGCCTGTAAATGGGTTGCTCAGTATAGCTTATTTGCTTGTTCCTTAACAGCAATTTCAGAAAGGGGACTTAATGAGCCAAAGAGAAGCCAAGACCAAAGTAACTTAAGACTATTTTCTTCAATTTCTGTTTCCTCACTTGCAATTTTAATCCATGCTCTCTAACAGTGTCACTTAAGCAGTGCGATATCAGGGGACAAATCAAGTCAGATTTCACAGGAAGTATTTTCATAGTAAAGGAAGGAATAGAAGGGGAAAAGCCCTCCCTCTTTTGCTCATAAAGCTAACTATTTAGGAGACAGAAGATATGAACACTATAAATATGAAAGGCTTAATTATGGTTCATAGTTGTTCTCTCCATTACCAGCAAAGAGAGGAAAAAATCAAAAGGAAGGGCATATGAGGCTCGTTAAAAAACTACATAAGCTCTACAAAAAACCTGGTCCCACTGACAGTAGCCAAAATGCCTACAGGCAATATAATTTGCATTTACTTTTGCATAATTTAAAAACCAACCAACCAAACATACATAACAAGTGCACAGTTAGCTGCCGCTTGTCAGATTCAACCATTGCTGGCTGTTTAATTACTGAGCAGCAATAGCAACGCCTTCTTTCCCAACCTGCGAGCACCCAGAGGTCACTGGCCATGGTGTGGCGTTTTGCGACACGGGGCAGCCTGACGCAAAGGGCAAGGGTGGTTGTGTGCTCCCTGCACCTTGCACAGGCTGCTGGCAGCAGCGCCAATGGAGAAGACAGGGATATACGGAGGTTTACAAACAGTTTAACCCCTTCTCAGTCAAAATACTAAAAACTCATCCCTGCGCAATATTATTACGGCACGAAGTGAATTTAGGGCAAGAAAATTTATCCCTGCCTGTATTCTCTTGTTCTGCTAGGAAAGTAACCGAAGTGTCTGCACTGACCAGCTCAGCATTCAAAACGCCGCTTGTGGAAAACAATTCATTATCTTCACAGAAATTCTAGTCAAGTACCTTTTCTAAGAGATATCCTGATTAAGCCACAGAGAGCGGGAGATGGATTTGCTCCAGAAGAGTAGGAACAAGTTTCAGCAACAAGAGGCAGCAAAAAGATGGGAAAAGTGTGTATGTGGGGAAGAGGAGTACAGGGATAGGGAGAAGGGCTCATTTCCTTGCCTTGCAGAATGGGAATTTAGTCATCAGAAAAGAAAGGGATCTAAAAAAAAAGTACCACTCTAGCGGGAAAAAGTCATGTCATTTCACCAGTGTCAGCTTCGTTCTACAGTTGTTACCCTTTTCTTTACAGTAATACCATCAAGATGTCTATGTTTCCTGAGAACAAATATCGTTCTTCTCTTCCCAAAAATTAATGAATTTGCAAAAGAACCTTAATGCAAATCAAGACTGATTTTATCCTGTTTCAGGAGCTATTTTTTCTTTTCCAAAATAAACTCTACTGAAGACAATACAAAACAATAAATTGAATATGCCCGTTTTCTTGTAAGCACAGTATTTTTTCAGACTGCTTTTAAAGGTGGAAAATCCAGAACATGGGATATAAAAGTATTTTAGTCCACAATCAATCTATCATGCTGGCCTACTTTTAGGCAAACATGTGTTAAGGAAAAAGAAAAGAAAATGAAAGCAAGCTAAAAGCGACAGAGTGTAATAGCTTGTAATGTGTGAATAGTCCAACCAATGAATTTTCTAGACCTACACAGAAAATGAAAAAGGTGAGCTTGTAAGAAAATGTTTCATTTATATTCCTGATAAGGAATCACACTGGTTTACCATACATAGCCGCAGACTGCCCTTCCACTTTGAACAACAAAATAAAATGGTTTTAGGAAAGGTGAATGGAAAATTCCTCTACTGTAAATAGATTTCACAGGTGAGATAATATAAAAAGAGATAGATTTCCCATAAAGAGCAAGCATACTGCAGCTTTAACTAAGACTGTCTAGTCTCTGCAGGATCCCAGTAGCGGCACACTGAGAAAATCCCTATCAGCAATTTTTATTCACCTTCCACCCCCTACCAGCTCTAATAACACCTGCTAAATTTATTTGCATGCTCTGCTATAGGAAATAAAAAATGCTGGTTTGAATGATGCCTTTTAAATATCACCTGGAATGCAATATCCTTTGTGACAGAACAAAGTAAAATACCCTTTTCAAGGAAGTCACAGTGTTAAAGATTAGCACGCTGGTCCCATTCTTTGTGACAAGTAATATAAGAGCATCTCCTCACATCACCCGGTATTTGTGTTGTTCAGAGGTATATAATTGTTTTGTGGATCCTCTCTAGTTCCCCATGAGCCTCGGGGTCCCAGCCTTTTCCGTCCTTCCCTTCCACTTGGTTTCCATCATATTATGTTTCTTCTTTTACAGTAGCACCTCTTGCTTGCTCATTTCCTCAGTTTATCAAAACTGTTCATATTGTTCAAAGGTACAGGAAAAAAGAAGGAGAAGAAACCCCAATCCCTCCAAGTCCTGAGACAGTGTAGCTACCAGAGTGCTGGAAAAACAAAGAGACAAGTAGCTTAGAGATGGAGCTTCATGAATGTGAAGGGGATTCTCAATGAACTGAGATTCCTTGTCATCCCTGAATTGTCCCTTGCCCTTACTCCTTGTTGTACCACATCCTACCTGTACTACTTCGTATCAGAAGCTTTCCAGTGCAATTACTGAGATCAGTGACAAAAACCTCCTATCAATGGAATTAAGTTAACTGCCAGAGACAGATTTTTGGCAAGAGGTGAAGCTGGGTGACTATTACTCATCACAATTAGAGAATCTAAAATTACCGTATTAGTAATCAGCCAACTGCTTCTTTGTCACTCCATCCCTGAAATTACACATCTTACACACATGGTGCCATTTCAGGAAATGACATCAAAACGATGTAGGCCTTCTTATATAATTAGGATGTTCTTAGTAGAGTGCAGCATCTGCCCCAGTAATAACTACTTGTGTGTCCTGTATTCATAAGTACCCACCTTTCTATAAGCATACACTCAGCCTGGATTTATAACATCATTTAAAATGTTATATATACACAGTGATTTTCAATACTACAACACAGCAGTTAAAGGAGAATGCCTGGGAGTTGACATATTTTGTTAAATTTTATTTACATTTACTTGCAAATTAATTTTGATTTACTGCACGCCTGATACATTAGATGAGAGTAGAAAAGTAGGACAAATCCCCATGATGAGACAAATACTACGCTTGAGGGGAGAAATACTAACTTTAAAAAACAAACACCACAGGTCTTTGAATCAGCATCCTCCCACTATTGCTAGCATAAATGAAAGGTTGGGACAATTGCTTTTAACATAGCCTTGTGTCACTGCAGCTTTTTCAAGCATGAGCAGCTAAGGTACTAGAAACAGAAAATGTGTTTGGGGCTGATGGATTTGTGGTTCCTTCTGGTACGTGCTGAGATACATCTCAGAAAAGAAACTTCAGTTTCAGCATATCTGAATATTTTGGATCCAAGCCAGCTGATAAATTCCTCAGTTAAAGATACTATGTCTTTTTTTTGTATCTGCCAAGAAATATTGGTCTCCTACACCACAGAACAATCCCATGCACGTCTATACAGACACCCTAAGAATTTGATTAGCCTTTATGTAGACATGAAAAAAAATCAGCAATCACACACTAGCTGATTCACCTCACACAGGGACATTTCATGAACTTGTCTCCGCCATTTATATAATAATTTTTCCCCAAAAAAATTCAGAGAGACTTTAATATCTGTAAGACTTTAAAGAATGTAAAGATGTCCTTTGTGATGGAACAAAATAAAAGAAATAGGGTGATTGACTACACACAGTTTGCGCAGAAATGTCAACAAGGGCTCTAGAAGATTAGTTGAGCCAATAACTGATAAACAAAGAATATGTAACCAACTGGAAATGCCTCATAGAAACCAAAGTCTATTGCAGAACAAATGAACACACCAACAAACACACCACACTCCCACAATGCGTGTTTAATTGTGTAGATCTTTAAAATTATGATGGAAAAATCCATTTAGCTCCTAAAATCCATATAGCTTATCCTTAATAAATATTTACACAGGGTTTAAATATAGGGCACTTACTTAGATGAAAAAAGATTGTTTACCTCTCTGGAAAAGGTAGGATAGAAAGCTGAAAAAAAAATCCCAAATCTGGGAAATAGATACTAAAATTATTCTAGTTGATGAATGACTTTAGGTATTTTGGATGAGTACTTAGCTTCTATAATAATTATGCTGTAGGCAGCAAGGAGTAAATGCAGTGTCAGCCTTACGCTATTCTTTTGTTGCTTGGCAAACCAAAACCCACACATTTTGTATTGTATTTAACTACAAGATAGTAATATCTATACATTTATTTATATCCTGTTTAGCTAATTTGTTAACCTAACAGTCAGTATTTTGTACTCTTCTTTCTGATTCTTTGTAATACGATATTTCTGTATCTATGTGCTTTAAGACAGCACTGACAGAAACTTCATTAGGGACTCGATCCTGGATGAATAGAACCCTATCTATTCAGCTAGATAAACAAATCAGTGAGTTTGCTTCCTTGAATGGCTCATAAAAATCTGGTTCACTGACTACATGAAGCATGGATGGTGTAGCTCCTTGTAGGGCAGACATTGGCTCCAGCAATACTGATAAATAAATGTGAGCCACAGTGAAAGTCAAGTATTGGACCTCTTGTCATTTACACTGCTTAACTGTTGGTTTAGTTCTCATGCCTGTTTAGGACAGCTAAAACTGTCTCCAAGACAATATCCTAGGCAAGCTTTGAGGGATACCTAAGTATTTATATTCAGTATTATTTCTGCTTCCCATGTGAGATCATCCTGGTTGAAGGCCCACATCTGTAATTGCAAACAGTCTGCTTTAGTTGTATGGGTGTTGGTCAGTTTGCACAGCCTGCCTTGGAGCCAGGGCTCCCGTTCCAACCATTTTTTATTTGACATTAAAGATCAAAGCATGCTCCTGGAACGTGTAAAAAAACCCAGCGAGAATCAAAGCCCCAAATCCGTTCCTTGATGCTATCACAGCAGATTTTGAAGTCAGTGTATTTCAGAGGAGTTCACACCCTTTGCATTTGTATTTGTATTAAGAGGCATTAATCTGTTCTGAATCTGGGCAAATATCTCCAAATTCTTAATGTTTCAAGACAGTACTGATTCATTATTTCCTTTGTCTGTTAAACAGAACCCCAGTCTGATAAGCTGCTTAAAAAATTAAAACCCTCAACATTAGAAATGATGCAACTTAACCTTGTAGCATTTCTGAACCTAATAAATGTCTATCGGTTACAGGGACCAACAATTAAATGCACTAAACTCTCAGAACAATTCTAGGAAATGCATCGGCTGCAGCTTTTCTGAATGAATGCACCTGGAGCATAAACCTACATGACTGCTTGAAGTTCTGTGAGGCTTTTTGTGACTTTCCATTTTCCTCTCTAGCTCTCCTCTTATCCTTTTTTCCTTTTCTGGACATTGATCCACAGATGAAAATGCTGAGGCTGAACAAAAACTTGGTTTTGATAAGAAGAAACACAACTCGCTGGACTGCCTTGTTGGGGGCAAAAGACGATTACAAGGGATTATGTTGTGCTGTTCTTTGTCCCCAGAACTGCATGGCTTTAGCTCCAGTTCCAGCCTGTTACAGAAGCAGAGAGATTTGTGGCATGCAATTTGATTTCCAATGCTGTCAGGACAACTGTTTTGGAGGGAAGGGGATTGGGAAGTGGAGGACTTATGAAATGCTTCCTTCTGCCCTACTCCCACCATTCCAGACACTAATTTTGCTTCCTTGCATCTTTGATCTAAATAAAAAAACAACCAAATAAAAGTTTTCCATTTGTGAAGACAACAGGAGCCTCTCTCCATTGGATTTTACTTGTCTGTCTGTCCATAATTAACAGAAGTACTTACATTTATGAAGCTCTAGCCCACCAAAAAGGCAGAACACAGAACAGGCAGAGAGATGTCATGAAGTTATCCCAGGTGCCAGAGATTCTCACAGCAGCATTTGCAAGGTGGTAAAATAGGAAAATAGGTAAATATCAGCAGGAAATGATCAGGCAAAACAGAGGTAAGAGTGGAGGCAGATGTTCCCAAAAATCTCTGTGCTGTATTTTGATTTGCAGAGTCAAGAAACCTGCACTAAACATATGTGCATAGCCTTTTACTAACATTATTAACATTACTGCATTTTTAGAAAGCTTCTGTACAAAACATTGCAATTTGAAGCCAGAAGTGCATTGTATCATCTCTGTGTATGTGGAGTTGCAGGGAAAAATAAATTGATGAAGGTTAATGCAGATCGCCAAAATAAGGTTTTGTACACTTCAGCATGGAAGGTCTTGATACAGGGAAACCAACACACACAGTTATACACATACACAAAAGCACAGCAGAACACTAAAGTGGACAAAAATGAAACTGAACTGTAAAGAAAGAAATCTCTATGTATCTTAGGAAAGTGACATGACACTAAAGGCTGCACTGAAGTCAACAAAAATGAGGAAGAAGTTCATCACTAGGAGGGAAGATACTAGTAGCACAGAGCAGAGTGAATGCTTTTCTTGGACAGATTGAGCCATTGTTGAAAATGGTCAAGGTTATTGCTAAATAAGTGGTGTTTGAAGGGAAAGAGACAGCTATTGTGTTTACCTAACATAAGAGGGCATAACATCTACTGTCTGCTCTGCCCCTATTTGCAGCTGAGGTCAGCTCCTTATCCATTATCAATGTTGTAATCAATAATCTATCTCTAATTTCAATCTCTTCTTGGGAAGAATAGACAGAATGCTGTACTACCTTGGTACTGCTTTTACTTGCAGTTACATGCAACTATTGCAGGTTTTAAAATATTGTATTATTGTGACACTGCTCCCAGAGAAGATTCTGTAAAACCATGAGTATCTCAGAGCTAGGTAAGCAGAGGGGAAACTTGAACTCAGTGTAAGCAGCTATTCCCCAAACGTCGGCACTCAGGATATCATGTGAAGTCATTGTATGATGCATAGGGTAGCACAGATGCAGTTCTGCATCTACTAAGAACTGTGCATTTATTAATTTTCATAATATTATGAATAGCATTTTACCAGGAGTTTTCAAAAGTACAAGGGTCTTTTATCAAGCGTTTTACCAACCTACAACCAGGAAAGCCATTTGAATACATAATAGGAGTGTACGGAAGAAAGGAAAAACAAGTAATGCACACCAGCGTAGTCCAAAAGTAGTCAGTCACAAGAAACTAGCAATATGAGGCTAATGCATTCCAGACTAGAAGGAAGCGGAAAAAAGAGCATAGATTTAACTTGCCTGGGATCCTATCTTTTCTATAGCAGGAGGAAAGATGGTACAGAGGCAGGAGTGGGAGAAGCCAGTAACATCTCAGATAAGAGGCATGAAAGACACTGAAGACCAAACAGAGAGAAAGAGAGATTTTGGTTTAATGTAAGAAAAGAAGAGGGAGCTACCTCTGATATGGTATTCCTAAAGGTAATATTAAGTATAACCATTAAGTATATTGTAGTACATGTTGTTTTTTTCTCTTTTTATAACATTACTCTGGTATTGCAAAAGGACATTATTTTATCCTTTAACCTTGTCTAGTGAGAATACTGTCCGTGAATGACCTGGCACATAAAAAGGCATGCTCTGCTTTTGATGACCATGTGCGCTGGCATACTTGCGCAGACCTGCATGAGAGGTGGTATCATGGACTAAGCAAACAAAGTGTCATCTAGTCACTAGTACCAGTCATGACATCTCTTTGGCATGTTGCAAAATAGTGTGGATTATACCTGAATACTGAGGATCTCCAGATAAGCCCCGTGTGTGATAACTGCAATTAAGACTCCATCAGAAAATGGGTAGAAATCAAGATTTGCAAAAGTTTTCTCATTTGGCAATTGATGGAACTTATATGGACTTTAAAAGTCTTTGGAAACTCAAATTTAAATATCATCATTATGTATGTATAGTATTTAAGCTACTTAATATTTCAATGTTAGAATTATTTATCATGCCAACAACAACTTGTCAACACCTTTGAGCTGAATCAATATTGCTGTTGTTATGCTGTTATATTAAATTAAATACTAAATATTTTTTAAAACCTACAAATGAAAATAATGTGTACATAGGTCTAATTACAAAATTAAAATTATACTATGCTGGGGACATTATAATATTTATACATAAAACATTGTAACACAAAAAAATCTATCAAAATGTTACTTTGTGAATCAAGCATCAGATGTCTTATTTCAATGCATAATTTGTTTTCAATAAACTTTCTGAAAATGTTCATTAAACATGCAAACTATTTGCAATATAGTAAGTCTGTAAGTTGGACAAAGACAAATTCCAGAAAACCTGCAGGGTGTTAGTCTTGATTTATGCAATATGTAGAAATGGAAAGAAATTATTCAAATGCATTTATGACTCAGTTGTCAGTGTTTCTGCAAAAGAATGGAAGTACTGAATTCCTGCAAATAATACTTAGAAGGCAAAATGATTTATCTGAGATATATTGATTTTCTTTGCGTGTGAGATGAGAATTACCATAACTTGTAAAGCTGTGCATGCTAGTAATCATTTGCCGTTCTAACTCACTCTTCATGTTAGCATTCTTATAGGTGCTATTTTTCTTATGCATACATTTATGGAAATAAGATAGTAGCTGCATTTCTTTTTAACTCAAGAATCAATTAAAATTTAAACACATTCAGCATACCACGCTTTGATATTTCATTAATCTATCATCATTGCTCTAGTACAATGTTTGAAATTGTGACTGTTGAGTTGCTTTCTTTAATAAGGGGGATGGACACCAGAACCCAAACCAAACCCAGACTTCAGAATAGATAACTGGAGGGATGGAAACAGAAAAAAACGAGAGACACCATTATGAGATCCAAGGAATGCATGATGAAGAAGAAATAAAGGTGAGAAAAATTAACATGGAAATAAAAAAATAAATATCCAAATTTACTTCTCATTGTGAGGAGTTAGAGAATTTGGGGTTGTGAAAGTGATTGGGTTTTTTCCAGCATTTTCTGCACTTGGGGATCATAACTTTTCATCAGATAAAAAAGTGGAAAATCTATGTTCAGATAAAAAGGATGAAAAATTTCAGTTTCCCGTTTATTCATCTGCCAAGGAGAAAAGACTCAGATGATAGAATGCTAACTTGCCACTTAAATCAACAATTATGCAAGCACCACAGAGCTGAAGTAAGTGCTAGTGTAACCACATGGCAGCACCTCAGCCACGTTAAGATTGTGAGTGCAACTTCAAACCAAAGAAAGATGAAACATTGTGACCTTATACTCTAGTGAAATCCTCCTACCCACATTTGCATCCACCTCTGAACGGGCAAAATTGTTCATGAATATTTTTGTTCCTTTTCTCTTCCCTTATTCTCATGAAAAACCTCAAAGATGGGACTTTTTTCCAGTATTACAGTTACTCACGGAGACCTCGCTGATATCTCCTCTGGGATTCAGTTATTATGGGAGAAGGAGGAAATGACATTTTGTACAAGCATCCATAACTTCCTGAAGAATCCAAGGGCCAGTTATCCCTATGAAATTTATCAGAGCACTCATAAGCAAAAAGTCTCAAGTCTGGACATAGGCAAAATTCCAAGCCTAAGAATACTTTTAAATAGAATGACTTTGTAATTTGGCACTGGGAATTAAAGGTCTCCTGCTTTACCCTAAAATCATACATCTGTATATCCTCACAGTACAGATTACAGTTAACTTCTAGAGGCCTCGAATAAGGTCGGACATCTACTGCTTTAGAGCTCACATACTCATGAAGGAATAAACACTATCCTGTTTGAGGAATATGAACAGAGGAGACAGAAAAGAGTTGTGAAAAAGAGTGTGTTACAGAGGCTGCTTATTTTACAGCGGAATACTGAGAAACTAGATGTGTTTTGCAGACTTCCGAGTGTCAGATTAAACCTTAATTGATGAATTATTCTGTCACTTGGATCAACTAACAGATAGTAGTCTTGGATGGACAACCCTACTGATATGACCAAACTGCAGCATTAAGCCAGTGTTGAACGAAACAGAAAAGGAGGGGCTGTTAATGAATCGTCCTTTTTGTGCTTCACAGCATCTCTTTCTTACCTGGAGGGCTTCTATACAAATGCTGACCTCGTCAAACTCTGCTTAGCTAATAAAAATCAAGCAAGATAACAGCCTTGGGTGATACTGCTGTAGGCAATTCAGATGCTTTAGAAAAACCTGGTACTGAAAATTTTATGGCCAATTTTATTTGAGCAACAACAGTGAAGAATCCGAACAAAACACTGAATCAAATACAGAAAAGCATGAAGCATTTCAGAAAAACTGAAGCCAAAATCAGGGGAAGTGTGGGTTGATGGAATGGAAAAAGATAGGCAACTAGAGAAAAGGTGTTAACAAGTGAGTGCCTCACAAAATTACTAAAATTTACCTTTCTTTCCAACTTTCCCAATAAGGAAGAACAAGTATTGTATAAAGAAGTAACTATTTTTCAAATACATCACAGTTTTTTTGAGTCATAATTAGCATTTTACAAACTTCTGACTCTACTGAAATTAGTGGATTGCTAAAAATAAATTTACCTCTTCCATGAGGATTAAATTATTTAATGAAAATTTAAGGTGTCACATATAATTTAAAGCATATGCATAATTTTGTAACTTTTTTTGGTTTAGGACTTATATGAAATAAAAAAATGCTAATTTTTAACTGTGCTTTCACACTGAAGGAGTATGTAGATTTTATAAAATAATTTGTAAAATATCAGACTAAAATTATCTACGTGTGTATACGCACATATAACCAAGACATTATTACCATGAATATTTTGATACTTTGAACAATGCCTATCATGATATCTCATATCACACCCTCGATACTTTCCAATATTCCCTTTCCATTTCTTCTATGATCATAATATACTTATCTACCTGTATGTAAGTATAAATAAAAATTTATAATTACAAATTATTTAAAGTTTAATAGATGTATGAAATAAATAAAAAAATAAATCTGTTTTACATATGAATGCCTCTCCAAGACAATAGATGGCTTATCTTATTGCAATGTATTTTGTTCCAGATCTAAAACCAAAAGCCAGGAAGTTCATGTCATCCAAAACTAATTAAGGCTAGTCAACAAATTCCCTCTGCCCCCCAACAAATCACACCAGACAGTTATTTACCTGGCTCTATAGCTATTGCCATTCCAGTTACTTTAAATCTGACATTGAAAAAAAAAGTAATTAAATTCATTTCCCTATGTGCTAATTGAGCAAAATAATTATAACAGCGTTTTTTAATATTATGGTTTTACTTTAGACACCCAACAGCTGAAGAAAGATGGAAGGTCTGTGGAAGCTTTAAGAAAGGTACAGTAGGCATTGGTTTGGCCCATGCAAACATATTTTCATTAAAAGGAAGAGAGAAAGACTAATAATTTTCCCCTTATAAGTCCACAAGTTCCCATAGTGCAAATCAATAGCAAACATCATGAGAGTCGAATGTCATTTTGTGCGATAAGGCAGGGGGGGCAGGTTCCAAGGAAATATGGTGTTCTATAAACTGATAGCTGATAAAGACGCAGATTTCCTTGTTAGATATTAGGATTTAGATGCAAAAATGTACAGTTTCTGAAGTTTTCAAAGCTACGATTCAATGACAATGTAGGAGAATGGCAACTAGTTATGCATACGTCTGAAAGAAATCATGTCTCTATCTTAAAGCTTTCATATGCAAAGTTATCCAGTTACTTTTCAATTAAAAATCCCTGACTAGTCGTCACTTTATTGTAACTTTCTATTTTAACACTTGTAAGTCCTCTATAATGTTTCACCTCTTGCTATTATCTCCAAAGGACTTTCATCAGATTATTAGAGCAGCGCTTGAACTAGAGCTCTGCAAACACTAACCATGGTAAAGCTGTGATATGGGCACCATCACTGAGTCATAGGTGTATATATATACATATATATACACACACACCTCAGGGAGCCATGACTGTGTTTGCAAAGAGAAATAATAAAACGTAATTATGCTCAACATACTGGTATGTTTTCCTACACAGTCAAGTAAAATCATAATAGAAAAGTGTATGTAATTAAATGATGTCATTTAATAGTGTACAAAGTCATTTGGTTTGATGATTCAAGGGAACAGCAAGGCTCTACACAAGGACTTGTATTTCTTTTCCATTAAATGAAAATGTCCTTTTTGCTTTCTCTGCATTGCTGTTTGTAATTTTTATTATCTTACAGAGTGCTATTTTACTTTTACCAAGGGGCTAATTGTTGAAAGCCCCTTTTAAGCCAAGATAGCATACCCCCTACCTCTTGTGTGTCAAACTGATAAAAACGTGTATGTAGATTCATGCTTTTTTTGATTTCTGTAATTTGCTTGTGCAATCATTTTTAATTTCTTGCTATGTTTTCCCTTCCACTTATTTTTGCAACCATCTTTTTATCACTTTCACTCAAGACCAGGTCAGAAAGAAAACAAAATGACACTAGAACAGCTTTTTAAAGAAACTACTTACAGCCTACAAGATTTACAAGGCAGCAGCTAGTTACAAAATAGACATATTTCTGTCATGTTTAGAGATCAGTGAGCAGAAAAACCTGATGGGATAGACTTTTATTACACTCTACCTGTATCTGTGGTACAGCTTCTAACCTGACAGAAGCTCTTTTTCTAGATTCTGGATACTGAAAGCTCCTTTTAAAGGCTGGGAATAGAAACATCTAGGTGGCAGGGGGGGGAAAAAACAAAACTAGTAATTTGAGAAGATTTTGCTTAAACTACGCACTCATTTGGATTGAATCATAGGTATCCAACACCTGGAGAGCAGCTGAACTAGCTGATAGTTTTCTCTGTAAAGAGTTTTAAGACACCAGGACTATGTCAGCTAAGCAGGGAATCAGGCAGGAAACTCAAGGGTCTTATTTAAATTGAGATGTGAAAGATGTGAAAAGAATGAGAAATTCTAGGTGATCACAACTGATCTGACTGTCCTTATTGTCTGGTTACAAAAACAACCATTCTGTCAGTGACTAAACATGGGCAAGCATGTCATTTGGCCTGCCATAACATGTCAGGGTATCCCTCCTATTTATTGGTAGAAGAGCTATTTGAATACATGGCAATAGCTTGTCACTGAATCTTTAAGAAAATAGTAACTTATCACTTCTGGTGGTGTTCCTAGTTATTCTGAGAGCACATCCTTGTCCAGGCATGACCTTTCAGTTACAAGAGCAAGAGGAATTATAGAAGTCTTTACATGAACACTAATTTTACTTTACGTGAATATTAATTTAACTTTATGTGAATACTAAGACTTTTAACAAGAAGTTTTATTAAATTTTAGTAAATTTTATTTTAAATATCCCAATCATCTTCAGGTTGATAGACTAAGAGGATAAAATGCCACATACTTTTGAAGCTGATTAAAGATGAAAAAGTTTGTATGTGTGTGTTTTTGTGTCTGAATTTCAACCTTATTAATTCCAGAACATCCTCTCAAAATCAGGTTACACTATTAACTCCATGCATTGGATTTTTTAAATAAATCTTTCAGTGCTTCTTTTTTATCCTTATTTCTGTGTGTGACAGGAAATAAGAGGGCAATTACAATGAAATTAAGACATCCTCTTTTTAAAAATAGAGAAAAATATTTTTTCTTCTATATCTTTCAATGACCTTCAGTTCTTCTGATGATCTTAAGTGCTACTTCTAACAACAGCAAAATCGTGGTAGAATAACAAAGTAAGGAGAATTATGATTTTCACTTATGGTCCTTCTAGCAGAGTAAAATTCTTCAATATTAGTAGTTTAGAAAACAATTTGGCTTCCTCAGTGGTTTTCTTTTACTTGATTTTCTATTTGAAATTTTGGATTATATTTCCCATTAAAAAAACCAGGAAATATCTCTCACTATTGTAAAATTTTTGCAGAAAGAACATTTGGAAGTCTCCTTTTTAATTTTTTTCTGACAGTGTCTCTTGTTTTGTTTTCATAGCTTTGGGCTGGGTTCATGTTGTACTATTTCTGTACAATAATTTTTTTCCTACAACACCTTTAAAACATCCATAAAGATGTATACATCTTCTGGGTTTTGCTAAAAAGTCCAAGATACATGCACATGTTTCTGAAGACTTAGAAGGACATGAGTGCTATTCTTTTCCTGAGGCTCAGAGGAAGACAAATTCAGGAGCATGTCCTCTCTAACAGATAAAACGTGACAAAATAGAACCGGCAACACTCTGAAAGTAATCAAAATGTTCCTGCCTTATCTTTCAAAGTAGTTACCCTGACTCTAAGGAAATAAAAAAGTATTTTTTCCTTCTGGAAATAGAAGAGAAAGAAGGTATTCATATTCACTATGAAAAGCAAGAATGATCTTTAATTCTGAAGGTCCAACTGTATTAAAGTTGATTGAAAATGACAGCCTCTACTCAAAACAAACTATTTTCTTTCCTCAAGAAAGAAAAAAGGGCATTGTCATTCTTCCCTCCCCATTTTCAGCTTCCTGCATAAGTATTGGTATAATCAGAAATAGAAAACGCATAATCAAAATACCATATAGAAGCCCATTCATTTGATATTCCCAGTCTGACCAAAGGTGAAAGATGCTAGTAACTTGGAAAAAATGAAATTCTGTGAGATTTATGGTCTGGCTTTAGATCTATAGAAGACCAACATCCAAGAAAAAAATGGAGAGGAATTAGCAAATTTACATGTATTTATTTCTGCAATGAACTTAGGAGATGGGTAAATTACTGTACTTCAATGTCCTTTTCAGCAAAAGAAGCATTATAAAAAGTTGTAGATTTAACACTGTTGCTTAGGAAAACAACAGAGGAGAATTTATAGCAAGACTGTTATATCAAGTGTTGAAAATTCTGGAATATGTAACTTAATGCTGGTGGTTACAGCCAAATGTCCAGGGCTTTAACCTAGTTAGTGAATTCAGAATGCAGGTTAGCAAAATATTTTCTTCTAAAGAAGTAATTTATTACAGACAGCATATTCCCAACACTTCCCTCCACTCCCACCCCCCCCCCAACAATCCACTGTTTGTGTTTCCTTAGAAGTCCATATTATGATCAAATCAGTGTGGAATGTTGCTGTTGTTCAGTACTTTTTGTACAATAACTACAGTCATTGCTTATGGTCTGCAGCTGTGCTTTAATGCATAAACAGCTTAAAATTTGTTTAGCAATCCATTCAGCCTTTAAGAATGTAGAAAGCTGTTTCTGTTTCTCTCATGCCTTCTAAGTAGCATGCCATAAATGACATGTCTTACCAACAGTATCACCACAGGATAAAAATGGTGAAACATTTTATATTACTTACATAAATTTCAAGTGAATTCTCAGGTTTCCATGGCAAAACATATTCATCTGGTGTTTTTCACAGTATTTATTAATTTATTCAAAATCCCTATCCAAAATTCTATGCACATGCACACAAAAAATTCCAACAGATCCAAGTGTACTAAACTCCCATAAATACAATCTTATATCACCAGCATCTTGACACACTCTTACGCAAATCTCATGAATAATTATCTCAGTAGAAGAACTTAAAAAATGAATGACCCCCCCTGCTTTCTCTAAGAAGCCCAATGAACAGATTTGAATAATATGGGTATATAAAATAACAAGCAAGCTCATTATTCAATATTTTCCTAAAAAAGCCCCTCATTTATTTTTCCAGAGTAGCTTTAGATTTTGGTCTACAGAGTTGTTTAGGGACGGAAATTTCAGATACTATAAGCTTCTATATTGTATTTAACATAGGGACACAGCCAGTAGAACTGTAGACACTGCTGCTAGATATGTGTCCCTATAAACAATACAATTAAACCGTACCAAACTAGAGAGCAGTTGCAATTACAGCTAACCATTGATCACCCTGTCTAGGTCCATTACAAGAAAGAATGAATTGCATTTCTTTGGAACAGATTATGCTGCTTTGTTGAAATCATCTTCAAGGTGGGGGAAGAAGGAAGAAGGCCCCCTGTTCTTTGAGAGCAGCATGCTTAAGCAGATGGGACTATACATATGGATGAAATAATTAAGATTCAATATCTAAAATGCACTACACATTCTGCCCTCCCTGCAATTAAGAGATTTTACTTTAGGCTACGGAAGCATACTCCTACAAAACCCAACCCAAAATAACTACCAAGAACTTTCTATATGTTAAGCTAAAAAAACACTCTAAAGAGGAAAGTAAGGCATGATATGCCATAACTGTTTTTCAGCACAGTAATAGCAGAAACATAAAGGTGTTACTCCAAAACAGGATTTATGAATTAGTTTCACTCATGTTTATATTTTGATCTATATATTTTGTAATGCTCTACCTTCAATTAAAACGCTCACTTTAAAATGTCTTTTAAAAGAAACTATCTATAAAAGTAGATAGTTATTCAAGGAAAATGAAGTAACAGAAATTAGAACGCCAGCTGGGCTGCACCACATTTTCTGGAGGAAAAGCAAAGTGGTGATCTTTAATATTTTCCACTATGCTAATGACACTCAAGGGTTTGCTGACAAATGTTAAAGAGTGAATTTAACCTTTAACCCAAGTGTAGTCATTAAAATCCTATTCTGAAAGCTTCAAAATACGTCCTTTTCCCATAACAACACTCTGCACCTTAATTATGCAGTAGCTATTGTAGTTGATCTTCCACCATTTGCCTCACCTTACATTAAAGACTAATCAAATTTTAGTTGCTACTTCATCTTAACTGAGATTTCCAATCACTTGTGTTAGTTTGCCAGTAAATGCAAAATTTTGTCTGAACTACAGATTTGGTACTGGCACATTTAATTATGACTCTAAATTATGGCTACTTTTGAACACAGATTCCCCTGAAACCATCCAAAACCAGGATGAAAGCATATTTTTCATCATCTGTGATAGTGTTAAATGACCAGTAGACATTATTAAAGATTCTTGATGCATGCTAGAGCCTCATTCAAAATCTAGGTTTCCTGCAGCCATGAAAACAAATGAAAATAGGCAGAGGATGCATTCTTGGAAGGTTAAGAGCATTTTTATAGAGATTTTACAATTCATTATTGTAACTTTATAACTGACTGTGGAGTTCAAGAAAAATATAATTAAACATGCAATTTTATAAGCTTAAAATGTATACTATATATGACAGTAGCTAATTACTTTAAATATCTGTGTGTCTTTGACAGTAACAGAAAAACGTTTTGCTTTACCTACCACCAACTCAACAAGTAACACTTAAGAACAACTCCTGCACCACTAGCTAAGATTCTGCTGAGAAAGAGGGATTCAATATACCTGTTAAATGCAAAGGAGATGTATGTTTCTGAAGTTCAGCCTTATTCTACAAGTTTTCTTTCTGCTCCTAGTCGGTCAGAAATTACAACTCTACTTACTCTAAATTACATCCATCATTTCAAGTTAATATACATTAAATGAATGATAGAGATTCCATCCAAACAACATGTCTGAGGTTCTGTTCCTGTTTTTTCTTCTGGAAAACATATATTTGATTTGACTATGCATTTAAAAGTTGATCTCTCATCTGTCACTCATCCTGGCAGCCCTTCACTGATATTCTCTGTTCTGGGATTAATAAAAACTCTGCAGGCTCCTTATCCCCAGAGTGAAGATAGAGAGATGGAAATAGACTCAGCTAACTGACATCAGAAAATTCCTTGGGTGTCCTTGCTAAAATGAAAACCAAAGATTTTCACATGAACAGCTCAAAGAAAAGCACTGTCTTACTCCATAAAAGGCAACGGTGTTTGAATAATTTTCAAAATGAGACCAGCAATTTCCACTTTTATCTTCTGTTAAAAAGGTGTTAGCAGCTATATTCCCTCTGTCATGGTATATGATGAACTGACATCTCTAGGAAAGTGCCTTGATACAAACAGACAGGTTAAACTCTAACCAAATGAGAATAAAGAAAATATGTTTAGAATGATGATTTTAAAATCTGATCTGTCTCTTTGATACCACTCAAAACACAGTAAGCTGCTGGCGGTTACATCTTTTCTCTCTCTCTAGTAGTCCAACAGTTGTGTCTGCTGAGAGATGGATAAGGTGTGGCAAATTAGGGCCAGAATATTTTATGGTCCGGTGATGTATGCAAACATTGGGGTTGTGGGTGGGGTCAGTTCATACATAACCCACTGCTTCACTGGGAAATCTTGGAGATGTCTTGCCTGGATTACTGTAAATCATGGAAATTTAGGCACTACTTTTGGATGTGAAGTAACAAGAAAGCCCCATTAAGCAAATGAAAGAGTTTAGCCTTATAGCACATGAAAATATTCTAGCCACTAACATTTTGATAGTAGGCAAAACTTCATCCTTAAAGATATTTTTTGAATGAAAGACTTTCTTCCTCTGAATCCAGTTCCATTAGAGGGTTCAGGGCTTTGAGTCAAGTCAGATGAGTGCATGAATTCCTTGGGAAAAAGAGCGTAACACTAAACATTTGGTTTGTGCACTGGCTTGTGTAAATGCCATTCATAAGCGTCTAACATTTCTCTAAGTATTTTGTAAAAAGCTTAAAGGTATAGTTTTACTAGGGACAGTCATGGTCTTATAAGTCTATATTTTGAATCTAGTCTATTATTATGCTTAGTTTGGGCTCTTCTTTTAGAGGACAATCCTTTTCTTCACATATTGTATAAAACCTATTAAAAATACTATTAAAATAGATGGCAAAGTGATTACCTTTAAGAGCCGGCCAAAGTGGTTTCAACTAAAGGCTTTTAAATTGAATAATGCTTTTTCAGCCAAACAGAGGAGACCTATGTTGAAAATCTAACTTTTTCAATTAATTACATTTCAGGTACACGAAAACATTCCGAATGTTTGGGTTTCAATTTATCATGAAAGAAAAAAACCTCAGAAACCTCAATGCTGTCACCAAATAAATTGTTCCTTGACCAGGTTCTCTACTTACTAGTCAATGCAGTGCTGTAGCGTTGCAAGATTACTTGTGAAAAGGATGCCAAAACAGGTGCTGACTGTGTCAACTTGTAATGATGATGTCATTACATTTGAAGCTGTACCATATTTTCAACTGTTTGGTGTGCTGACTGCCTCCAGGATGTGAGGGAGGAGCAGTGATTTAAGAATTATTATAATGGTTAAAGATAAAAGGAAGATTTTTCAAAGTCTCAAGTGGGAGTCTGATACTTAAAATTCCTTTCAAACTCTCGCCATTAAAACTTCTGTGAATTTTATATATTTAAAAAAATCTCAAGGGCACTCTATTTATTTGGCTGTATTTCTTTTTGCTTGTATACCTACTTAGCCTTTGAAGAGAGATAACTAGAAACTAACCTCAACAGCATGAAGGAACTTATTCAACCTGAAAGTTTTTAACTCAGACCACAATACTACCAGGAGCACTCAGTATGAACATGCACAGGGATCAGACTGATTGGTCCAAGGAAGGTTCTGAAGTGTATTTATATCCCACGGGAATGTGCATCAGTCATATGCATGGACCTATTTGAAACTACACGAAGAGGAATGACAAATAGGAGATGACAGCTGACTCAGAAGAACTATAGAGTGCCATCATACTGTGTCACTGGGGAGGGAGCAATAAGGAGTACTACTAAAATGGCAATGATCATGATTTCTGCACAGGTAATGGTGCTCAGGTGACCTCTCATTGCATGAATGAAACAGGAACCTCCTGTGGACCATGTGACAACACTACACTGGAAAGAACCCTTATCAGACCAGATACTTGTATCTGAATGCTACAGTTTAAGTGACACTTTGTGTGCACAAGGAGGAAGAACATAAACAAACCAAAAAACCCCAAGAAATTAAGCAAATAAGAAAAAAAAAATGATGTCACATAAATAGATCCCAATCTCCCACGAGAATTCATTCACAAAAATGTTTCAAACATTTAACATAGTTGAACGTAGAGACTTTCATGCTCTGGTTGCACTTTTCCCTACAAAACCAGAAATTCAGCAGGCTTGATATAGCAGCCACAAGATTCAGATATTCAGAAAAATGAGGCATCAGAACTAATGTAAAGTCACCTGCTTTATGGGAACAGTTTATATGAAAACATTAAAAATGCGTGGGAGTCCATGGATGTGTAAATAAAGAATAAATCAGATTTTGAAGGTTAATGCGTCCTTTGAATAAATAGCAGAATTTGGGTGATCTCTTCTCTTCTGGTTTGCTCTGATGGTGATATCTCACAGTTATGATGATAGATAAGCATGCTAAGGGAGCAATCATCCATGTAAATTTGTCTGACATCAACAAGAATCGAGAAGAGGGAGGCAAAGCAAGCTTCTACTTTCAATAAAAAGTAAATAAGGTGTTAGAGTACTGCATTTGTCAATACTCAGGCACAGAGAGTGTAAGATTTAAAAACTCGAAGCACTAAACGCAGCAGTCCTTCATCACACAGAAATCCTGTTGAGGACAACGCAAGTCTTGCTTGATGAAAGGCTGACAAATTTGTCCCAGAGACATGATAAAACAAATAGTGGTTATTTCTGCTTGTTTCATATTGTCATACTTAAACATAAATGGGTGAATTTCAAGCACAGCAGGAGAGCAATAGAAAAACCATGCCTTCAGCAAATTACTAAGCAACATTTCAGTGTCTGCAAGTCTCACTTACAAGCCTCTGCCAGACCAACAAAGAGAGTAATATTGGAGAACAGTTCTTAAAAGCCACCAAAAAGTGGAGAAATTCAAAAATCTATAAATCAGAATATAAGATAACAAGTTTATTGGCACCACTGATTCAGAAACTTCTTTAAATAGCTTTCCCCAACTTAAGCCACTGAGAGACCGAGAAGCTATAATGCTTGTAATACAACTAATACAGTATTAATGGTACAAGCAATACCATAAATATTACTTGTATTAATAATGCAGGTAACAGGATGAGTATTGCCTCTTCACTTTACAATACAAGCATTGCCTGAGAACTTTCAGTTGAGAGTTAAGACAGCTGATTTTCACTGATTTTTGAGTTTGAAACCAGCAGTATCAAGATTTGTTTCCTAAAATTAACCTGCTTTTAAGACACATCATGAAGTTAACAGGTAGATTTAAGACTAAAGGTTTTCCTGATTTTGTTTTCTGCTGCCAAATCATGAATATTTTTAGGCTTAAGATCAGGAATATTTCATTGGATTCCCTTTTAACAGAAACTTCCTAAAGTTTCCTAAGTAATCTAGATACAAAATTCAACTTTCAATAAGAATGTGTCCAGGTACTACTTTGCAGTCACCTATCAGCATTACATCTTAATATCTCAAACACAATTAATACATATTTTCTTAAACTACCATTTGAAATAGAAAAGCAACATTTCCAATGTCAGGTGGAAAACTGCAGTGGTGGGAAACAAATGACTTGTCCAGGGCCACACAGAAAGTCTGCAGCACAGGTAGGAAAGTGCTGACTTCCAGTCTAGTGCCTTCACAACAGGATCCTACTTCCTTCCAACAAAAGGAGGAAACAAACCTCCAGGTCCACTTCTGTGAACACAAACGTACTGATGCAGTTGGGTGCAACCCTGGAAGTTTTCCTAATCTTTTTAAACCCAGAAGCATAACATTTGATGTCATATCAGACATGCACTTTATTACATTCAGATCCAGTGACAGTAACAAATGCCAATAATTTCTATGGTGTGCTTTAAAACAATTACATTAGGGTATCAAAATAATTCCAAAGTCCAGTCAAACAATGTTTCTCTATCAACAAACGCACATTTAACATAGTGCAAATCCTACTACTGCGGTCTTTCATTATAGCACATGCCTTGTTCAAAAGCAGGGACTAAGACCAAGTCAGGATGCCTATGCTCCAATTTCTATGTTTCATACTTCCCCAGCTAGAAAATAAATATTCTTTCTTACTAGATTACATAACACTTCATTATAAATCATAAACACTTCAGTCACCTTTTCTTCAAATGGTTTTATTCCAATGGTTCGACAATTACTAATTTTGCTCTTTCACACAATATGAACAAACCACAAGGTCAAAGCTTTCTCCCAAGTAACTACCTAAATTACTTTCCACATGCAGAAATTGTTTCTCTGGATGATCTTGAAAGCTTCTAAAACACATAAAAAACCCTCTCTTAGGACACTTAAGGATGCAAAGCCACATCATATTTCATCCCAGAACCTCTTTACTTAACTCCTAACTAGGTACCAGAAAGATCAGAGGAAAATTGAGGTTGGACATGACCCCAGTAGATCGTCTAGTGCTGCCTCCTGCTGAAAGCAGGGTCAGCTGTGAGGAGCTCATCAGTGACAAGGTGCCAAAGCCTTCTCTCACTTCCAAAGGTGTCATGAACAAACAAAACAGTGGGAGACCTCACGGATGAACTTAACTCCTTTTGTACCATCAGCAACTACATTTTTTGCAAACATCTAAAAAAATCTTACACATACGTGATGCATCTTTCAGTCTGAAATGCTGAATGTATAGGCACTGAATAAACTAAGGGTAAGTACAGATGCAACAAAAAGGTTTTAATGTTAGTTTCTTCAGACTTTTCAATTATAAAATTTGTTCATCTTTGGTAGCAGATTATGTTTTTTATTCCATAGCAGAAATGCAAACACGTAGTGAAGTGCAGAAAAAGTTCCAACTATTTGTATGCCGGTTACGTTAGAAAAGTCCTGATATTGTCTGAAAGGGTGGTTGTGAGTGTGGACACTGTAAACATATTGAAAAAACATTCACAATTACTTTGAAAACAATTTTAAATGCTATTTTAAACACTGTTTAAATGCTCTTTTGACAAACACTAGTCCATTTAAGATTGATGGTGCGTTTGTACGATATCTGGAATTTGTGAATCATATATAATAATGGGAAAGGATTGTTTGACTTCTCTGATATGTATTTCTCTTTAGTCAGCAAGAAGTGATTCAGGTGTTAAATGATGAATGATTGCTCTATCTGCAGTCCCATGTTCTGTTACAGACTCCTTCAGCAGCTAGTATTTCTGAAATTCCTGAAACACTTATAAGACAGTTTTTATTGCTAGTAGTTGTTGGAGCTGTATTTTCCTTCTGGAATCATCTTTCATTTCATAACCTTTTCTCTTTTTAAACTCAGTTTTGAATGAAAGTAAGAAGCACACAACACTAACCACACTTCACCTTTGTGGTCAGTAAGACAACCATAGTTATCATATTTAAAGTTCTCGGTAAAACTGTCATATAGTTTTACATACCTTAATATAGATAAGCAGAATGGGCAGAATACCTATTTCTGACCTCCAAGGACTAGTTAACTGTTACAATAAGTAAAACAATATTTTAAACTCTCCAAGAAAGGTTAGCACCATCTGCAGTGACTCTTGTTTAAGATATCAAACATGGAAGCTAAACACGTCTCATGCTAGGCTTCCCTACGTCAGACTGGTAACTTTAATCTTAAATTGTTCAAGTTAATCCTCAGATTTTACCAAGTGTGATACTTTGCCAAAGTGACCAAGTCAAACTTGACATACTTTTAAAGATCATTCTGTTTTGAAGGTAACTACTGTCTGATAACCATTGTGAAGTATTTTTCCTAATTTGGTAGCATAACATGCTGAAAAATGCTGACTCTCACTTACAAAAAGTTTGAAAGCTTATGTATTTTAAGAGCTTTTCAACAAGGAAAAGGGGAAAAAAAAAAACCCTGAGTAAGTTAAAGACTGTGCCCAAGGTGGAAAGACAGCAGAGGTGAGAACTCACATAGATGATCAGAAAATCTATACTGAAAAAGACTTTGTCAAAAGCTAGGTTGGTCTCAGAATGCTGTTGGCACATTTAGAATACCCATTTCTTTAGAAGGGATGTGATAGTGTCAGCCCATACACATTTTTGCTCTGTTGAGCATGATATCCTGCCAAGTTGACTTGCACTGATCTAATGAAGAAAAAGGCTGGTGGCAGGCTGGCCAACATTTTTGTTCATTGCTGGCCTCTCTGGAACCTATTGGTATCAACTAGAGCACTACTCTAAAAGGAATAAAATGCTTAATTCACCTGAATTATTCTCAGAGCATAATCCAGAAGAAAAAGTCTTGGACAGTCTGTTGGTGAGTGACCATGAGAGGTGTACAGTAAAAGCTAGGTGTCTCTTCATGTGTTACCTACTTTCTATCTCAAAGCTGACTTCAAGGTAGGTAGCTGCTAGATGGGCATTTGGTTCATGTGGTGCCTGAAAACTAATTCTAGGTATGTTGAAAAATACACTTGTCTCTCAAAAGTTAAATTATTTCTTTTCCATTTTACTTTGATGAATACTTACGTTACTACAATTTCAAATTTTTTAATTTAAAGGCATTAAAATTTGATTATTTCAGACCAACACTTATAAATCAACAAAGCTTCACTGAAGTTATTAGAAATGTGCCAATTTCCATAGATTATGGCTATAACCTCAGAAAACAGTCAATAACTTGCAACCTGCTACTACTCCTGTAGAAGCAAACAGGAACTGTGTTACTATTTTCAGTGGAAATTAGACACAACTTTGGCTAAGCAAGGTCAGTAAGTTGCTTTGCTCTTATGTAAATGAAAAGTAATGGAGGAAGGGAGGAATAAGAATGACAGGCAGACATATATATTCTCTACTAAGCCAGGGACAGCCTAGGCTTTCTCCTGTAGGCAAGGGCAGGTGAGACTGGAAACATGCAGCCGCTGTCACTGTGCAGTGTAGGAAGGACAGATTTGGGGGAGCATCAAGGTAAGTTCCAAGGCATTAAACAGGTCCTCTATCAATTCCTTCTTGGATGTACAAAATGGAAATCCATGGAGATCCACGTGTCTATGCAGGACTGAAGAAGATACCCCATTATCCACTCTCACAAGTGAACTACAGAGCACAAGTGACTCGTTGCCTCAAAAGCATTGGTCTTCCTATGAGAATACTGGTTTTCCTATAAGAAGCTATGTGCTATTTATGTCTAAATCTTTTTAGTTTGTGAAAACCTAGCCTCCAACTGCTGTCTTTGACCCCCTCTCAGGTTTCTCTTCCTTCCTTTATTGCTTTCTGGTTGAAATCAGATAACAAATTCAAGTGTCTCTGTAAGAAAACATAGAAATACACAAAAAGCACAATCACATAAGCTTTGTTTTCAGAGGTAAGAAGGACCCAAACCTATTTTTATTAATGAAATGTGCACAAAGAGTGATTAAACTGCTACAGCGTTAAAATCTCTATGACTCTAAGCTGTATGTTCACTAGGAAAGCCAGTAACAGATTCAGAGAAGAGACTTGTAAGTTAGTGCCAGCTAAGCTGATACATCCACACAAGGCAGCACAGGGATAGCTGCAAACATCCTGGAAGCAGTATAAACAAATTTATTAGAAATGCACTTACTCTTGGCAAAATTAATTGCCTAAGGTTGACCAGTGTGGCTATAATACCTTTGATTCCTTGAGTATGTTCAGGACATCTGTTTTGAATTTCATCCTGTGACATGACCACAGTAACAATTCCTTTCAATTGCCTGTTTTAACAGGAGACAATAAGCTATTTTGTCCCTGCAAATTTCCAGGTGATAAATTAGTGGAAAAGATTTTAATCAAGCTAAAATCCAGATGATAAGCATGGGTATACAAAAAAAACCCTTGGAAAGGACTCATCCATAACTAAAGTGGATTAAAACCCCACCATGATGTTCTTTTATATGATATAAGTAATCTTTTAATTTCTCTGTCCTTAAATTGGTGGTGTCTAAGTTTCTTTGTTTGGCCATTGGAGGATTTTAGTTTAAACTCAGTAGTAGTAGCAAGATAATGGTAATGAGGTGACACTGCATGATCTCTTCATACTTCCAAAGAGTACAGAACAGTGAAATAAATATTAGACTGGATACACAAAAAAGTTTTCCCTTTAAATCCTCAGTATAAAAGCATTTTATCATGTTATGTTGCGTACAAAGTATTAGCCAACATTATTTATTTCCCAGTAGACTTTTAATATTGTTCTTCTAACCTAATTCAAAATGATGGTCAGAGAAAGATAATTGAAATGCAGCCTCATGTTTAAGTTTTACTTATAGTTTCCTCTATCACTTTCATTTTGTTTTGCTTTTCAGTGTCTTGGTTTTTTTTGCCTCCACTCTTTGCCCATAAATCTGGTCATGCATCCATTCTTAACTCGGTTTACTTTGTTTCACAAGACAGTATTCTCTTTGTATTCCTGGCCAGGAGTTGTTTTCCAGAAATTTGTATCCTAATTTAGCTGTTTATGTGTAATTGTATTTCCCACAAAGGTGCTTTGTTACTGCTTTTTAGTAAGAAGTCAAGACAAACCACCTCAGCAACTGAGGTATATTTTCCTTTTCATGAAAGGACTGTTCAAGAAGTGTGCATTATTAAGGGGAACAAAAATATCAAGTTGCACGTAAAATCCCATTTTAGAAATAAAGAAAACATTTTACAAAGCATCAAGATCACCAGCATAATTGCATGGCAATACAGCTGAATGGTCTTCAGATTGTTTCTGAATCAATTATTCCTCATACAGAAGGCCAACAAAAAGGGTTGTGTGTATCCTAAGACTGACCTAACACTTTATTTTATGATCTATTTCCATATTGTGACTAAAAACACACAGTTCAATTCATCAACTGTATCCTGAACTAAGCGTCCTTAGGCCCTTCGTTACTTCACAAAAGCCTGATTTCAGAGATGAGTTTCTGCATAGCTTCTTGCCAGTGAAACAAAAGTTTCCAGATCCAATTAAGAACTGGACTATGAGCTTAAAAAATCCAAGTTCTGAATAAATTTTAGAATAGTGGATGTCATCCTTTATGTATTACAAAAGAAAGACCCAATCAGAAACAAAGAATTAAATATAAACTAACTGCAGAGTAAATTAAAAATTTGGAGAATTTTATTTCATAGGTTGACTGCTCTGTAAAATTCCTAAAACCTGATAGTTAAAATTCAGCTGTACTAGATTTTTCAAATATAGGTTACAAAAAACCTCACTTTCTCTGTGTATCTGCTTCCTTCCTCAGAACGAATCAATGAACGTAGCTTTCAAGTCTTAAATAAAGTTTGGCTTGGGTTGAGTTCTCGTAAGCGTGTGGGAAGGGAAGCTTTGCCTTGGCTAATTAGTCTTTCTTTTTTTATTATTTTGAATAAAAATGAGCAAGAAATCTCCTACAGAAAGAGAAAGGAAAGCCTGGGAAACCACCTGAAGGAATAATTTCTAGCCATTTGTGCTGGCAATTGTTTTATAGTATTTATAGTACTAAGTCCAAAAGTATTTCGGTTAGAGAAGACTTGCCAGAAAGACAGAAGGAGGAACTGAACTGCTGGGGCAAAGTAACATTGAAGGCTTGCCCTTTGTAACTGCCTCTAATGCTCTCATACTGCGGAATACCATATAAATAAATGAAATAATGGGAGAAAAAGGGAAGTATTTCATATGGTATTACCCAGCCCAAACAACTCGGGCACCATCCAGGACAGCAAAAACATCATTACTCTTCTGCTTTTTAAAAGAATTTGCAAAAGTCTGCTATGGATCATCTGACCAATTGTCCTGAACGTACAAATTTTTGTTGTTTCTTTAAGTGCTATATATACCAACATACCTGTTGAAATAGTGCCTGCCTTTGTCTGCAAAAGTCTTAATACTTCCTTTGCCTGTCACCAGTTTATTCTGCAACTTGCAGAACCTTCACTTGCAAAAAACCCCCAAAAAACCCCCACCAACCCAAACCCAAAAAACCAAATCCAGTACCACAATGTAATACATTGTAAAGGTAATACTGGGTTTTCATCTCTTCATTATGCTGTACCTTTTTAATGAAGTGAATCAGTTGTTCATATTGCTTTATCATGAACACCACAAAAAGCACATGCCTGTTGTTACAGTGGTATCCGGTTACGGATTACCTGACAATATACTTAATCTTTAGTTCCCCATATATTTTTAACACTGTCAATAGAATAATGGAGATTATGTCAGCTCGCTTACCGTCTCTTTCTATGTCAGGTTTACAACGTGCTTGAAATACTTAAGGCAGTGAGCTAGATATTTTATATTTGCAATATTCTTTTCTCAAGTTTTTGATCTTTGCAAACAGTAATAAACATTGGACTGTTTTATAAAAATGCTGCCTTTGCTGTAGAAATTTTCCATTTAAGTAACATTTTAATGAAGTCATATGGATACTATATTGAATGATGCCCTTCAAGTAGCAAAAAGTAAACAAGACTATAGAAGTCACTATCATAGTGCACAATCAGCCATAAACTATAAAAAATAGCTATTAAAAATCATCACTAATTATTTAAACGTAGGAGTTAAGCTAGGTATCAGCATATTTTATTTCACCTGATTCCACGACAGGACTTGAGTTATACTAGACATCCCTAAAATTAATTTTCTAGGACTTCCTTAGTATAGACATCCCCCTCTGACTTGAGGAAGCCTTGGCTCAGAATTAATAATTTATAGGGGTGGCATGAGACAGTTACAGGCTTCTTACATACACTGACAGAGTCAGTTGTTGAGGCCAGGAAAAGTCAGAAGTGCCAGATGTGTCAGCTGAGAAGAAGAACCAGACGTGATAGCAGTTAAAGTAAGAACTTGTGAGAAATTCTGAAATAACCCCTCAAATCTCCTCTCAATGGAAATCACACGATCTCAAGATTTGCTCTCATCCTCCTCTTATATTGGCAGAAAATATTTATTTTAATTATTATTTTTCTCTAAGTGAAAAAATAACATTGTGAATTCCAAATTACAAAATGTTGTATGACATTTTTTTGATGAAAACAGCTTTCTTATTTCATTATGGAATTCTTTCTGCTGGCTAAGCAGTTAGTGTTGGAGAGCAGGCACAGCTCTTACGTTTTAATTCACCGCTACTTATACCTAAGATGATGCATGACATCCATACTACTGACAGGATTTGAACGATGAGAAACTTTAGTCAGTTATGTTGGCATCAATCAGCTCTGGCTTTGAACATTGCCTAAAGAAGCGCAGTAGCAGTGGGATGAGGGCTGGAATGGGTCTGACACTAAACAGAGACCACTGCCTGGGGAGGGTGTTTGTCCCTGTGTCACTGTCGTGTGATGGTGCTTGCTGTGATTTGCTTTAGAGCAGTCATTTTCCTCTCCGGAAAAAGATGCCCCAAATGCAAAGAATCCCAAATTATTTGTAAAACAGCAAATAGGACCTCTCATTCGAACTCCTTTGCAAAGCAGCTCCTCTGAAATTTAGTTGCATATATTACTGCCTGCAGGCACCACAGGTCCCCAAGACAGTAAGAGGATACATAAAGAGGATATAGGGCAATCTATGTTCTGTTTATAATCCAATGTAAAAGGAGTTAAAGTGGGATGAAGAAGAAAAAGAATAATCAGTTGACACTTTTTTAATACATGGATGCCATGGTTACATCCAAAAAGTGGTGTGATATGTCTAGTAGTCATTATGTAAGAGTAGAGATTTGAATTTATAGGGAGATTTGAATTTAAGCCTAAGGAAAAAAAAAAAAAAAGACAAAAATAAAAAAAGACAAAAATAAAAAAAGATCTCTGATCTTATCCAAATTAAACAGATTTCATATATTACAATAATTTAACAAACAAAATATTCAATATACCAATCATCTAGTCTTTAGGACAAATGCATACTGAATTAAAACAATTAAAACACAGTATAGAGCTAAATGATAACATTAAACTGAAAAAAATAATGTATTATAATTGCAAAAATAGTTAGCTATCTGTTGCACAGCAAAACTGTTATTTGTCCACTGAGTATATTTTACCTCATAGTTCGTAAGACAGAACAGAATCACAGAGCTACAACATTCGTTTCACAATCATACTTCTAATTTGGCATACAAGCAGCTGAAATATATTTTAAAATTATTCAATCTGTTTAAACCGCAGGAAAAAACATTCCATTATCCTAAGAACTAGCAAACTACTAAGGAAAAAGGTGCACATTAATGACAGAAAGTGACCACATTACTCTCTGGAATAATGTTTTGTGCTGGGTGTTCATTTGAATGGACTTAAACCAAACTGGAAGAAAATGCACATGGCAATATACATTTTTGCAATTCCTGGAACACATTTAGCTCCCCTTGTATTGATTTTAAGATATTTGATTTGGAGTCAAATGATTTTTATTTTAGTATGCTGAATTTAAAAGTCCTGAAAATATTTTTTTTGTTTCAGAACTAACTTTCTAGTTAGTTCTAACTCACCTTTCATGTATCTGCTAGGTACAAAGCGTGAATGAAGCTTGAATGAATTTGCCATTAATTTTCTAATCATGAATGTTCAAAACTGCCAATTTTGATTATACTCACACACTCATCCTGCTGTTGGACCCTAGGGATTCTGTGTTCCCATCTTGTTAGACCTGGTGTAGGATTGGGATGTTATACACTAAAACTATGTCTGAACACAAACAACTTCACTCTTGTGAATAATACCATTATATCAGCTCCAAGGGATAACCTGGTCTAAAGAGTAATTTATTTATTGGGAACAGGAGAATCTTTTCCACTGTGGGCCCATTGATAGATGAGGTCAGCACAAGAGATACACACAGGAACCACTTCTTAGCCATTATGGACACTAATGGGGTAGATATAATCCGATAAATGTACAAACAGGTCACATTCATTTCTGCATTCATATATGCATAAACTATAGTGCATGATGCAAACCGAAGAAAGCACGCTTAGAAATTAAAAATACATTTTGCTAAGAAGAACCTGAAGGCATATTAGGAAGAATGTGATGACAGAAAAAGGAAAATTAATGAATGCTAAATAACCTACTGATTGCTGTACTTTTAATCATGTTCTGCTGGATTTATTCAAAGACAGGTTTTGTTGCTTGATTCTTATTTTGGATACATCGTGTGAGAGCTAGAATAACTTGGGTTTACATTACAAATATTTGGCTCAGTAAAATATTCATTATGCTGTAGGCTCGTTTGATTTTCAGTAATCTTACCTGGCACAGCCTATAAACTAATTCAAAGAGAATGATCACTACCACTAAGCCAAACTCCAAGCTCTCTTACGTTGGTTACATACTGCTATATGCTGCATGCTGCTGGAGCTGTGCTAGTCTTGTGGGTTTACTCTCAACTGATGAGTCAGCTAGACAGACTTAGGCTTTATACTTCCAAAGGTATGAAAATTGCTCCCAAATTTTTCAGGGCATATGTTATTTTTTGCAGGAAATTATAAAGGAAAAAAATCCAAACAATTGCTTATTCAATGTAAAGTTTTGCCTTTGTAGAACTAGGCGCCAGTACGTCTGCCTTTCTGAAGTATTTAATCTTAACAGCAAAAAAACACAGAAACAAAATAAGAGCTAAACTTAAAAATGTTGTCACTATCCAAATGAATATGAAATTTCATAAATATTATGGCTTGTGCTATAGCACTTCAAAAATACTTTAAACAGATGGACCAGTGAGACTGCCATTCATGTTTTACCAGTCAAGAGGCATGTTTAAACTGCTGGCTGAAACACACAATATGAAGTACATTCCACATATAGTGTGAGAAGAAGTGCCTTGTTTGCTAAGAAACTATGCAGAAAAAAGCTAACTGAGTGAATGGCATGATATTTTATACATTTGTAATTTCTTGGGAAGACATCAGTGGTCAGAGGAAAAGAACACTGTTATGCTGTAGAGGTAGAAGAAGTAAAAAAGAGACAAATCTTGGTTTCTCCGCACAAAAGTATCACAGGATTTTCCAAACAACTATCTAGATGAAAAGTTGAAAGCTGAAAATTTCACATTGTGCTCCACACCAGAAAAGTACAATAACATTTTAAAAACCAACCAGGGGGACAAAGTTTGTCTTCAGTGACAGTGGTTTAATGGAGATAAAGAAGGAGGATAAGAATCTTAACCCATATTTTAATGAAGATAAAGAAGTTTGATAAAGGAGGAGGAGGAGGAATGTGTTCTGTATCTTTCACTATAAGTTCAGATAGTCTCTTACAGAAAGGGCACTATTAATAAGAATGGTCACACTCCAAAATTTCACTACATACAAATTCCAGTGAGTTCTCCCCAATGTAACCCACTCTATGATTTCATCTTTTAAGTGACTGAAAATTAATAATGTAAAAATATCTTACAGGTCAATTTGATTTTCTGATTAAGATTTCTGTTCTTTTATAGGCTTCACAATGGTACACAACAGTAATAAAATATTATAGACAAAAGCTTTAATTTTTACCTTATAGGATTACACAGAATTCAGTATTACTTTTAATTCTCAAATATAGAGGAATTATTTTGCATAGGGCACAGAAGTATCCTTGTACAGGATAAAGAAGGAAACGGAGGAGGCAGAGCTGCCTCAGAGAAGGAAAAGCTAGTACTGGGAACTACTTGCTGTATTTCTAAACATTAAACATATTGTCACTTCTTAAATTCCCAGTGCGTAAAACAGAGAAAGTCAAGCTCATGTGTTGTTACTTGAAGACTGTAAGAGATAAGGAGGCATGAAGTTACAGCCTTACACTCCACCTATCTACCGAACAGTATAAACCGAACTCAGATAATGTCTCCCACACTACTTTGTAGTCATACCTGTTCAGGTCCATTATCTGAGGGAAAACACATCTCTTCAGTCTTATTATCATGAACAATAGCTTAAAGTCAGATTCTAATCATATGGATTGGCATTCATGAGTCTTAACTGATGATTCTTGGACACAAGTATAGTCATTGGCTATGCAACTCACTTTTTTGTTGAGTCAAAACAAGTTGAAGTCAATATATCTCTGCCAGCTGCATCTGGCAGTGAGGAACTTTGAGCATTTGAATTTCTTTGCCTTCTCCTTTCCACATCTGATCTTTATTCTGTAGTGAATGATAAAAGAAATAAAAAGCAGAGAACTTCCATCAGTTATTATAAAGTGACCTCTCTTCAACTTAGTTAATGCATTTAATTAAGACAGCCAATACCAATTATTCTAGAAACAAACTAATGCATAGAAAATACAAGTGAATTGTCAGCGTGTTAGGTAGGAGGCCACACAGTGTTATTTCCAGTCCCTTATTTAAGTTATATCCCACATTTGTAGGAAATTATTTTACCAAATCTTTCTAGGATTTATTGCTTGCTTTTATATGCTTTCAGTAAACTAATCTTTGGAATTACTCTTTTGCCAGTTCTCACTATTGAAAAGTTTTCGATGCCAAAATGAAGCTACTTTTTACCTAGCTGCCAACAGTAGTAACAGCCACACAAACTGGCCCCTGGCACTATAAAAGGATCCACAGACAGCTCATTCACCCAATGTCTCCATCACCTTTATTATTACTCCACAGAATCACAGAATGGTAGGGATTGGAAGGGCCCTTTGGAGATCATCTAGTCCAACCTCCCTGCCAAAGCAGGGTCACCTAGAGCAGGTTGGACAGGAACACATCCAGGTGGGTTTTGAATATCTGCAGAGAAGGAGACTCCACAACCTCTCTGGGCAGCCTGTTCCAGTCCTCTGCCACCCTCAAAGGAAAGAAGCTTTTCTAAGCTAACAGGATCAAAACCGCATCTGTATACCTGCAGTGGCATCCAGCTGGATACCTTAGCTGCCACACTGACATAATGTATTGTCATGGTTTAATCCCAACCAGCAAGTAAGCCCCATGCAGCTGCTTGCTCACTCACCCCCAGTGGGACTGGGGAGAGAATCAGAAGGGTAAAAGTGAGAAAACTCATGGGTTGAGATAAAGACAGTTTAACAGGTAAAGCAAAAGCCACACATGCAAGCAAACCAACACAAGGAATTCATTCACTACTTCCCATCAGCAGGCAGGTGTTCAGCCATCCCCAGGGAAGCAGGGCTCCATCACGTGTAACAGTGACTTGGAAAGACAAATGCCATAACTCCAAACATCATCCCTTTCCCCCTTCTTCCTGCAGCTTCATATGCTGAGCATGACATTATATGGTATGGAATATCCCTTTGGTCAGTTGGGGTCAGCTGTCCCAGCTGTGTCCCCTCTGAACTTCTTGTGCACCCCCAGCCTACTCACTGGTGGGGTGGTGTGAGGAGCAGAAAAGGCCTTGACGCTGTGTAAGCACTGCTCAGCAGTAACGAAAACATCCCTGTGTATCAACACTGTTTCCAGCACAAATCCAACACACAGACCCATAGCAGCTACTGTGAAGAAAATGAACTCTATCCCAGCCAAAACCAGCACAGGTATGTTCGAAAGCTCCTTGGTTCTACTGTATTTTGAATATCTGCCCTCACCAGCACCTAGTAAGCTACCATCAGTCATATTTTTCTGTTTGTGAATGAAGTCTGACACACAAATCCTCAGGAGCTGCTGAATATCTCCAGTGATGCAGGCCAGCCTCTCATTTAAGCTAATAATAGACTTCTCTTGATGTTGGCAGACTTTGAATCAAGATAATAGACAAGAATCAAACAAATAAAGAATTTTTTTTCTTGAATGAGAGCCGTGAAAAGCGGCAAACTTGTGGATAAACAAGTAAAGCCAGCCTTATGAAAGGTTTTATTATGTACTCTTTGGGAAAGAAAATAATGCATATCTCTGCCATAGAGAGACACACTAGGGTCCTTCCTCTGAGTATTAACCTGAATGTGCTCCCTGGTGGATTTTGGTCAATTTGTGTAATAAAGATCATTTACAGCACCAGAAGTCTTGTGGACATTTTTAGAAATTCAGCACCCCTTCTTAATAATACTGAGGGACTGATGAACACAGATACCCCTTCTTTCTCCCTTTCTTTTTGTAATTGTAAAAATGAATTGTTTGTTTTACTTAATATATTTTATGAAGTTATAAAACCGAATACTTATTTTAAATGAATTTAATTACTTTTAAATTATAATGCAAAATGTAAAATATGTTTGATTGTAATAGAATATGGAGTTTCCCTATTGTTGGGAAATTAATAATAATAATAATAATAATAATAATAATAATAATAATAATAATAATAATAATAAAAATAAATTTCAAGCAAAGTAGGCTTAATTCATGGGTTTAAACAGAAAAAAAAATCCTTTTTTTTTGTTACAAAGTTCTAATTTAATCAGAGAAAATATTCCACAGCCATCAAGCCTGACATTTTTATATAAGTCTGAGCCCAAGTGACACAGGCCATCTACAGAGATATAATCATTTTAACTGTGATCACAAACATAAAAATAGATGTTATCAGAAGCACCAACAACCAAATCTAAACTACTGTTAAAATCTACTGAACACTCGGAAAGAAGAGCAGAGCATTAAGCATATAAGCAGAAATAACGGGCTAAGATGCCATAACTGCTAATAAAATGGATTTTATTGGAAGTCTAAGGACTGATAGCAGCATCCCAACCAGCCTTAATCACTATGTTACTTGGCATAAGCTCAGATGACCAAGATGATTTTTCAAAAAATCACAGAATTAAAGAGGAGGAAGGCAGTGGAAGGTTATTTAATCACTCTTGTATGGCTCTGTTTCTGGAGGACAGCCTTCAGTACTTCTTGAAACTCAGGACACTGAAAGAGCTGGAAACCCCGAATCTCTTGTTACCACCCTCACCCCCCCAAAAAAAATTGATAGAGTATCAGATGTTCTGTTTGGCTAGACTATCAAACATAATGTTGGTGGAGAAAAGGAAAATATTACCCCAGAGAGATCAATCTAACAAAAATTTGAAAACATACAAATCAAAGCTTTTGGTGACTGAAATTTGTTTTGGTAAATAAAATTTCACTTACAAACAGTAAAAAGAAGATCCCTTGTGAAATTCAAACATTCAGGGTTCAGCAGTAAGGAATTGAATTTTAAAACGTTTATTGTTTTGATGTTATAAGACTCAACTGATATGTTTTGGTATTTTGCAATAATTTTCACTTAGCCAGAAACTATCAGAGATACCTAGTGTCCATCGTGGGTGCAAACTGATGCTCTAATCTTTCAAAATCACAAGTGATCTGCAAGCCATTCTTCTTCTCACACATCATCCAAGGGACTACTTGGAAGTTTCCTACATTTTTAGGCAACAGCTAGATAAGTGGCAGTACTTTACTTGAACTCTAACACAGAAATGAGGTATTGAATATCTTGTCATTTATTGTAGAGAGACTGAAGAAATTACTCTCAGACCTACTGCCCATACTATGCTACGCTGCCCCTATGAACAAGATCAAATGGGGGTATGAGATAAAAATCTGTGAAAATACCTGTGAAATAGATGGATCAGAACTAGGTTTGGGCTTATTTTTCATTTTAAACCACACTTTGATTGCCACGGATTCACAAGCCCAATATGCTGGGATCTCTATAGCAATCACTAAAGTACAGCAGTTATTTTCCCACTAACAGCTATGCTGGAATATCATAAGGAGAAGAATTCTGTTAAACACTAGTTCAGAAAGAAATTCAAGAAAAAATTTCTAACTTCCAAATATTCTGGCTGACATGAAACAAGGATGGACCGTGTAGGTAGGGGAAACAGTAGCAGCCATAACTCTAACTTTGCTGCCATTAATGTTTATGTTCTATATGAAGTGGTTTACCAACATGCTGACAGAGTGGCAAAATGTGCAGGCATACAGTTTATTCCTCCTTGCAGCAGCTATGGGAGATCATAACCACAAATGCATGTTTCACTAGTGACTATTTTAAAATAGAGAGTGTTATTTTGACAAGCAGAGAACTGCAACAAAAGATTTATTATTCAGTGGAATAATTGGTGAATGCATTATCCTGTCAACATTTAACTATAATAATCAACTGAAATAATCAAAGCTGTCCTAGATTTTTTATTGTTTTATATTAATTTGAAAATAATTTATTCTGCTATACTCACATTTGCATTAATGTAAATGAAACTAGTAAGGTAAAACTCAAAGTTATATAAAACGAGAAACCTAACACATTTTAACCTTCATATGCCTATCCTGCAGGCCATACATTCTCATACATGCTGCACTTTAAACCAGCAGATGACACCAAAATGCTTTGGCCTGGTCCTTATGCTATATGTGCTATCTATGCCCACAATGAAAATCTGATAATGATTTTGCTGATCAGGATATGCTTCCAGCAATCCTTGGTTCTTTTCTCACCTGAAGTCGCTCTAGAAAGTGGCTTGCCATGACTGGCTCGCTCACCTCTTTGCAGTCATGATATTAACAGCTTGTTGAGACCTATCTAACTCTATACGCTTCATTAGTCTGTTTGCTCCAGTCAGGCATAAACTGCTGATTTTTGGATTAGCTGCTTTTGTCTGTTAATCTGCCCTTGACTCATAGGCTGAAATGTTTCAGCAGCGGAATAAATACTTTGAAGCCTTTCAACAGTTGTTTCTGAACCACTTACTGACTGACTTTAGAGAAAACTGCATGTTTTGCCAAGACTTGGGGGTATTTGTAGACTCTCCGTTTGTGAACCAAGTACACAGTATGCATAAATGTAACGCTTAGGTACAAGGAAATTTAGCCTAACATAGTGGTATCAGATAATCACATAGATCTCAAACCAAACGCAATAGCATGAGATCTTTTGACTCTTCACAGAACTAAGTAAAGCTCTAGCTGCACATCATCAGAATTTGCTGTGTGAAGCTGTATCAAAAAAGTCATACCAAAGGAGTGATATGTTGGTACAAGCTATTACATTGTTTTTAACAAGTTCTAGCTTTAGCTTGTAGGGGATTCTGTCTTGCTTCGCCTTTGACTAATGAGGCCATACAACGGCCTTAAAGAACCTAGCAAAATAAAGTTTAGCTACATATTTAAGTGCAGAAGGATTGGGAAATTAGCGTGTAGCATGGTGAAGACAAGAGGATGCTACATACACCATGATTCTGATGCCTGTCAAGCCAGTGGCATCAGCATCATTATTGTTAGAGAGAGAGGACAAAAATCTAAGTAAGTTTCAAGGCTCCCTAGAGGCATACACATCCAGCCATACATTTAACGTGTGCAGGACACAGCTACTGGGACAACAATGTGTGACTCAGCAAATGCAGTCACATAATGTGACATGTTCTCAGTGACAAATGATACAAATTAAGAAAAACACCACCGGATACTATCAATGGTTTGATTCATTCTTTACTTTGTGTAAGGATATCCAAGTGGGAGAGAAAAATATGCATTTAAAAATATTGCTGATAGTTTAATTGCTGAAACTTGCTACTCCATCACTGTTCGTTGTAATAATGATCAGGGCATGGTGCATTACTTGAAGAATTAATGATCACCTGAGGTTAACAGCCCACAGCTAAGCCTTGAGCCTTCAGCTTTCTCAGATAGTCATTAACCCCAAGGAATTGTCCTGTGCCTCCATCATTACTTCTAATTTAAAATGTGAATTTTCTCCTTTTAATTTTCTTTTCCTAGAATGGAAGTACTCAATTAGACTTTGTCATTAAATCACATCTGCATTGATTACCTAGGAAAAAATAACGACAGCAAAATTAAATTTGCCTATTTAATCATTGAATCCTGATTAAATATTTGTTATAAACATTTCATTCCAATTAAGGTTGCATAAAAAGCCCACATTAGGCACAGAAGGGTATACAATTCAAAGCTGTAACATGTCCTGACGTGCTGCTTCTAGTTTCTTCCTTCTCTACTCCTTGCTGAACAACATGTTACATTTGTGAGAAACTTCACTATGTAGATTCAGTATCACTGAACTTTTAGTATGTAACAATAGCTAGGGAAATACACAAATGTTTCAGTGATCTGATAGCGGAATTGATTTAAATCACAGTGATGAAGACATTCTTAAAAGAACCAAGTTATCACAGAATTACTTTCTTTTTTAAAGGTAAAACAAAGAATAAAAGACTATCTAGATAAGATTTCGGACGGAGATCCAAATTCTCTGACTCTAGAAGCTTGCATTCATCACCAAAAAAAAGTTATAAATCTGTCCATGACACTGTTCTCTGGTATAATCCCATAGAATTCTATATGCATCAAGAGATGTACAGTGCTGTGATTAAATTAGTCTGTGGCTCGGTCCGTTAGCAGCCACAGAAAGGACATTATACCTTAGAGCAATGTGTGTTAACACACCAGGTTTTGAATTAAAGTGAAATAGAATGATTGAAACCATGATTTTATAATGAACTTAAGTGGGAAGGTGTAAAGCTAGTTGACACTGATCTTTGTCAACTTAGCGCTCTCTGCTACTGAAAGGTACCTGCTATGCTGATACAGGACATATTAACAGAGGGCTAATCTTCAGTTTTAAATAATCATGGCATACGCATTTGTTCCAGCTGCCTTTCTTGTTTGCATACAAGTTTGTGCTTGTGGTACCACATACAGATGTGGACAATCTAGCCATTCTATGCACAGAGTTGGAGAGTTGAGTCTGAAAATCAGACTGTGACCCACAAGCAAAGTGCTTTAAGTCAATGTCTGCTATAATTCATGTACAAGTAATCTAATTTTCTGTGAGAGCGAGTTTCTTTTCCCACCACACACACTATACTCCCAACATTTTCCCATGTCCCCTTGTGCTGGTTTTGGCTGGAATACAGTTAAATTTCTTACTAGCAGCTAGCATAGTGCTATGTTTTGGATTTGGGATGAGAATAATGTTGGTAACACACTAAAATTTTTAGTTGTTGCTGAGCAGTCAAGGCCTTTTCTGCTTCTCACCCCACCCCACCAGTGAGTAGGCAGGGGGTGCACAAGAAGTTCAGAGGGGACACAGCCAGGACAGCTGACCCCAACTGGCCAAAGGGATATTCCATACCATATAATGTCATGCTCAGCATATAAAGCTGCAGGAAGAAGAAGGAAAGGGATGATGTACAGAATTATGGCATTTGTCTTTCCAACTCACCATTATACGTGACGGAACCCTGCTTCCCTGGGGATGGCTGAACACCTGCCTGCTGATGGGAAGTAGCAAATGAATTCCTTGTGTTGGTTTGCTTGCATGTGTGGCTTTTGCTTTACCTGTTAAACTGTCTTTATCTCAACCCACGAGTTTTCCTTATTCTTCCGATTCTTCTCCCCATCCCACTGGGGACGGGGGGGTGAAGAAGTGAGCAAGTGGCTGCATGTCCTAGTTGCCAGCTGGAGTTAAACCACAAGACCCCTTCACTCCCTGATACAATACTTTCAATTTCTTCCAAGTCCCATCTCCTCAACTACTGCACTAAGCAAACAGGCCTGTGCATTGAACCTGAAGCGAAGAAAAAAAATTTGAGCAGTTTCCTCACCTTCATATAGAAAATGATATATGCTGTTTTTTTGTTTTTAATTCTTTTTCAAAGTTTCATATATTCATGAGGTTCCATTCAAAATGTTTGCCTGTAAACTCATGATTTGGTATAATTGGAGCACACAAGTGTTCACAGAAATTAGTCAGTATACAAACATACTTGAACAAATCAATTGGAAAGATCAATAAACATTTAAAGATTTTTTTCCTCTCTGTCTCATTTCAGCTTCTCTAATATGGAAGCAGATGGAGCAGCATAAAACCAACAACATCTAATCCTAAAACATACCTAAAAATTTTCAGGTTTTCTGAATGTTTTATTGCTCCTTCCAAGCCTTTTTCCACAAGCTTACTGCTTGCTTTTTCAGTGTCTATATTTAGACTGTAGAAACCATACCAAAGGCCTCATCTTTTTAGCACCTTTTCTTTAATCACAACAATAACACGAATGACTTTAGTAGGAAGGCTGACATATTTGCTCACTTTCATGATTCTCCTAACAAATCAAGGATCTCAGAATTATTTCGACAGTAGCATTCTGAAAGAAATTGCTTGCATTCTGCATGTTGTCAATAAATCAACCATGAAAAGTATTTCAGCCTTGACATACTGGATGGTGTTTGTGAAGTAACAGGAAGGTTACTTGCAGATATAGCAGGCTATTTTTTTTCCTCCTTGCAGCTGCCAGATGGTGTTGAACAGAACAAACTGCTATGCAGAGAAGCTGAATTTTTACCAGGTAAGTGTGCCATTACACACAGTGGTTTTATCTATTCAGATGCCACAGGGGCATGATATATGCATACTTGATCCAATAAAAAAATATATTTAATAATCAGCATGTTCTTTGTGTTATCTTTCACACACTAAATTATAAATTATACAGATAGAAACATCTTTCTATCAAAAAATCCCCACCCGATCAAAGCAACAAACCCTACTGGAAAAAACAAAACAACAATGCCTTTACACAGCCTGCCATAATTTAAAATATAACAATGGCTATCGCATGGCCTACATGTATTTAATAAGAATAATAAAAGACAGCACCTCTTGCTATTCCTAAAGAAATAAAATAATTTTGTAGACTGAATTATGGATTCCAGTTTCATTTTACAGCACTGCAAACATATTAAGGATACAATTCAATGGACCTCACATGGCAAAACACTAATCAAGACTTTGGTTTTGTTCATTTTTCAAATAAAGGAATGGCTACTGTAATTAGAATTACAGGAGTCATTTTTAGATGCAGTAGGCGGAATGAAATGAACCAAGGCAAAACAAAAATCCAAACCTCCGAATCTTACTCTTGAAGAGAGAACGGGGGAAACTTTCATGGCCACATATGGTCTCATCTGAAAGAGCACTTCCCACACTAACTTCCCACTAGTACTTTATGAAACATTTGTTCAAAACTGATTCAAAAGAAGGATGACCTAGTGAGTCACCAGTATCATTTAAGGAAACGTAAGAAATACCTTCAAGACCTCTTGCCCTACTATTTGATCTTATGCTGTTTATAAGAGCACTGAGATTGCATGCATTTATTCAAATATTCGAATAGATTTTAAAAATATTTTCTGTATGGAAAACACTCTTTCCACACTTATTATGGAAGCAGAGGAGAACTCTTGTTCTCCAGTACCTCATAAGCAAAACCATAGTAGTAATTTCTGGGCCTATCACTGCCACCTTCTGAAACACTGAAATGCTAGTCCTATAAATTCATTCAAAATACCATATCCTATTTATACATTACTAACATAGCAAATGTTTCCTCCAAAAAGAGTGTTAAAACCTTGTTAAAACCAGGTTTACTAACTTGTACATGTTTTTAGCTTTTATAACAGAGCCAGGATAGGGTGATGGTCTTGCAATTTAATATGATTAGCCATTTGTGAAGGATACACATTTTTTAAACTTCACCATTAATGTGTTATTCTGTAAATAGATGAGGACCTATGCATGTTTAAAATGAAATTTGCACATTAAACAACTCAAGATGATCTTTCATTTCTTTAAGAAATTATTTCACTGCTAATGAACGGTGAAAGACTGACTGAATCAGTCATTAATTTAACCTCTCCCTCTTGATAAGATCAGCTGAGCTACTATTCCCACTTGTCAGGGGAACAAATCATTTTATAACAACTCAGTGAAATGTATAATCATGGTAGTATTTACAAAATGCATTAGTTAGAAATTTACAGAGACACCTTCAGGTTATTAGAATAACTGATTAATCAGCCTTCCTAATACCATATGGGCATTGTCCACAAACATTTTGGAGATTCAAGTTTAAAACCATTTTAACAAATATAACTTGTAAAAATGATCACATGTAGATTCTGCTTTTCAAAAGGAAATACATGAGCTCCTAGCAGGCCTAACCTATTTAAATAAACCAATATGTATATGAATTTTTTGTACAAGGTTTTGGAAAAAAGAAAAAAACAAAAAACTCAGAGTAATGTGATAATAAATATAATACCAGCCTGACTGAAAAGAAAAACAAGGAAGCAGCAGTAGAACAGTCCTGCTGGAGGTGTCTTCGTTTACATTATATATTCAGATATAATTCCAGTCCTTCTTTGCTTTGCTTTTCTTTTTTTTTTTTAAAAAAAATTCTCTTATGTTACACACTCTGTTTTCTACTAGCAGCACGTAAAAAGCCTTTTTAGAGAATAAATATAGCACGTAAAAGATTTAGCTGTATTTTCCAGGGCAGACTGGTTTACTGAATGTTTGTGTGTCAAAAGACAGACTGAAGACTAGATTTTTGTCTTCTACGGAACTTTGCAAGACCACGCTGGAAGGCAGCTTTATTGCATGCTTTACTAGCAACTGAGTTCCCAGTAGCACAGTACTATCAGGAACACTATTATTTGTTCAGATAATTCAGTGTGCGCAACTACAAGAAGGAAAAAAGTCCTTATAAATCAATATCACCTCAAGCTAAAGCAAAAACAACCTGAGCCCGAACCAAGGAATCAAGTAATAGTCATTACCTTCCTGCTGAACAGTATTCCAATGTTGCAGATAATCTTTCATCATTCTATATATGAATCTAAAACTCCAAACACCTATTCTGAACTATTCAAATTATGTGTTGGGATGGTAGTTACAAAGCTAGGGCCCAAAACTGGGGGAAAAAAGGAAAGGAGTTCTATGGAAGAGAGCATGCTTTAAAGTGTTTATGCTTTTCAATCCTACTGTCCAAACATGAATAAATGAACAAAAATCGGGCAAAACTTTATTCAGACTTTAGCTTATTACTCTTACTGAATCCAAGAATTCCAAAAATAGCTAAATCTTCACTTTTACTAACACACTAATCTAAGTTTTAGGCATAAAAGTAGACAACAGTCTACATTTTATACTCAAATCCAAGAATGTTCATCAAATACCAGACAAATATATGATCTTTTTCACAGACATAACATATAACTTCAGAAAATGTAGCAATATTCCACAAATAAATATTTGTACAAAGATAAATACTTGTGTACAAATAACAGCCTATAGCTCTCTTTGTATATTCTTTACATGTAATTATTACTGTAAAAGGCTATATAATTAAAAGTCTTCCTCATACCTGTGGAATTTTACAATCATTTTGCATCTGTGGTAATGGCCTACACATTTGCCTAAATGCAAAGAACACATTTGAAATGTATTAGTTTCAAAGAGACTCTTTACACTTGTTTTTCAAGATTGAAAGATATGTTTAATTTCATTTTTGATTTTTTTTTTCCTTAACTACCCTTTTGCCTTCAGGTAATAAATTTAAATGCAAACATCTATTAAAAAAAAACTGCACAGGAAGCATCAGCATATACTGTTCATCAGTAAGCACTAGACTATTCTTTATAAACGCTGGAAATAAAGTCTTGTCATGTTCTTTAAATAAAATATCTCACTTTTATCTAATAGTAACATTACATCAAATCAGGGACAGAAAGGCATATATATCTACAGCAACATATAGAAATGAATCCCTGTTGTTATAATAGGCCCTGGAACACTCATTTTGCTAAAATTTGTCCCAAAAGAAGACAATTGGAAAGAATGGCACCCAGCTCATTTTTATGGTAGAGTCAAAAGTTTATTGGACACTTTTATCAGAAGTCTAAATGCACTCAGATATATGTGGAACAGTCATGCAGCCAGTTGCATTTTATCTAAATGGAAATACATCTGTAGTATACAGCTAAAATCAAACAGCTACTTGGAAGAACTGCCAAATACAAATACAAGATATTTCAGCCATTTGGTCAGAATGACCTTCTTAACTCTCTCACTGTAGAACTAGGACAGAAATATAACGGAAATAATAATGAAAAAAGATAGAGAGATTCTCCAAGAAGATCTAGGTTAAGATTACATTAACACCAGATCAAGAATTTTGTAATTTTTGTTACTAAGAACTGAAATTCAATGCCAGTTTTTAAATGTTTCATTAGAATTGCCACCTGAGAAAACTATATGAAATCATAAGTTAGGTTCCTCATACTTCAAATGTGTACAGAAAAAAGAAAAACATGTTAATTTTAAGGTATCTGGTTAAACTGTTAATAATCTTATGATTACTGGGGTAGATCATTTATAGTATCTACACATTAGTTCACAATCATATAAAATTTACTGCTGGTGTAAGATAGGGCAAAATAGCTCACTGTTAGTCACTGCCAAAGAGCTCATTTCAATCCTCAGACAGGTTCTGGATCTCTATTCCTTCTTTAGTGGCTTCATGAATGTTGGGGTCAGGGGGTGTTTGTGTTTTTTTAAAAGGAAAAATTAACCCTATTAATCTCAATACTTTAAGATCAGCAATTGTTCAAATGCTTCACTCCTAGGATTTAAGTGAAGAAAAAGCAATCTCAGTTTACTTCCTGCTGGTGTGTACATAAACAACATTTATCACAATAAGCACTAACTTGCCCACATACTCAGCTGGCTATCTCAGCTCATCTTCCTCTTTAGATTCGTAGTGAAAAATCCTTTCATACTCTGATTGCATTGAAATAAGATTTATTCTTCTCTCGGTTTTCCTTACTCAGTTTTTTCTAACATATTTACATGTCTTGCTTGCTTTTTCTCCGGTGTGCTTTTGCAAATTTTTGAGTAAGACTTAGTGCACCAGTCCAGCATGTTCAGGGAGGAAAATGAAAACTAAATGTATGCAAGCAACTACGGATGAATAAAACAGTAAGGGTTATTGGTTTTACCTGATTCTGGCTTGACTGAAGTATGCCGGTTCCAGGCTGACTTACACTGCTGAGCTTGTCTTGAGCAAGGGGCTAATGGGGCCCTGGTGACTTTGCACAGCTTTAAGGGAAGTTAATGGAAATTGCTGGTTATTCAGCACTTCAGGGGAAAAAAGTCACTTTGCTGGCTGCCTAAATATGGATTTAAGAGCCCAACTTTGGTCATTTTTTAACAGTGTGTCTGTCCGCAGTGTTCAGTACTATGTATACTGAAAAAACCTGTTTTCTTCCTTTCACCTCCCTCTTTTACCACAACATGTTTTTGTCATAAGAGTTCCAAACGGGATTATTAATATACAAAACTGCTTCATTGAGCACTGTGTGAGAGCTTCCTACAACAGCATTTTAACCCGATATTTAGTAATCTCAGCTCTCATGATAACTGAGATGTCTGAGCACGTCAGCTCCACTGGTTTCATTCACAGTGTCCATAGTTCTGTCTACTCCCGTAACTTTAAAACTATATGCAAATGCAAAGTACATTTAGTGGGTTTTCAGTGCAATTCAGCTAGAATTATACAGCCACAAGTCCCAGTCCTCCCAGCTTTACCTTAAGGTGGGTTAACTTTGCAGCACAGTCAGGATTGATTCGCTGGAAAAACAACCCACAGTAACCAGCAATCCTATTGCTCCAATTGGTATCAAATTTATATACAATACTTTTATTACTATGCCTTGGAGCTAAATTTACCCAAAAGTAAAGTGGGACCCAAAAAGCTCCTTTTTTACTTCTGTCATGATATACCAAGAAAGTTTAGTGCAATGAGGCAGCCATCTCTCTTTTGTCTTCTGGTACATGTGATTTACAACAGGTTGCAGAATCCCTCTCTTAAACATTTGTCTGGTGCTGTGTATCACACCCACCACAGGGCACATGGCAGCAGAGCGGGTATGCAGTAAGGTCCTCTCTTGCCCCCCTCAGATTGGGTCTGCTGAGGGCTCTGCACAGTTCCTAATAGATTTTTTTTTTCTAATATTATTATCTTAATAGCTCCTTCAACATTAAATTTTGAGGAAGAAACCCACAAATTATCAGGAAAGCATAAGTATAATCTGAAAACATTCGAACAAGCTTAAAATATATAGTCATATTATAAAGATTATTATCCCATTCAGTAATACAGGTAAAGGAAGTAACACTGCTGTCATTAAGGAGTACCCACAAAGGAGCTCCTGAGAACAGCACCTTAAATAATGTTTTTGTTGCAAATTGCTGTAAGGTAGATGATACACAGGTATTTCTTATAAATTCTGTTCCACAAATAAGTTCTGCTATCAAAGCCATGTACTAATTTCTACACAAAGAACACAGGAGGAGGAGGGTTTCAATTTCCATGCTGCCTCAAAAAAAAGCTTCTTGGTGTACTTGACTTGTTCCTGACAGATAAGACAGAGCTACTGCTCATTTTCCTACCAGTGATCCTTTGGACACAACATGATCCAGCCCTGTGCTTAAACCTTCTGCAACTATAGCACTCCATTCCTGAGCATAAGTGGATATGGAATTCTGAATGGAGCGTTAGTAATTTCAAGGGAAAGAAATGATAAAAATATTTGGCCAGTCATCTGAAGTACTGAAGTCTATAGCCTCAAAAATAGTTAGGACCCTATCTACCACCTAACTGAAGATAGGCACCTATACTCAAGGTATATAGCTATGCCTCAGTTCCAGTGCATTAAGCATTATTATTTGGCTAAAGGTATTTATCACAGAGTCACAGAATCACAGAGGTTGGAAGGGACCTCTGGAGATCATCTAGTCCAACCTCCCTGCCAGAGCAGGGACACCTAAAGCAGTTTGCACACCTGATATATGTATGTCTGTCTAGTATGCAGGCATGAAATCACAGGTAGGATTAGCTCTAAAAAGTTCAGGTTTGCTGAAAGAAACAGAAATAAAGTTCTGGTCATGAAGCTGTGGCATCTATGTAACACAGAACACATCGCCTGTTAAAAGAAGCCAGTATTACAACAGTCATCTAGAATTCTAGCATGGAAAATAAAATAGCAGACACAGCAAACTTTTAGTGTTATCTTGCAGAAGTAGAAAACCTGGACTTGGAAACAGTGAAAATTATTCCTCCCTTCTCTTTACTATTTTAGCATTCTTCAAGGCATGTGTAATCCTAACATGAAAATAAACAGATATCAGAAGTAGAAATTGTGAAGAGATTCATTTGGGAGAAAAGGAGGCTGAGGGGAGACCTTATCACTCTCTATAACTACTTGAAAGGAGGTTGTAGCAAGCTGGGAGTCCATCTCTTCTCCCAGGTAACAAGTGATGGACAAGAGGAAAACGGCCTCAAGTTGTGCCAGGGCACATTTCGATTGGATATTAGGAAAAACTTCTTCACCAAAAGGGTTGTCAAGCATTGGACCAGGCTGCCCAGGGAAGTGGTTGAATCTCCATCCCTGGAGGTATTTAAAAGACATGCAGATGTGGTGCTTAGGGACATGGTTTAGTGGTGGACTTGGCAGTGTTAGGTTAACGGTTGGACTCGATGATCTTAAAGGTCTTTACCAACCTAAACGATTCTATGATTCTCTGATTTACAGCGTGGCAGCCTATATGTTCATATCCTAACAACATGGGATAGCACTGGAACATCATAACAGGGTACTAACACCAGGTATGTGGAATTATTGAAAACCTGTTACAACAGCAGACCATGTGGTCTGTACAATCCCAAGATGATGACAAATCAGCTATGATCAAGATGGAATAGTGACCACAATGGATAACCCACAGGAGATCATTGATCACTCTTGGCAAGACAGTCTCTGTACTGTGAACTAATACTAAGCCAGATCGGAGCTCATCCAAAAAACTGCCAGCCTAGAAAATAAAAAGCCTCTGGCTTCTCAGCAGCATCCCGTGTGAGCAAACATGAGCTATTAACTGCTATTAATGTCAATGATGGGACCATGAATGAAAGGGCCTTCCCGAAGCTGGGCTGAACACTGCTGATATGGGGAAAACTCACCAAACGGGGCTCTCCCCAGTAGGCCGAGGCAGTTGGTGCCCCTGTGGCTTGTGCGGCCCTTTCTGTGCCTGACTCGCCCTGTGGTTTGCCTGCTTCCAAAGCTGGTGATGGTTATTGCAAAGGCAGGAAAAATTAGACTTTGAAACCAGTAACCAGCACAGGCAATTGAAACCATGAAACTGTTATCAGCTGATGGAGTCTTGACAGGAGACATTATACTCTTCCGTGGAAAAAAACCAATGAACAAATTTTGATCAGTGATATTTTAGCTTAACCATTCTTGCAGCTGCTAATAGTGGTTCAGCTATACCAAAGGTAACAATATTGGAACTGGTGCTGAAGACAGGATGCCTAAACTTTTTTAAAGCAGAGATCTACTACCCTATTCCAAACTAACTTGCATAATGGGGATATAACTTCAGTTAAAATGTGGAAAATAGTTTATTTCCTAAATATTTTTATACATACTTAAAAATTATGCCTTCCCTCTGTCACCTTCACATGAATTTCTGCAATCTTTCCTTGCGAGTCCAGTTTTCTGTAATTGTTTCCATTGCTTTGCATACTTCTGCAATTGCTTCACTTTGTGATGAATGTAGACTCACCACAATTTTTCCAACTGAGAATTTACAAGGGTTAAACACCTGTATTATTTAACATTTTACCAATTACACTTTTGTTCATGCATCCTAGAATTATTTTGGTAGTCTTTTTCTCAGTGAGAAATCATGGCTGACATGTAATCAGACCTTTGCCTTTAGAAAAATTACCCAGTCAGTCATGCCCAATTTTATATTTGTACAGTTGACTACAGCTAAGTCTGTAACTTCACATTCACCAGCACAAAATTGCCTAGATTTTAAAAAAAAACCACATTTCTTTACTTTGTCAAGCCTTGGGCATTCTCTGTAGCTTTAAAAGTCCTTCCCCGCTGTATCATTAAAGGAAAATTCTGGACGCTAGTCAGATTCCTGCTGAATCTCTCTCAATACGCTCTGGAAGTCTGATAGGGAGCTACTGATAGCAATTCTGATTTGTCAGTCTTCTAAACGTTCCCATCATAGCAATATATCCCATATCCCTAACTGATACATACATATTCTTTCAGTTGCAACATCTGGGGTTTTAGCTTGGGAAATCCTACTTTACTTAGTTTTCCCTCATACAGATGCCATTCCATATACTTGACAGACCTTGTCATCCTTCTCTACTCCTCTCTCCAAGATTTTATATATATTTTTTTGGAGTTGAAAACAATTAACTCTACAAAGCATGCAAGATGTGGTCACACCATGAATTTACTAAGTAAAACAATAATGAAATATATTTCATTCCATATAGGAAATCCTAACAGAAATTGGGAATTCCTAACATTTAAATTGGTTATAATTTAACCACTACTAAGACCTGAGCTAAAATGTTCACAGAACTGTCTGTGAAAAACTTATGGTCTCATATCTAATGTTAATAGTCATCTCAGAACCTATCCTTTTATACGCAAAGTTAGTATTAATTTTTCCCCATGTGCGTTATTTACAATGAACTTCAGCTGAACAATCTCAGACTTCTTGCGAGATTTTCTGTTGATGTTTATGGTGTTGACCATCTGAAGTTCCCCTTACTCTGGTTATAGTAGCAAAACTGTGAAAAAAATGTGTAGTGCATGATAAGTGCCTGATACAGATGCCGAAGAACCTTTAGGAGCCACAGTCCAAATACAACAGATTATACTCCACCTCCATCTCATCCATTTCTAGACTTCTCAGAACGTAAATCTTTTGTCCCCAAAAGGGGAAAGATGCAGAAGAAAGTACATTAAAAAAAAAGATAAAGGTAAATTTTTGAAAGTAATTAGGTACCTAAACATATAGATTGATAAAAATGGGTTTCCCATAGAAGTTATGAGAGTGGTTTTGAAAATTCCACTAGATATCTTTGAGCATTTTAAAATCTGATCCTAAACACCTATCTGAGGCCACAGTGAAAACATAACATTAACCAAATTTCCCTCCAGTCTTAGCCTCATACTCTGCGTAATGCTCCTTCCTGAGCGTATGACTAGCAGAAACTATTCTGCCTTTAAGGACAACGTAGTGTGTTTCTGTACATTATTTCACCTATTCAGATGGGAAGTAAAAAATTATGGCCAAATTAGGTCAGAAAAGCCAGAACATCATGCACAAAACTGTTAATCAGAACTTTAGCATCTGTCAGCATGAAAAATCATACATGATTAATTTATTTTTAGGAGTCTATATCCTCCTGTAAAACTGCACAGCTTGCCTGCTTCAGCATATTAAGGCCTCAGGGAGGTAAAATGCAATAGTCATCCTTTACAATCAAAGTGGCTTTAACAAGATTGTTAAGGGAATTTTCTCAGCATCCCCTCAATAGCTGCATGGGCAACTGGTCAACTAGTGAGCCATGTTCATGTTTTTACAGTTCCTGCCCCAATCATGACTATCCTACCCAACCTGTGCACTGAATACTCGACATGCTTTCCCTTTTGGCAGCACATGAACAGATTACATAGTATCAGCCTGGCCTTGTAAACCTCTGTACGCAGCCCTGCATTATCTGATTTCACTGAGGTGAAAGTGAGATCAAAACTGGTATGTTTTTTATAGAAGCAGAAAAAAGAATTGGGAGAAAAAGAAATAAAATATAATGCTTTAAAATACTTGTTCAATATTTCAGTTGATTGACTACCATTGCAGAAATGTGTTACAATATCAACAACAACAATAAAAAACCCCAACCCCAAAATAAAACCCAAAAAACTAGCAAGAGACAAAATTCTCCTTGAAGTAGAATCCAGTCTGAGATTTTAAGTCAAGGAAAACTGCAGAATATGAAGAGGAAAGGATATGTCAGGTTTGTTTTTTGAGCTGACATCCCTCCCTGGCTTATGCTTATTGTCTTTTTGAAGACAACTTCTTTCCCCCTTTCCCTGCATGGAATCTGATATTCTCAAGAAGGAAGTTCAGAACAGACGAAGAGTTAAAGATAAAGGCATTATGTGAGTACAATAGAAGAGTCAAATTTAATCATAAAATAGGAGTGTTACATAAAACAGATAGAAAGGAAATTAGACTGTTACCTAACAGTAAAAATAATAATGCATCCATGCAAATGCCTGCTGCTGCATCAAGCAGCAATCACCATTTCCAGAACATTTTTAACTGGCATTCTATAGGTGTTAAAGACTGTGGTGAGAGAGAGACAGGTCAGTGCTTGCCTACCTGAAATTTGCACTGTCTGCCATATGCTGCTTCAGTGAAATTGCAATGCTATATCAACTTCACCTTACTAACAGGGAATTAGAGGCATTTGCTGAGTCTGCTAGTGCCACCTAGAGTGAGCTGATCGCAGCTATGGTGTTGCTGATTCTCCCTTACTTTAGTTCCACGGCACTGATTTGAACAAGCAAGGAAGAAATGCACCTGAAATGCATCAAAAACGTATTTAAAAACAGCAAAAAGAGCTTTTTCATTATACAGACAAATTGGCATAGCAAACGAAAACAACACTATTCAGAAAAAGAAACAGGCAGGCAAGCAAGCAGGTAAAAACAGAGGAAGAAAGATCAATAAGTAGCCAGATACAAATTAGCCTAGTAAGCAAAATACAAGACGGATCATCTGATTTTTGCCAACAGATATGCAAACAAAATATAGATTATTCAGCTTGTAGAGACCGGCCACAGATGGATGAGATGAAAATATATTTGTAACTTTGAAATGAGAGTTTTTTATCTCACCTTATCTTCTTTATTCCATTTCCAACGCAATAAGACCATGGGTTTTTTTCTTCTGTGTTAGCCTATTCTGCATGTGTTTGATAGATGGCAAATAGTATGATCAACAGAAAAATACAAAAGGGAAATACAGCAGCAAAAGCATCAAACAGATGTATGTTTGTCAATGAAGAAGACATCAGGGGATCTGGGGACAACTCTTATCTTTGTCATAGACTTATTTATGCAGCCTCTGAGCATGTCTAAACAGCTCACCAGAGAGTAGTGCCATCTTAAACTAGAATGTCCAAATCAAGTATGCAGCAAATTCCAGTTCCTGTGTCCAATACAGAAAATCTGTATTACAGCATCTCTCTCAGCAGAACTAATGAGCTAACCCATGCCAGTGTTACAGGGCTCAGTCACTGGCAATTTAAGGCTGTTCGAACTACTCTCAATGGTAAGGTGAAGTATTGTCTACAACATTACCTTAGATCTGTTCGTGTTTCTCTTCCCACTCGCAAAGCAAGATAACATTTCTTGTTCCCCCTCATTGCTTATGTTTTTCTATTCAGCCTGCTTAGATTCTGGGGCAGAAATGATACCTTTTTGGAAGAATGTTTTGTCCAGTACCTATGCAGCAGTGTCTTGATCACAGTTGGGTTCAGCTGGGGCTTTCAAAATATAGCTTAAAAAAAAAAAATTCAGCAGAAAAAAAAAATTCAGCAGAAAAGAAGAGCATAGATTTTACAATGACATTTTAGCAAGTAAAGATTTCAAAGGTGGGTGGAGGTGGCTCTCTTTGCTTAGGTCTGCTAGCAAGATGCCCTCATTTAAAGTTATGATTTTCACATATATATCACATAGCTATAAGGTAATACAAGTCGGGTTTTGTGGCATCACAGATAATTACACAGAGTTTGGAAAGCCAGGATGTAGTGGTAAATTTCATCCAGGTAGTGTAATCCTAACACTGGCTACTCACAGCCTTTATTCTCACTCTACAATATTGATACTGTCCTTCCAAAAACTAATTTATCCTTTATTTCAGAAACTGAATAATAAAGACAGTTGGCATGTGAAGAACTCAAGGTGTTATCGTTCTCACTCTTCTTAAGGTTCTGTTGCTCTTCTAAATGTGAAAGACTACTCTGTTCTAAGGTCCTGAATTCAGGACAAAAATATTTTTCACATACATGATACTGTTGCTAAATGATGCTAATCACCATAACAGATAACAGTTAACAGAGCAATTTCTATTGAGTCATAACACTTACATTGGAAAGGTGACAGGGCAGCTACTACGAAGCTCACCATTAGAATGATGCTAACTTAAAGATAATCAACACCCACACATGTCAAGAAGCTCAAAGGTAAGGTTGAGATACTCACCTTCCATGAGGATTGGTTTCATGTTGTGTGGTCTTTGTGGCACTTATAACCAAGTAACACTATTTCCCTCTAAAAATCCTATTTTTATTTTCAGTAAACACTGTGGAATTGGTGAAGAACGAGGATTCCATGAAATAATGTTGGAAGCTGTACTTCACTTAATGAAGAATCCCTGATGGAAATATGTAAATTGGAAATCGCTGATATAGAAGTGAGAACTGAACCCACTAACTATTTCACTACTTACACACTGAGAGGCCCCAACCGAAAAGTCCTCATATTACTTGGAAACCAGAAGGAAGACAAGGTTCCAAAGAGTTTATAATTTGAATAAACTGAGAAAGCATGTGACATTCAAAACTTTATCGTCCTCATTTCAGGGAAATGCAAAATGACGGACGTAATTTGTTACATCAAAATTAAACCAAAAAGTGTCAACAAAAGGTTCAGAAGATATAACAGTTCCCAGGCCTAGAGAAGCTGGATAGACATTGTTCTTGCTATTGAGCAGGACATGACAGAGTATACACCAGCAGCTACATATATTGAACAACTTGAGACATTGACAGGTAAATAGAGACCAATTGACTCGATGGATAATAAGCGATGATACCAATATTTATGTGGTTACAGAGTCGGTCAGAATTGTATACATCCAGATATGGAGAAAGGCTATATTTTTACCAACCTCTGAAGTCTGTTTATTAAAGCCTTTCATGCAAGTCAACAAGTAATCCAAAATCCTCAGTCTTTCCTAAATCAGTTCACTCACACTGAAGTCAGAAGATGATTCAGAATGGAATGTTCTGTGATGATATCTCATATGCCTACTTCTTAAAATGCTGGAAATCCCTCAGGCAAAACTGAACCAGCAGACATCATTAAATTACCATCAGTTTTAGGCACTAAGCAGCTTTTGTTTGCACTATTAGGAGTCCAGAAAAATACGCACTCTGAAACAGAAGTATCTCACCTTGTAAAGGAACTTCACTATTTCTCTCATTTGATAGCATTACCTCTTGGTCTCAACTGCAATTTATAAATGCTATTAAAATGTTATTAGCTATTACGCTAATAATTAAACAGAAATTCTTAAAACAGATTCAAATCAAGAATAATTCAAATTCTTCTTAAAACAGAAGAGTGCGCCTTAAAGAGGGAATTGCTAGATATGCACAACTGTCCTCTCCTAGTTTGTTACAGTGATCTCATGGTAAGTTGTTTTTTCAAAGTGTCTTTAAAAAACACGTGCCGCCTTGCAGCTGAAGGTCCTTCAACAAGACACTACATTAGCAATTTTCCTCTTAAACTTTCCCTCTCTTGCCTGCATTCAACAAATTGAATTAGAAGAAAAGGTGAAATGCTGTTCCTTCTAGAAAAAGGCCTTCTAGTGCATTGCTTCGGATAAAGAGAGAGAAGAAACAGGAGATAAATATGCTAATAGCTGAACAAAATACAATTTTGATCATACTGATTTGAGTGAAGCAGATAAGCACCATACATCAGTTACCGAACAACAGTCAGTATATCAAAGCCTTATAGTATGACAATCAATACACATTCATGTAGGAATATTTTTGTGAAGCATTGTGGCTGTGTGTAGGAAAAATTAGGATGCATGAAAAACCAGAAGCAAAAAGGACTTTGGTTTGCCTGGTATTTTTTTAAACTTCGAGGATGGAATAGGATGTGATCGCAGTGATAATGCATAAGGGTAACAAGTAAGAACTTTCCTGATAAATCCCAAACCTAGTCTAACAGGTTGGACCAGCTGAGTGATAAAGCGGAGTGGAGGATAATCACAATGGCAGATGCAAGTGTGCAATTTGCCTGTGAAGTCAAAGCAACAATAAATTCATAATAAGCAAGGCTTGAAAGGATTTTGTAGTGAATTTATTTATCTATTTATGTAATACTTTCTTGTGGTCAACAAAACTTATATGATGTATGTGGGAATACTTATATTTTTTCCTTTTCCGTTTCTTAACATGATGACTGTCTACAGAAGCTTATGTTAGAGCAACCATTCTTCAAGAGCTAGACTGTTGTTTTCACTCATACAGTATAAACAGGCAAAGGAGGTACCTTAGTCTTTACGCAGAATATATGCATACTCTGTAATTGTTGCACACCATATAACTATTTTGTCAATAGGACTGACATTTTTATCAGAATGTAAAGCTATTGCATTCACTTCTCCTCCACTATGTATATACATTTTGTATCCAAACAAATTGTCTGTCTGTGTATGTTGTACAGTGATCCAGAAATATGTGGATTTGCTCAAGTAAAAGAGCACAGCCCCCTTAGCATGTCAGCTCTGCGTATCTTGGGAGTATCAGCACAGATTCTGCAGCACAGCATAAAAGGGTTGACTTACCTCTCGAAAATTCCATTGACTTTCTATCTCTAGGTGCATCAAATTCAAAACTACCTTCCTGATATATAAAGCTTTGTGTATAAGCCTTTTCCATGACACAAATCCTTTTGCTTTCAGTTCCACCTCAGCTTTCTGCAAGTTTCCCACATTAATTCTTTAGACTTTCCTAAATCTTTTATTTTCTTCAAATATTTTGCCTAAGCTTTGTCAGATTAGCTGCCCACACTTGGAATGCCTTCGTTGCCTTCATCTGCCAAGAATTCTTTCCCTGTCCCAAGCCATTATTGCCAGGACTCTTCTTCCCTTCAGTGCCTCTTAAATTATCCTAACACACTCTTCGCATTTCCCAAATACTTCTGAGCCTCAGCATTCGTCTTGGCTGAGACAAGCGTCTTGAGGCAGAGAACATGTTTTACCCATCTAAAAAGCCTTGTAAATTTACAGCTTATGTAAATGCTTGTTCATAATAATAGCTGTAATATACACTATAGCTGTAATATACACTATGTAATATACACATGCGTTAAAGATCAGTTAGCCAAACAAAACCACGTGCTTAACTGCACACTTTTGCCTGTGCAAAACAGAAACTAATCAATGAAAGATTAAATAGCTTAGGACTTGGAGAAACAGCTAGATTTCAGTAGGGGAAAGAAGAAAGAAAAAAAAAAAAAGCCAAGCCAAGTTAGAATAAGGCAAAACTGAGGAGAGGTAAACTTTGTACAAATATCTCATGATTCTGAAAAACTCAGAGGACATCATATTTCTGCACTTAGACCTCAATACATTACATTAGTCGAAACTCTAATACACAGTTTAGAACACTTTAAGTTGCTCAAATGATGCCTGTGTTAAGGACTTTGGAAACAGCAGGATATATAAGAGAAGTTGGTAGCAGGTGGGCAGAATAGGATACAAAAAAAGACATGAGAAGTCTTGCCAAGGCCGTATCTCTAAGAACTCAAATGTATCTGTGGGTGTGTGAGAAGTGGATGTTCCCAAATTCATTAGTGGCTTCTCTCTAGCCCCTAAAATCTGACTGTTGCTTACACTGTTAGCAACCAGGTCTGCAAGCTCAGAAGCATTTGTTATAAGCAAAGGGTTCACATTCAATTCATATCTATATGCTAACCGCACATAACATTTACACCTTTGTGCATAATCCTGCAAACATATCCATGACGTAAGACACTGCATTAATTATCAAGGACTTTTCCTTTCTCCTCTATAATGCACTCATTCTACATCGACTTCCCACCCCTGCAAGTAAGTAAATGACTATTTGCTATTCTTCTAAAAGCATATTGTATCTTAAATAAAATACTTGATTTAATGCACATATTCCCATATGTTTTCATTTCTTTTCTTTCCTAGTAAAACGAATTACTAAATAGGTATATGTTAACATATGGCAACATACTTATTTTTAATCCAAATGGATTTTTCTTTTAATAGGAAAGCACTTAGCAGTTTTAAAACAGTTGTTTTTCATTTGAAAAAAATAATGGAAGAAATGGAGAAAGAGGTGTTCCCCAGTCAAAAACTGTATGTGAAGTTAAACATTTTTTCTTTCCAAAAATGTCTGTTTTTCCAAGCAAAGAACATTTATTTTAAAATTGAACCTAGGGCTATTACATATGAAACAGGACTAATGGTATTGTATTTTAAGTACAGTAGTTGTCTTCCAAATTTGATAGGACTTAATGTTACAATAGAGGAAAATGATACTTCCCAATACTGGACTGCAAGGTGATCCAGAAGTATTTAAAGCTACAACAATTATGTTTGGGAGTCTTTCACTCTTACATGTGATTTTCCACTTAAGCCTCTCTTCCACTTCAAAGACAAAATTCATTTGCTGAAAGCAAAAACTTTTTTTGAAGCTTGGGCTTCAACCACATGAGTGTGGAGGAGGGGAAGGACCAGACATACTAACATTTTAGAAGTATGTTAGGATTCTACTAAAATCCACTGAACTATTAGAAAAGAAAGTCTAGGAAGTTTTCTGCAGAGATTTATATCTGTATATTGCAGCATGGTCTCACCACTTAGATAAAATTGCTACTATTATTCATATGGTATTTGCTAAATTAGGTGTGCATTTCTATAAGTGCTGTTTTTTCCAGTGATGTTCCATATACATCCCTGACTACCAGTTATGATGCCTCTTGAGAGAGATGAAGCTTTGAGTAATAGAGAATAACAGAGTGGAAAGTGGCATAAAATGAAAATAAACATTAATAATCTTTAACCTCACACTGATTCATTGACTCACACGAATATGGACTCTGGGATTTGGTCCTTGTTACAGAGAAGGAAATCTTGGTGTTAAGTCTTTAATCATCAAGGCACTTAAGCATTATCTTTAGCACTAATGTTAGAGTAAGACCACAGAATTGAGCTGGCAACTCAGGCGTCAAACCATTATTATGCACCTGAGGCTGGGCATTTGTGGTGGCTGTATTGTGTGGTGCTGTCATGTCACTGTTGCTCATTTCCATTTCTTACATTTAAAGCCTTTGGAAAGTTTGAGAAAGAGAGAAGTCTCCAGTATAAAGTAACCTTCCATTTAGCCAAGAAGGGGAATGGTGCTGGCGTAGAAGCTGGGGAAAAGACAGGAAAGGCACCACTTTGTTAGTGTCGTCCAGGTAAGAGGGCACAGACAGCTGCAAGCAGGGAATTTAGTGCAGACACTGCAGTCCATATCAGTCACCTGAAAAAATATTATGAGAAGACAATATACCACTTAATTAATTTCTAACAGTAGAGTTTGAAATTGCTTAATGGTGGGTACTGGATGCAGTTATTTTCATACCCTGCAGCTCTCCCACTGTTTGAAACAGCTCTGTGTCATATTCCAGACCTACGAGACAATAAGGGGTTATTACTGCTGTATTCTTTCTATTGCTGTGCAATTTACATATTTGTCATAATATTTTAAACTCCCCAGCTACCTGGCTTAGTTTCTGTGTATTTATCCATGCTACGTTTTTTGATTGTTTTTGAAAACACAAACATGGGTTTTTTTCTTCCGTGTAGTTGCTATCAAAATTTTAATTGCAGTTAAAAAAGAAGAAACATTTATTTCATAGAATCATAGAATAGTTTGGGTTGGAAGGGACCTTTAAAGGTCATCTAGTCAACCCCCTGCAATGAGCAGGGACATCTTCAACTAGATCAGGTTGCTCAGAGCCCCGTCCAACCTGACCTTGAAGGTTTCCCGGAATGGGGCATCTACCACCTCTCTGGGCAACCTGTTCCAGTGCTTCATCATGCTCAGAGTAAAGAATTTCTTCCTTCTATCTAGTCTAAATCTACCCTCTTTTAGTTTAAAAACAGCACCCCTTGTCCTATCACAACAGGCCCTGCTAAAATGTTTGTCCCCATCTTTCTTATAAGCCCCCTTTAAGTACCGAAAAGTTGCAATAAGGTCTCCCCGGTGCCTTCTCTTCTCCAGGCTGAACAACCCCAACTCTCTCAGCCTGTCCTCACAGGAGGGCTCATCTTCGTGGCCCTCCTCTGGACCCGCTCCAACAGGTCCATGTCCTTCTTATGCTGGGGGCCCCAGAGCTGGATGCAGCACTCCAGGTGGGGTCTCACCAGAGCAGAGTAGAGGGGCAGAATCATCTCCCTCGACCTGCTGGCCACGCTGCTTTTGACGCAGCCCAGGATGCGGTTGGCTTTCTGGGCTGTGAGCGCACATTGCTGGCTCATGTCCAGCTGTTCATCCACCAGTACCCCCAGGTCCTTCTTGGCAGGGTTGCTCTCAATCGCTTCATCCCCCAGCCTGTATCGATACCATGGGTTGCCCCAACCCAGCTGCAGGACCCTGCACTTGGCCTTGTTGAACCTCATGGTAGCCAATGTCTTTACCTGTGTGTTTTAAAACCATTTCTCTAGAAACAAATGCCAGGCTACTATTGTTTACTCCCTCTGGCTTATTTTTGTTCATGAGCTTCAGCATTGTAGGAAAATATTTTTCTCACCATTATCTTTTGGAGGCCTCTCATTCTTCATAGCAGATTTTCTACAGCGCAGCTGATTCAAATCAATTTTCCCCTGAAAAACCTCAGTTTCCAAAATTCAACACTTCAGTGATCAAACACTTAGAAATACTCAGTCTTTAGACAGTATGATACCAATGAAGAGAACAGTAACAGCTGTTCAGAGTCTTCAGCATACTGCTGAGTAGCAACTAATAAGATGACTGTATTTTTACTTACAACACCTAGCTACTAATACTTTACAAACATTGTTTGGTAACACCTTAGATGGAAGATGAAATAAGTCCAAAACTTATATTTATTTTATAAGCAGGAGAATAAAGACATAAAATGAAGTAGGCTGTGATTTGGGCTCTTATTTATTTCCTAAACACCATGCTCAGGCTGAGCTTTGAGGAACATGCAATTGATATTTGATTGAGTAGCTTGTTCAAAAATAATTCAGTAAACAATGTGTATGGCCAGGAAATAATTACTTCAATTCCTTGCAAAAATTTTTTGGGGAAAAAATACAATATGACTGTAAATTTTGAAGTCACATGATTCTTGGACTATTACAGTAATCTCCATTTTAAAAGACTGCTAATATATCAGGTCAGATACATAGTTATGTTTGAGGCTGAACAAAGTGTAAAACTCTGACACTGGATAGCAGAAGGGATTTAGTTTTGTATTAGAAGGCATCTTGAAAATAGTTAACATGTTCTGGATTTCAAGTCCAGCCTCCAAATCCAAAATGGACTGTGGCAACAACAGCTTTCTGGAATAATTTTCTTCTTCATAGTGCTAATATGGAATCGCCTCTGGAATGGCTGACATAATTTAAAATCAGTCAGTTCTACATTTTCATTTAGAATTAGTTAATTAAGAACAGAGGTGAGGTACTTTCAGTCTCTTTCCAAAGTTAAATCCTTCCATTTCGGTGCTTAATAACTACTATATATTTCACATGCAGACAGTTCATCCATTCACTATTGTCTATAGTAATAAACTATAGTACAGACTATTGCCTATAGTATATAGACTATATAGTATAGACTATTGGCTATATTATCCCAAGACAATTTATCTAGAAGACATAAACACACCAATCCTTGTATAATTTCTCTAAAGATATTCCCCCCGTCCCTGCAGCACCAGGAATTGTCTTGGGAGGCTGGCAGGTACAGTGAGGCAGCAGTGTTTGGGGCAGTTGCAGTAGCTGCCACCCTTGTAGCTGCCAGATCCTGCCAGAGATGCGGCTGTCATTTTAGACAGGATTTGGCTGAGAAATTGGCTGAGGTAAGAGAGAGAAATATCCTGGATAAAAGTTTTTTTTCAAAATTGACACTCTCTATATTCTAGATATTTTAGAAGACACTTGATCTCACTCTGTAATAAACTAGATGGCAGATGTCATGTACAGCATGCTTTCTAAAACATCATAGAATTACAAAATTCAAAAGCTGTATATTGTCAATACAAGAGTTAAGTCCTTTCTTCCCACCCATTATTAATGTAAACATCGATGCTTTATTCAACTATTTATTATTATATTCTGAACCCTTTAAACTTAATTTCTTTCTGAAATTTCACATGAAAATATTATTTCCTAATAGAGATATCTATTTAATGTATAGACATTTATGGCTATAGATAGACATTTATGATTCAGACATTCTAATCCCTCTGTATCGGAGTAGCACTTTAAGGCTTATGTTAAGCTGGGGAGCGGGGCAGCTAGAGGAAGATGCGTAAAAAACCCCACAGATACTGCTATCTGCCATTTTGTGATGAATTTCAAATAAAGCCTCTCTTCGGTTTTCCAAAGCCATCTCTCTATATAGTGTGAACCATATAAATATATAAAAATATGTAATATATGTAATGATGCATATTTAGTAAACAGGCACTGCAGAAACTTTAACCTCTAAGGCTATTCTATTCATTTACAATCAGTTTAGGAGTTGATTCTTGTCTACATCCTTTATACAGATATCTGCTGTAATGACAGAGATTAGTGTACTGGTCATCACAATAAAAGTCAATTTTTAAATTTTTTTTTTATTTTTTCTACCATCGCTACGTATCATTGAAATGCACATGATGCTAAGACGGGTGAGGTAACAGATGATATGTGGTATGATAAATTATACTTCATCCTAAATAAATGGAAATGTGACCTGCAACCAACAGGAAAGTCTGAAAGGAGAAAGAATTGCAGCTGTTGTATGAAATAAATATCGCTGAAGCCATATTTTTAAATCTACAACTGCTCTGCTTTTGTAAGGGAGATATGACAGCCTTAGATTCATTACAAATTTAGCTACTGATCCAGGTGGGGTTCGTTCATGAACTGCCACATTCTCCCTGACATAGCATATGATCCTCTTCCCAACTGAGGAGGCAACCAAAATGAGGAAGGACCTTTCTCTCCTTTTGATCACATTTATGTAAATAAAGAGGAACTTTACGCAGAACAACAAATGATACCAATTTACGTAAGCAAAGGCCACAGACTCCCATAAAGTTTTAGTTGCACAGTTGATTTTGGTTTTATATCCATTAATAGTCTAAGTATATCACAGCATTTGGCTTCCATACAGACTGTAAAAATAGGAAAGGCTAACAAGACAGAGGACAGCTTAGCATCAGAATTACTAGGGAAGAAAATAAGGCAGGAGGAAAGAAAGTCAAATTAGGTATTCTAGACACCCTTTGAAAGGTTATTCCTTTGAATTAGAATTTTTCCAGGCAAAACACACTGGAGACTGTGACCAAGAAACCCTACAAGTCCCAGGGAACAAAAGTAAGTTAAATTTAAAAGCTTTGTGATCTGCAGAAACTTTTACATGTGCATACAGTAAGTAAGCGTAACTTTGAAGAAGAAAGATGTAAACAAAATTTAAAAAAAATGCAATTAACATATAATGCAGTTACAAGGTCTGATCTGAAGAAGAATGTCTTTGGTCAGAACCTGTTCGTATTTCTAGAGAATAATGACAAGGGCTTGGAAAACCCTTAGGCCACAACTGCAGCTTTTATCCAATCCACTTTATACATCAGTGCAACAGTACAGCTTTGTACAATTCTGTTTATGCAGAAGGTCAACTGGATCTCCCCCAGCCCTTAGGGCAGAGCTGATGACAGCTCATAATGCAGTGCAAGGTTCTCTGATGGAAACAAGGTTTAAAAAGAAAACCTTTTTCTTGGGAGTAACCACCATCTGCACTACTAGGGATTTTTAACCTGGAGAGCTGTGCTATTCATGTTACATACCTGCTGTGTTGAACTCAAGCTTCAACCCAAGCTTTTTGGCAGTAGGTCCTATATTTTTAATTGGCAGTACTGACAGACACCTTTGTCTCCTTTATTTCACCTCCCTTCCTGCTATGTTCATTTTAGCTAACATAATATTCGTTAAAGTAACCAATAATAAATAGTTGACTAGGACTTCCCTGAATACACTAAAAAAATTATAACTTGCATAAAAGGGCGGTTAAGTGTCATTAAGGAAAAGAAAAAGAAAAAAAATGAGTTACTTTCAAACTCTCTCTATCCATAGAAATCCCAGGAAACCCATTTTCTGAACGCTGTTGCAGGTCCAGATTTCCTCAGTTTGGTTCTTGAATCCATTCTAGGTTATCCCACTAATTTTGATGTATTTACTCTAGGATTGCTGATAGTGCCCTGAGGACATGATCTCATGGCTGTTTTACATTCATCAAAGTGCACAAATATCATTGAAAGGGACAGTCCTGCTTTCATTTTTACCTCCTTAGGGCTGGCTGAAAAACTCATCACTCTCTTCTCCCCACCCACCCAGCTACCCCAAGCCAAATCCCTGTTCATCTTTACAAGCCACGCTCTGGAAATTAGTCCAAAGCACACACATCAGCTGAGGCACTTCAGGAACCACCAGATGAAGCTCTTACTGACATGGGGATCTAGTCATCCTTGAAACATTTTAAATGATAAAATTTGGTCTTCATTTGGTCTTCATTTGTACTGGATGGTACTAGCTACCAGTCCTAGATCTTTAGGTGAAAGGGGAATGACAAAATCTGATAATATTTTCCCGTTATCTTAAGCCTCATTCTTTGAGGTAGTGTGTTGTAATACTTAACAGGAATTCATTATTACTTCTCTTTATTATTACTCATAATAATAACAATGTCATTAAATGAATTTGTTTGGTTTAAACCATAAGTGATTTCTTCTCATAGTGTTCTGCATTTTCATCCATGTAACTGGTAAATGTTTTGTACTGTTGTCACATCTAATAGGGGCAAATTGTCTGATGTCATGTTAAAAGTCCACAAAACTTTCTTTTCATCTGAAAACTACAAATCCCTAGAGGAGCAGCATTTATTTTGAGCAAAGTGCAAAGCAGTGGAGAGGACAGGTTTTGGGGGGGTTATTTTATTTTTATTGTTGTTCTCAGCAATTAACTTCACAGACGATGAGACAACAGCCATTGGTCATAATTACTTTGGGCTGGATTTGAAAATAACGACATCATGATGAAAGGTTTCTGACTCTATAGCTGCTAAATTATCTTAGTGCTTGGCTAATGGTTCATTAAAAATAACAAAATAACTCTACCAGTACTATTACTTAGAAGTACTCCTTGCACAGATTGTTTCTAGTGAAAGTGAAGTATATTATGATTCAGAGAGAAATCTGGGCAATTTTTATATGAACTTCTGGGTAAATTCATGAATTTGAGTCAAGTCTGACTTTTTTTAACAAAAGGGGAAAAAACTCAGGACAGGGAAATGGTAGAATGGTTTTTGAAACTTCCATTTAACTGGCAGCCCAAAAGAAGTTCCTGAGCAAAGCAAGTTGTACACCAGTGCCACCCTTCCCCTGAGGCAGTTTGAGCCTCTCTCTTCACTATGCCTCTGACAGTCTCTGGTCAAAAATTGAGCAAGAAAAAAAGATTTATTCCCTAAGGCATTCACTTGCAACATAGGACACAAAAATTTCAGATCTTCTTCTGGGAAATGGCTATTAGTTCCAAAAAGCAGGCAGAGAATCCACAGAAGACTGACCAAGAGCTGCTGAAACCATAGTAAAGCAACAAGATGTTCTTTTGAAAAGTGAGAACTAAAGCAAGCAATCCTACATCCTATATTGTGCAAACAATATTACTTGGACTATTTAAAATGTGGACACTATTCCTAGTCTTCCTCTTCCAGCAGGTTTGTGAATAACGCTTCATGTATTTCACTCTTCTTTTGAGTACAAGACAAAATATCGCCCCTTACTTTTTTTTTCTTTTAAAGCAGAATGATCCGTTCCATTCCCAAATTATCATTTTGGCATGAAGTACATGAGCTTTTTCCCTGGTCAGAAACGATATTTGTATTATTATAGGTATTATTAGTGTACCATACTGACAGCCAATTATTTGCATAGCCTTACTTCCAGGTTTGTCAACAGCCTGGAGTGACTTTGTATTTGTTGTCCCAGAAATAACCTGTGTAACTGCTAATAATGCAGAGAAGGCTACCTGCAAAAACATACTTGATGACTGCAGAATAGTTACTCTGAAGTTGGGGCAAAAATAGCCTGTAGCTGCAAAAAGCCTTTCCAGAATACCACTGCTGCTTCAGAGGTGTTCAAGCCATTTGCTTCATAGGAAGATCTCTCATCAGCATTTCCTGGTTTCACACATAAGCGTTCTTTTACCTTTCAATTAATACAGCTTACTGTGAGGCTCAGTCTTGAGAAAACATTATGTTTTAAAGATGGAATTTTAAAGAGGCAAAGAAAATGAAGTGAAAACCAATTGAGACAAAAATAGTTTTGTTGCTGTGTTTTATAGTTTGGTTGCTAAAATCAAATTCACTGTTGATTAACATGTTAGGTCTTAATGAACATATTTTGTGGGGGGGAAAAAAAGCCAATAACAATAGTAGTATTGAATCCTTGTGATGATTATGAACAACCAATGCTAGTTTTATGCCTATTCCATGACAGCTAGTAATTAAAAACCTTTTGACTTCATGAATTCCTTGATCAAGATTAATATGATTGATTTTTTGCATACTCTTAATCAGTTCAGCATTACATTGGTTCACAGAAAGATAAATTCCTTTTCACCATTATTTTCCCTAAATCACTTTTGCCCGGAGACCACAAGATTGATTTTCATGTAAGTAAATTCCATTTCCATATAAGAAACTTGAACAAAGCCTAGGACAAATGAGAGGAAAGCTTTTAGCCTTTTCTTAACAGGCTGATTTTAGTATATTAGGAAAACCAGAATTACGATCTGAATAATGACAATAAATGATCTGCATTTACAACTGTTAAGTGGAAACTCATTGTTGCAAAGGATATTGTGAAGAAAGGGAAAGGACAATAATGGATTAGAGTGTGGTTGGCTTTACTCATTCCCCCTGCTGCACTAATATCTCAAGGTAAGCCATTTTACCCTTTTGGGATAATAAGAAGAATGCAGAGCTCATAAGACTGACATCTTAGCAGTAACTGACGTGCTGTAACACTAATGACAAGATTTGCTAAGCATCACTAGTTTGAACAGATATAGTCTATTTGGGAAGGGTGGTTTCAGGGCAATTAATCTTATAGAAGGTATTAATAACTGGAAAGATGACTCAAAAAATAGAAAAAAGATGCATCAGAAGCAAGGACAAACTTCGGAATTTTCTTCTCAGAGTCCAGTTCTCAACTAAGGTAACACAGGATATGCTCATTCACTTTCATGGTTTCATTTTGTAATGTGCTATTTAATTTTGCAAGCAGATAAACTGACTTATTTTGTCTCATAGAGGCATGAAGAAGCGGATAAATTTGATATTGCTCCACATAAAACTAGATAAGCTTGATTTACTTGCATATACTATTGACTACACCACTGTATTTACTAACTCTAGTGATTTACCAGTTGCAGGTTGGTTTGCTCAGTTGATGACTGAAACTGCTGAATTCCAGACTTTTCTTACTGCTATGGTCCTGTTTGCTTACACAAGTTTCTAGTAATTTATCTGCAGTAGTTAGAAAAGCTACAATACTACTCCTATGGTAGGTATTATGCATAATTTTAGTTTTATACCTTCATAAATCAGAAAAGAAGATATAGTGCAAAAGCAGTGTAGCAGAACTCTTCTCGAATAGATCCAGTCCCCGTCTAGTTGGATAAGCCTTTTGAAACAGCTGTGTTAGTTGGATGTCCAACATTTTAGTTATCTGCTTAAGCTCCTGACTAAATTCAGTTTTATGTCACTTAGGCTTCTCAAGAGCAGTTTATCTTTTTGCCTGTCAATGGCTGCCTGCCACAGGTTCTTTATCAGTGCACAAGCTGTTAAGCACAAACGCATCACTGCAACACATAGCTTCATAAAACTAAAAATATTTGGCTAGGGAAGAGTTCATTTGGTTTCCTTTAAGTGAGACAGAATTTGCTGTAGCAAAACTACTATCCAGTGCTTTAAAAAAGCTTAAATAGTTTTCCATCAGGATTAATGTCTATTTGATTAGAAAATAATGGTTTCCTTGCCCAAATGTCAGCTCAAAACTGAAGCTAAGTTATTTGCAGACAAATAAAGAGACAATGCCACGGGAAAATTCTAGAGCATGCAAAGAAAACAAACTCAGCCAAGCATATGGGTCCTGACATGGGTGCAGAGGGAAAACATATGGCTATACTCGCAAAAGATATTGACTGGATTCTGACATGTTTCGAGTATAAAAAGGAAAGCAGTTTGAAAACAAGCTGTGTATTTTGTTGCATACATTCATATAGCCATCCTTCTCTACCATAATTAATCTTAATTGATATTACAGAAAATTAAGTGTCAGCCACAGGGAGCATATTAGAAATAGACCACTATGAACTTCTACGTACAGAACACAGTAGGCCAGATGTCCACTGGCACGGAGAAGCCAACTCCAGGGAAAGAAGCAGATACATTTCTGGACGGAAAACAGAAGTCAGTTCTCCGCTGAATTTGACAGAAGCCACCGTGATGGAAGGGAGCATTGTTTGAACACTGCCAGAATCTCTAGCTTGCTCTCTGGACAGCCGCACTGATTGGAAACACCAATATACATGAAAGATACTCAGAGAATTTATTAACTTTTAATGAGATTTATAGCATGTGCTGCTGTTTAAATGGATATCCTTTTCTGAATAAAAAATTGCTTCTCTTCAAAACTGTATTTGTGCAAATCTTACATCCTCTGGGGGCTCTGTTATTGCAGTGCCTAACATAAATGAAATATCAATAAACAAAATCTAATTTTACTAATATTTCAACTTGGATTGCTGTGATGTGTGTTTAAACCAATTTATATTCCAGGCAGAATTCATAGATATTTCTATAATTTCTTACTGTTGTAATTCCAAACATTTCATATAAATTAATGTGAATTCCACGATAGTCTCTCCCAGATATACTATTTTCATTTTGCAGATGTTAAATTGGGGCACCAAGACTAAGAAATACGACCAAAACCTAATGAAATCCATTGAAGAGGAAAGATCATAATCCACATCTCCCAAATTCCAGGCTAAAGGTTCAATTGAAAAGTGGTTTTTTTATTTGGTTTTGTATCTTTTTGAATGTAGGGTAGAAGATCCCTAATCAAATGCTTAAAATTCAAACTGTTTGTGTGTCAGACTGTTTCTCTTTCAGCATACATTACTTGTAATATCTTTATATTCCCTGGAAAAGGACAAAATCTGTTTGTACAAATATTCATCAGGTTACATCATACACAAATCCATCGATTAGTCAAATTCCAAGTTGTTCTATTTAAATATTTTAATATCATAATAATTAATTAAAATAATTGCTATTTAAAAAGTCAGAACAATAGATTACATTAGTGTTACCATTGCTCTTTCTACTACTTCAGTGAATGAACTATACCCATAATCTTGCTGCTGTTACAAACCTGTCAAAAGTTCCAGAAGACCAAGTAAATTTTTCTTTTTAATAATAAAAAATTCTCAAGTCTCTAAAGTTCCAACAGTAATTGCAGTTGTATAAGAGGTAAATACTACTTTTCTGAATTGGCTGTGTATTTCCCCATCAGCTGTAATTTTTCAGAGTATGTTGATCTGGATAGTTGGTACCTGACTGTACAGAGGGTCAGGGAGAGCCGAGTCCATCCCCCCCTGCCCCAGACACAAGCCCAACACGCTCTTCCGGACAGAGGAGCTACAGAGCTGCCTCCAGGGCGTGTCAGGGCACGTCAGAGAAACACTGTTCACACACTTTTTCCTTCTGCATCCTCTAGGAGGGGATTACAAAGAAATTCTAAGTTTGAGGCTTTGATGTGAAGCTAAGTCACTTCCAAGTATGGAAGTCCCCATTAAAAGGAGACATGAGACATCAGGACCCTCCCCCATGCTTAGAGAATTCAGTGCAGAAAATTGTGGAGTTCATCGGATTGGCTCTGTTGACTCATTCGACAGAAAACAAAATCCTGACGCCCCTCCCTGAAAGTAACTGTTGAGAAGGCACTGCTACTTGAGTTTCTTTCTTCAGGAGACGATGCTCTAGCCCAAGGTAATTATGTACTCTTATGGGCTGCTGTGGTTTAGTTCAAAAATAATTTTCTTGTAATCTACTCTTTAATTTAGAGCACATAAACAATTCTGCACTTGTGTGCAGTGATAGGGTAATTAATGCATATCATAATTAAACAGGCATTTGCCATATAAGAGAAACCTTTACATGATATGCACGCTGTAACTAAGTGTGCTTGGAAAAATTCCATAACATTTGTCAGACTTGATCTCTCATTTAGGGAATCCAGCCTTACTCGCCTTAATTAAATCACTGCTCTCCTGACAATTTCCTGTTCTTTGTCTGGTTACTGTTTCTACTGCATGTTATTATACTCAGTGCAAAACTCAGTCTATAGATTCTACAATTTCCCCTAATGCCACCATATTTAGTTTTCATCATCTTTCTTTCAGTTTCTCCTTAGATTTTACTTTGTCCAGCAGAATAACAGTGATAACTAGTAAACTTTGAAGAACAGTCTGTGTTTCAATCTTAAGGAATATAAGATTGTAACAGACTATTAAGCCATTTCATACTCTCCATAAAGATACTGAAGCACTTCCCTATCCCTCTGGCCACTTCCTTCAAAACTCAGATAGTTATCATTCTTAACCTTGGCGCTTTGGCAGCCTATTCCTTAGCTGCCTGTTTTGCCATGAGCTAGATGCCCTCTGAATGTTATCCTTTCTCATGGGAAATTTGTTTCTTGCTGGCATTAGTTGCCATCTCCTCAGAGAGCAGCTGGGGAAATAATTCATCAACATTTTTCAATATTCACCTTCTATCTAAACCAAACAAAGATCTATTTCAATTTTTCAGCTGCCATCATAATCAACCTTTTACTCCACAGATATGCTTTTACAATTTCTGTTAAATCACACTTCTTCTTTTGGTTCCACTTTTTCTTTAGGCTGCTTCACTGCAAAAGTTGCAGGCTTCCTTGCATATGACTTTGTGCAGTTCTTTTGTACCCCTGAACATTTTTTGTCTTTGTTTCCACTATTTTTCCACTGCTAGGTTTTGTGCAGTTGTTACCAGCGTTTTGAATAAGCTATATGTTTCGTGACTACATTTCCTGAATTTGTCTCAAATGTATACTGCTAAGCAAGGATTTAATCTTGCTCTTTCATTTTTGGCTCCAGTTTACATTTTGACCTCACATAAACCATGATTTTCTAAATTAATTGAATTATTGTTCCTTTTACTTAAAATGCTTGAAAGCATTTAGTGTAGGTAAATTCATTCCAGTTTTCAAAGGAAAATTCCTATTGTATTTAAGAAAAATATAATGATGTGACCCCAGTGCAGCTTACCTGTGTGTGCACTTATAGTCTGCAGCCTGAACCGGGTGGCATTTTGCATTATTTACAGTAGCTTTTGTTCGTAAAGCACATATCCTTCAAGAAACAAGGTACTGTAATCTGCTGTTCCCCATTTGCAGCCTGCTGTTCTGGAACCAAATGTTCTGATCAAATGCACCTCTTTATTAGAAACATGCTTCTACAGTTGCGATGATGGTACAGCAATGGGGACTTAGCGTAGGTCTTTATTGTGAATCTCGTGAATAGGTCTTGCAGTCTAATCTGACGGATGGCCAATGTTGTGCTGTAAGCAAAGTCACTGCCAGTAAAACATGTGACTTTTGAACATGTGGCTAAAACTTGTTTGTCCTGAGGTATTGTGAGCATTTTGTAATTTCCAGTTGTTTTTAAACTAGAATTCCAGTTAAAACTAGTTAGAAAAATTTTTAACGTTAATTTTTTTCCCATTTTTAAAATTAATTTCAAAAGTTAAAAAGTTGATCTGTTGTTTTTTTTTAAAGCGGTTAAAATAAATCTTCAACTAGTAATGGCCCTGACCTCCTTGTAATTTTACTTACTTGCAACAAGAGAATTTGGCCTTTTATATGGGTGAAATTCTGTTTGAGATAGCTATAACCTGTTTATACTCCAGGGAAGAATTTAACTGTGTGGATTAGAGAGGGATAGGAAACTAGTTTCATTTTTTAATTCAAATCAGTGAGACTTCAGATCCAAATTTAGTTTGCAAAGAAGCTGGACACCATTTATGTTTTAAGATTCTGCCGTGGTGCTTTTCATTAGACCCCGTACTGGTGTTTTTCATTAGAGTAGTATAAACGTAGAGTTGTTGTGCTTTACCCAGATTTATGAGAATGCCACAGAGCTCAACTTTTTCCAATTAACATTCCAATTACATTTCTAGAAGTATTTTAGGCCATTTAGAAATGCTTTGACAGAATTTTGATGCACAGCTCACTACTACAGCAAATCACACTTGAAAAGACAGTTTGGAATTGTATCCGCTTTGAATCTTGCGTACTGACTGGCTGAACAGTCACAATGGTTACCTTCCAGAAAATTCAAGCAGAAATTGTCAATGTATGTTCCACCAGCTTTCTTTCTCTCTGTTTGGAAAATACAGCTCAACAGACAATAAGTGGCACTTATAAAATTGTACTCACATACACTTCAACTACACAGCAATCTCCACTGATATACTCTCTTTACACAGCTCATTTGCAGCCTTGATTGAAAATAATGTAAAAATAACATACATTAAATGCTTTAGAATATTCTATACCTTATCCTTTATGTTGGGCACTTAAATTTGATCCACTGGCTATTATACCTAATTATGTGTCTTTAGTTCAAGAGATGGTGACGCACAACGAACCACATCACTGAATTACATTGAGCCATGCCTTTAGTGCAATCCTGGTGCCATGACACAGGACTTGCGCCCCTAGCTCCAGCTGGAGAAAGTGGCCTGATAATCGGAGGTCATGACTGAGGTAGTGCTGTGGAGGGATGGTGGAAGCTGTGGCCTAAGGCCAAGGTGGAAGGGGTCCCTTGTGCCTTGGGCTGAGGGGTGACAGTAGCCTCACCTGAGGGGAGCGTGCTTCAATTGAGTTGACAGGCAAAAGAGTTACAGGAGAAAGTGAGCAGACTGTAGCATCAGGAAGGATGAATGGGAGAGCGACATGAGCTTAGACCTTGCAAGAAACCAATGATGCAAGGAAGGAGGCACAGCTGGACAATGCTCTTGAATGAATAGTGGTGACAGCACCCAAGACAGGGGAGGCTGGAAGCTTGTGACTTCTGGTAGCAGGAGAAATTCTCCCACTCTGCTCTCATATCTGAATATACAGGATCAGCTCAGTACTTGGCAGTCAATAGTCAAGGAAAGGGAAGGGAACAAATTTCATGAACGGAGGCTTCAGAGACATGTCAGTCTGAACTGAGCAACAAGAACGCTCTCTTCTCAACCATCACTTGAACCTCCAGCTCCAGCATTCAGCATTTTGCCAGCTGCCCCCTTTACTGAGCTGTCAGTATTTTTTTTTTTTTTTTTTTGTTAGGAACGAAATTCCAAAAACCCTGCATAATTTTACACAGTCTAATAGCATTATGCTATTGTTCATAGAACACCTGGGAAATCCCTCTTATACCCAGCTCCTTCCAGAGCTTTCCCAGCTGCCTAGCCATGACTGCTGCACCTGCCTTCTGGACATTGATGGTAGCTGCTGCCTACAAAACTCAGTGCATTTGCTGCCTATTTGATACTTTTCACATGTGCCTCTGATTACCACCTTTGCTACAGCTCTGGTTTTGTTTAGCACCCATTTTTCAGCTAAGTGTGCTTTTAACAAAAGCTTCTAATTCACGTCAAAGGATTTTAGCGAGTCTCCATAATTTACCTTAAAACCAACACTTAATTGAAGTCATACCAAATTACATTAGGCCTTATATATAAACATATGCCTGACATGCCTGAATCCTATCCTCCTTTTGGAGTTTATTCTTGGCTGGTGTGAGTTAGTGCCACTGAAGATAACAGCACTATAACAATTTCCAAAATCCATCCAATCCTTTAATGGTGCAGAAGTTAAAGATAATAGTCATCTACTTAAGGCAACACAAACTACTGTATGATTGTCCAGAATATTTTATCTTGTTCCATTATAAGCTGGGATTCACGGACCCTTTATGGGCCATGTTCTTAAAGTTTAAGTGTCTTATCTCCCCTTACCTCATCACATTATATACATGGATCCAAGGAAGGATACATTCTCATGCATTAATGGAAAGTCTGAATGGATGTAAATATTACATGATACAGACATTACTCGCTTTGAAAGCAGGATGTATTTGAGGTGAAATGCCATTCACAAAGACTTTCCAATTGCCTTAGAGAGTTAAAAGATTACCCTGTGGATTTCCCCACTAGAAACGTTTGAGTATTTCCTATGATCAGCTATTTCATATCAATTTATCCATGACAAAACTTAAGAATACTTAAGAAAGATCAGTATCAAAATTAGTTTTAAAATAGACAATAACAGAACAAGACAGAGTTGTTCACTGTATTTAACCTCAACCTGTTAGTTGTACTGCATAGCCAAGAAAAGGCATCTCCGTGATGTTGAAAGTGACTGTGTTCCTGAAAGCATTGCGTTGTGTCCTCTAGCCTTTGCACCATGCCAGGATGGAACCTGTATCTTTGCCATTACTTTTGTCCAACTTTGATCTATGTAATGACATAAAAGATAGTGAAGCTTTGTTCCCAGCCACTACTATCATTTTGTAAAGTAACACCTTAAGCATAATATTCCTCTCTATTCTCTTGTGGCCTTACTTCTGCTAGCTATTTCACTGACTGCCACAGCCACTGCAGGTCCCACTGTAGGTGTTAGCAAGAGGCTCTACTAAAATCAATGGCAAAATTATTCTTTCATCTGAAGCTCCATATGGTAATAGCCAATAGATTACCAAAAAGATGAATTATTAACAACTATTAACAACTTTTTCTTTTGCCAATTTTTTTGTTCAAGTTGAAATACTTTGTCTTATTTTTTTGAGCTCCATATCAAAACATAATGATACCAAAAGTTATAGTCAAAATCTATAAAGATATAACATCACATAGGTAATTACACATTCCTCAGAAACTAAGATTCACAAATAAACATAATTTGAATGAAGCAGTGAGAAGGCAAGGTATCTTTGATTAATCTATTTATTTTTAGAAGTCTATGACTGACGTGTTATTTTTTGAATGTCAAAACTTTTTTTATATTAAGGTGAAAATACATGCATATACAAGCAGCATTCATTATCTCTAGATAATCAGCACAGGAAGAGACCCTGAATGTCAAACTCAGCTGTGAAATTAAGAGAGAAAATCCCAAAGAGTGAGAAAAACAAACCAGATATGGCAGAGCATGACTGACACCTGATCATGCACTGATGGGTATATTTCTGAGCAGCAGACAAAAATATAATAAAAAAGCAGCACGATGTGGAAAGAAATAGAAAAAATTTACGTGTTGTGCTAATGACAACAAATATTCTTTCTAATACAGAGCCAGGAGAGAAATGGCTTGAGTCATCCGTTATTCAAACAACAGCCAGCCTAGTCTTCTTAGGAATGGCTTTATGAATACACCAACCATTTCTGTATTGCTTCTGGTTTTCTTGAAGCACAACTTCCCACAAGTTCTAGTACATGCCAGGAATGTTATGACCCGCAATTTAAATTAAACTATTTCTAATAATAATGACATAGGAGATTTAGTGAAAATAATGAGTAAAAATCTCATAAAAATGGAAGTCCATTTGACTGTCAGTATGAAAAAGATGTCGGGAAGTTACCTTAACATTTAAAGTAAAAGCTGCAGATACACTAGAGAAATAACAATCTTAGTTTAAGCCATGTGTTTTTATAGCTTTGTATTTTAACCTGAAAAATCAAACAAAACTCACAGCAATATTAGTGTTTCTACACTATTTCTAAAACAATGCACTCCTGTAATAATTAAAATAATGTTCTAATTGATTGATTATAGATTTAATAATGAAGTAATAAAATTTTATCTTTACTTACTGAAATGAATTAGTTACTGTGAACGTATATATCACAGTCCTTAGGTAAGTATTGAAGAACAATATTACTATGTGATCAGCATTTGGTCTATGATATTAGGATTCTGGGGTTCTGAGTGATGGAATTTCTTTTCCATGAAGTTCTACATAGCCATAGTGCAACAGCAAGTGTATAGTTTACAAAAGAGACAAAGATAGATATATATAAGTTTTTCTGTATAAAAAAAAAAACCAACTTCATGAAGAATTGGAGAAATGCGTGTAAATACCTTACCACCTAATTGCAAATCTCCCAGAAGTTACAAGCTAAATCAATGTTTATTTGCTCATGTTACCCATGTTGTTGTTACTGCATTAAATAATCTTAGAACAAATGCACTTACACCACCATCTTTTTCATGTCTACAATGCAGGCAAGTAGACACTCAAGAAAGAAAATATACTAATCCTTTCATATTATCACATGTGAACAACAATAACCACAGGCAGAATAAAATCCAAACACATAGTGCATGCATCACAGTAGAACATGAACAAAATCCAACAGTATAAATTACACTGCTTCATTACGCACTAACAAATGAAATTTTAAAAGCCATAAAACAGAACAATAGTTTACCCTGTTAAAAAAATCCAAACCACCAAACATAAAAATGTTGAGATTTTTGTCTTAAGGCTGTTCTTTTCTCATGCTATACTAAAAACTGTAGGAAGAGACATTTTTAAATAAGTCATCCTCACAGATGGAGAAGAATAGATGCTTGAATGATTGGGAGGGGCAGGGAGAAGACAGGGAAATGAATCCCAGTAAATCACTCCAAAACCTTTAAATAAGCATGAACCCTAAGGGTTAACAAGATAAATAAAGCTTAACTCAAACCCTATATAACCCTTGAACATCCTACTCCATTTAAAAGCTAAATCTGGTTTCAAAAACATTGATTTGGAGAGAATGCAACAACACAAAGACATAAACAAAATAATATTCAGTAATGAGAACCTTCATAATACTCAAATGGAACAAATGATGCAATTTGGCTTGCGTAAGTCTAAAGGTGATGTTAAAATCTAGTGCTGAAGATTTTTATACCAGAAAGACACCAAAGAAAGGCATAGCACATTTCTTTGGATTGCCAAATACATATTATACCACCTTGAATTATGAAAGTAACATAACACTATATCCTTTCCATTTAACCTCACGCTTATCAATAAATTGTTACACTCCTCTGTATATTCTTTTTCTCTTATGTATAGTTGCAGTAATTCAAAAAAACTTTGAGAGCAACTTCAAGTGGATTGATATTCTTCATGAGACAGATGATTTACATACTTCAACAAAAAACTTTAAACAAACTCTTTAATGCCAATTTTAGCTAGGTAAAATGCACAGATCTGTAAAAGGAAGTTAGGCACATAAATTTCACCTGAGTTTGAAATCTGTCCAATCTTGGAAATCCTTCCTCTCTTGTAAACTAACCTGAATGCCCAAGAAACTTATATTTTAACTGTCAAAATTCCCTAGAATCTGTCTTCTGTACTCTATGTATTCTTCATCTTCTCCACACAGAGCTATGAAGTGCCAGAATATTACACATTACACAGTATTATACATTATATTATATAAAGATTTCAGGACTGGCAAATACATATAAAAACAACAAACAAACTGTCCTTGTTACTCTGCAGAGGCTTGCACAAGGCAGGAAACGTGGGTGCAGCGAAATGTTACTTCTATTAGTGAAATTATAATATTGTAATAATATTGTTTCTAGAGAAGCTCCATCCTTCCCAGTCTCCCCATTTTAAGCAGTTAGAATTAAATAGACTGTCCAAAGTCATGTCTAACAAATTGGTCTTCAATCACTCTTGGAAAGCAGCTATTCTGATAGAAAGCACAAATGAAGTCTTACAAAAACCTCACATACACATGGAGGTGGATTAAACTCTGAAGGAGAGGCAAAATATGTGATAAAGGTAATACCTTATATGCATTGGAAAGCAGCAGAGGAGCAGAAATGTAGCTGAATGGTGATTTTTTTGTCATCAGATTAAACTAGTTTTAGAGAGGGTTAGCTTGGAACACAGTTCAAAGCATGCTATTTTGTTTTGGTTACAGTGACAGGAAATACATGTTAAATAAACTAAAGCTGCTTAGAGATATTACAAATAGCTTCTAAAGTTCTTTTAATTTTCCTCACATTATCCCAATGCTGACTACTATCTCATTTTCCTGGGGTTTGAATGGGTCTGTTTTACAAAGCATTCCTTTGAACCAAAAGAAACTAATCCATGCATTCAGAACAGATGTGATATAGTGACTAAGAGATTCAGATCTTCTTCCTTTCATCTTTTAAATAGACACTTAGGTTTCATTTCATGTGTGTTATGGTATGTAAGCTCACTCTGTATTTCCATGCAGACAGCAAAATAAATCAAAAAAATGAAATTAAGGTCAAATATAGTAAAAATTGCTGCTGTAAGAGAGTAGGCAAGATCTCACTTCACTTCTTAAGATAAGAATGATCATTGGAGCCTAAGTTTTTACTTAAAATTGGCAATCAAATTTCACCTACTAGTTCTGAAGTAGACATGCAAGCATTGCCAGGGCTGGTTAACTACAGCTTCATCTAGAATATAATACTTGAAAGAAACTGATTTAAAGATTTCACTTTATGAGAAATTTCATCAAGAAATTTCCCTTGGAAATCTTCTTCAGTGGTTATTCACTATCACTTTTAAAATGTTGCGCCATATTTCCTCTTTTCTACTTTAAATTTGATACCATGGGATCTTGTTGTATTTCTGCCTTGGGGGTTAATAAGTCCTCTAAAATCAAATCTGTTTTCCCTCCATAAGCGTGCCTTTCTAGACCATAAGCATGATACATGCCAGTACTATTAATTCCTTGAGCCTCATCTTAAAATATATTTATATTTCTTTCTTAAGCCACCTTTTCTGCAATCTGCCATGTTACCAATGAATGGCCAGAACTATAAACATTATTCCAGTAGCAAATTCATCTTTGCTATATACAGAACATTGTTTGTGTTCAACAGTCCTCTCTTTCTACGCCTAAGACTCCTATTTACCTTTTCTCTTGGTCCTAAAATATTAGGCATTCATTTGGCCAGATGAATTTTTTTCAGCTGCTTTTTCCCAAATCATCTTCTCCACCAGGGAAGTGCGGCCTACATTTCTCTCTTAGATGTACACACTTACATTTCTCTGTATTAAAGTATAGTTAATTCTTTAATTAAATAATTCTTTCCCAGACGGTTGAAGTCATATCAAGGGGATAGTTACAGCCCAAGATACACAGCAGCAGCTCTACTCTAGCGGAAGAAAAGTTCTCATGCGAAAAAATTCCCCCCTGAATATAATCAGAGCACAATGAACTGTTCCAAATTCCACTGATTTCAGTACGAAATGGATTCAGCTCAGGGGACCTAAAAAGTACAACACAATTTCAATTCTCTGGGTATCATAAGGGAAGGGGGGGAAAGTAAAGCTAATGACAGTGTGGGAGTACAGCGATTGTTTCCACAACTATCAAATCAAAATGCACTACAATTATGTTTCAAACTAGGAAAAGCCTGAAACTGTAATGCAGAAAAATGAGGTTTAATTTTTACATATTCAGGTCTTATCAAAACAACAGGGAGAAATTCTAAACATGGAAACTCTAACTAGACTTTAGTCCCAAAAATCCCTTCAAAAATCTAAACTGATGGTTTTCAAGGTGGAAATGGACTTTTGAGTTTATTACTATTCTGTGATAAGGTTCTGGCTATGATGCACATTTCTTTGTATAAAGCATGACAAATCTTCTAGATTACCTGCATGTAAGTTAATATACTGGATAGTGTTAGAAACTGCATATTCATTTTCTCTATGAGCCTTTGACACACACACCTTTATTTTGTTTGATTGTTTTTATAATAAGCTACAGTTATACAAAGGCAAAAATGGTGGAACATCACGCTTAGTCAGGTCTGTTGTTGCCAAAACTGCTTGGCTGAGTGCTTTGGTCTAATGCAACCTTCTTCCTTTGCCCCTTCCTTTTCCGCCTTGCAGTCTAAGAAACTCTAAAAGCATTGAAAAAATGATAATGTGCAGCCACTTTGTTTGCCACCATTTCTTTTAAAGATGGAATAGGAATTTAAAACAATATATTGAAATTAAAATGCAATAATAAGTAATTAGCTACAGCTAGAACACAACCTTTAAAAGTGTTGTAGACACAGGAATATCTTGGGTTGGACAAAACAGGGCATGGCTAAGGTAGATCTATACATACCCAAACCTGATTTGTAACATAGTAAAATAGATTCCAGCTCTATTTTCACTGAAACTTTCTAAAAAATATCCCTGTAAACCACTTCCTAGTGATTGCCCTGTGTAAGTATGGGTACCATAATTGTATGTACAATCCTATTTGACTACTTATTGTTTTATGTGTTTGTGTGTGTGTGCGTGTGTGTGTTTGTCAGGCTAGGACAGGAGATGCGGAAATGGGGAGAGAAAAATTGTCATAGGTCTAGAAGTACTGACAAAACACCACCAACAAGGGATTACTCTTACTGTAAAACCAAACAAAAAAATAATTCATATATTCTTTTCCTCCCTCAATAAACCAAAAAACCAAACCAAACCAAAAATATCTCCAGGGGCTTCATGTGCAGTAGGTCCATCCTCTAGTCTACATCAAACGCAACTTAAAAGGTGAACAATTTTATCCTACCCATGACCAGTACAAGCTTGCCTTTTTAATAATTATTCATCCCATGATAGGTTAAGAGTATGCATGCTTGTAGATGATTTTCCTGTACTTTAGGAGTTTCATTCTGCTCACAATCAAAACAACATCCACAGTAACCCCACTGACTCAGCAAAGGACAGATCCTACCGGTGCTTATCCTCCAGTCCCTAGTATCTCCAACCCTTTAAAACGTGGGAGGTTCTAACAGACTGCGAAATTTCTGTGAAAGAGAATGTTTTTTTTTTTCTTCAGGGCTGCTAGATCATTATCACGGATATGAGAGTGGTAAATGCCAATTTGCTACACAATGAGAAAAGTATGTTTTCAGAAGAGGCAAAGGAACCAGGTGTTCCTCAGCTCCAACTCTGGTCAAATACAATTTCCTCAGCATTGGCAAATCACTCCAGCCTATCTGTGAAACACAGAAAAAGCTACTTATTGTACACAGGTATTCGAAGAGTTACAGCTGATGCACTTAATCCAATCCTTGTGGAACTTCATTGAGTTCTAGGATGAGATACGGCCAATTGCAGAATCATGCTTGAAAATGAAAAGGGCTGCCATACCTAAGCTCTATTCCCCAAACTGACAGCAATCCTCACTAATTCAGAACAATTCCTGATAGACAGAGGTATCTGAGAAATAGCTATGAGCGCTATGTGGAAAATAAGGAACTCCTTGTTAGGACTATTCTTAGAAGTAAAGGTGAAGTAGTCAAAATATATAACCATCCATTCATAACAAAAAATATTTTCTCCCTCAGTGAGGATGAAAATTGGATTCAATAGCAAAGCAATTTAAAGTGCATTTCCCACTCTGCAAAGTTTATATGCTATGCAACAGATTAACTTCTGTCTGCAGGTACAACAATTAAATCCAGTGAATAAAACTAAACTATTCAGGGTATGCAGATGAATTCTGTTGCTATTTCTCCAGCAATATTTTTAATGAGGAATTGTGTCCAGTGTTGTGAGAACAAAGAATATTTTGCATTAATTCTCATCAGCCTTTTTATTTGATAGACTTTTCCTCATCACTCTGAGGATTTACAGGATTTATTATAATGAATAAAAGGACTGCGTTATTAAGGCTGCTTTTCAAACCATAAGAGTGACCGCTACAGGAATTATTTACTCTGTAATATCAGGGAAAGTATTTATTCCCTGAAGCATAAATTATTAAATTTTTTTGTACATTTAAAAATCCTTTTTCAATGTAATTACGAATTATTATGTGAATTAGTTAGAATTGAAATATAAAAATTTTTTGAAAGAACTTTTAGACAGACGTGGCAATAACAAGAGGCCTTTTCTGATTCAACATTGAAAATAAAAATTGAAGGCAAACTCAAAAAACATTTTAAAAAATCCAGTTAAGAAATTATCTACAAGCAACGCCTTTCTTTTTCAGAATTTTCTTTTCTCCAAGAGAACTAGTTCATGGATCTAAGCGTTAGGACATTTTAAGTCCTAAAAATCCAGAAAATAAATTGAGCTCAAATATACTGCCACAGACCACAGTAGATACCAGATCAGTCCTACACCTTGTTTTGATTTTTTAATTGGATTCATAATTTTAATAATTTGAGCTACGTTTTGTGTCAATGGGGTGAAAGACTATTCTGGCATTCCATAGGACTTAAATACTGTGTTCCAAATTAAAATGAAGTGTGAAGTCTACTGTTCCATATCCCCTCTTATCTCCTCTTAATACTTGATCTACCTGCCTTTTCTGATGTATGTTCTCTCCTGCAAGTCAGCCTCTGACTTGAATCTAAAATGGAACACTCATAGAAAGAATAATAAAACCAGCACAATACTGTGAGCCTTCATTCAAAAGCTACATTGAAAAAATTATATTTACACATGGAGTCATTTGAATTGAAGACTTCACTAAAAGAGGTGAATTCATGGATTTTAACAAAACAACAGAACACAATTTGCTTTTAATGTATGTCTTCCACAAAAATTGAGAAAATGCTGTAGAATTGAAACACACGCTACTTTGGAAATCTAGAAATCACAGTACAGGTTTTTTCCTTCCAGTCTTTTCATCACAAAATTCCTAGATGGGATGATTGAAAGATGCAAATAACTGCCTGTTCTCTGTTCTGTTGAAATAAATGATAGGAAAGCAAATGATGCAGTAACAAAAGAAAGGAGAAATGCGTCATTCTTGCTATTATGAAACACACAACTATTCATCTGTTGGACAGACATGCAGTGCGAGAACCCAGGGCCCTATCTGAAGTGATGTCTTTTGGCTCCACTTGTGGCACGAAGCAGCAGATGAGGCTGGCTACAACCCTGCAACACCTAATACTTCAGCACGGGAATGGTTAGGGACAAAGAACAAACACTTAAAACTTTTAGTTACTGGCAAAGAGCCAGCTTATTGGTTAGAGATAAAAGTGTAATGAGTATACAGTCAGAAAGTCAGAGGCATGCAAATGACGCTGTAGGTAACAGGACACCCGCACTTGCACAGAATATCATCTACGATCCTTTCCACATAGAACCACACTGTGGGACCTCTGAATACTAATCATCTTCTTCATTAAAATATTCATATTTCTTGCTAAATACAATGGGAAAACTCCCTTTTGGGCAGACAATGGAAATTAATTCAGAAACCTGAACAGAAACACAGTAAGTCTGTAAAATACTTCTGCTTTACAACTGCTTGAGGACAAAGCTGACAACTGAAGTACACCTGATTCAAAGCTTCATTTTGAAGAACGGCATAAACTTTTTTTCTTTGTCTATAAAATACCAGCCTTTCAGCCAGGTAGCTCTGTTCTCACTTGAGCTTCTCAGGGGCTTCCCTTTTAGTTCCCCTAGGGAGACACTAGTTCACTACTCTGTAGCACAGGTGACATAGAAGATGACATCAAATAAGCACAATAGAGAACTTCTTACCTAGAATGCTCCCTACATTCTATATAAGTCCTCGGCAGGCAATCCCTGAATTGGGCAGTAATATGCAAAAGAGAAATGGGTGCAGTGCTTGCTAAAGAAGTGTCTGTTAAAGACTGAACAAAAAGACAGTATGCCTGGAATGAGTAAATATGAAGAATTCCGGTATCCAGGAGCAATGAAATCTACTAAAAGTATTTTAAGTTTCTGACAAAATTATAAAACTTTTTTTTTTTTAAATTAGGTTTATTTCTTGTCCAATTTATGGACAAATTCGACTCAACCACACAAAGTTCTCAGGAAAATTTTATCATGTCAGTTGATTGATAGGAAATCAAATAAATTCTTACAAACTAATGTTGATAGTCAGCACATATCCAATACCAACTAATATGGTGATCTATAGGGATCTTCTTTCCCCAATGAATAGGCACTAATTAAATTACTTCAGCTAGGTTCACACTGTAAATGCTGAATTTTAATAGCTGCAGCCAATTCTCTCAGGACTAGCTGGGCGGACTCCCTCTGAGAAAACTGATATCTCCTGGTAATTGTGTAGCCTCCTTTCTCCAGCTTGTGTACAAAAATCCCATCAGATTCGTGTGCCACTACATCACATTTTAGCTGATGCAAAGGTCCATAATTTGAGAATCATAGAGAACCTCTTAAGCTGTTCTAATTTATTTCCAGGGTTATACCTGCCCACAGTCTGCCTTGCCTTGCAGCATGGTACTTTTCCTGTCTCACTTTGCCCTTGGTTGAGCTGAATATAAATTCAGTGTTGATTCCTTCTCCTTCTCCCTGTAGATGGACAGAACTAGCAATGGATTTCAGCTGTCCTGTGAATTTACATTGATGAGTAAAATAGAGTCTAGTAAAAAAAAACAGAAGTGAACCAAAGTGAAATATAAAGGTTGCCTGTCTTTATTTGAATCTTGGAAGTACTTTGTTATGAAAATTATTTGGGAATTACACCATTTCTGCATCTGGCCCCAAGTTCTTTTTAGTCCTTTGTCAAGATACACATAAGGAAATAATGAACAAGTCTGGAAAGAGTCAAGGCTTAAAGGACATTGCATAGGAATTGGTAAAAATTTCTTTACAACTGCTTTTTGTATGCTCTTTGAGCCTGCAAAGTTCATTTAGCAAATGGCAAAGCCACCATTTGCAAAGTGCTTAGCAGAGAAAATTCCTGGAATATTACACCATGATTTCAGCTTTGATTCAGTAAGTAATATGTCTATGAAGTTTTATGCAAACTGTAAACAAATGTAGACTTGAGGGAGAAGAGTTAAACAGTCCAGCGTCTAAAAAAAAGAAAAACATGTATTCTGCCTGGCTAAGCAAAAATCACCTATAAATTGTTTAAAATCCAAATTCTATTCATATTACTCAAAAAGGCATTCTTTACTAAAGTCAGCTTAATCTGAATAAAAAATAAGCCAAACTGTTACATAGTATGCAGTGTTTGAAAGAAATTCATTTCCACTCCCCTCTTCCCAACAAACACATTTTAAATCCTTTTTGAAAATGTTTTTGTCAGATTAAAGATTTTTCTCTTTTTTCAAAGTTGTATATCATATTTTTAACACTCAATGTTTTACAAGCTGAGTAAATATTTTACAGGCTTGACAGTGTCAACGATACTTGTATATAATTATACTGTGTAAAAAAAGCGTTTGTTTGGCACGCTATGCAACTTCCAATATGCCAGAGACACTGCAGAGGAAATGTAGCAGACATTATTTAATTAGTCGCATTCAAATAAAGCTTTGCAGAGTAAACATACAAAAATATGGAACTTAGTCCCTCTGCACATTACAGAGGGACTGTAACAGATAACGAGAATTATTTTTACTTATTTATTTATTACAAAAAGTAGAAAACCAAATACTACTGAGATGTTTGCAATACAGATTGCTATACAGAAGATTTTAATAATATATCCATAAAAATTACAATATAGTAGACAGAAGAAAAATTGGTTACTTTGCTCTTGTACTTTCATCACTAGGCCAGATTCAACTGCAATTTTTACTTGTTTTTAACATTATACTTTGTTAAGCAACACTGTCATGCTTACTTGTAGTATTTATTTAACCCTAATTCTGGTATATTTTGAGGGAATGGATGAAATAAACATCCCTGGTTTCACAATAGTACTGCCTATAGGGGCAAAACGTGGCACCAAAGTCACATAGGGATATACTGCCTGATTATGCATCTATTGAAGTTAATAGCAAGATTCCCACTGGACTTTCAGAGAGACAGGATTTCTCTCCAGAGTTCCTGGCATGTAGTCAAACTGCTTGAATTACCAGGCCTGTTCTCTTAGGGAAACTCACTGGGGATTTGGAGCTCACTTCGTGAACTGCACGCATGCAATTGCTCTTTGTGTAATATAAGATGTCCATACAAACTCCACGAGCAAACTTATTTGTACAGACTGCAATTCTACCTGCATACAAAAATGGCTGCTGTCATCACGTATGCACGAACGCTCTGCATTATGATACTGTGATAATTATTTGTAACCAATGTGGAAAATTACTCCAGCTGAACACAGAAAATATTCAATACAAATTTATGTTACTCAAAAGTCGGGTTTATTCACTCACTTTCACTTAAATCGAAAATTAAAAAATTGCAGTATCTTCATCCTCTCTGATCAGTACAGGGTTTTTTCAGTTAAATTCCTAACACTAAATAACTCTGTTTTCAAGGAGGTATTAATCTGTGACGTAGATACTGGAGATCAGTCACCAATATATTGCATCACTGCATATATATGTGCAACAGCAAGAGGTGCTAAACAGGAAGGCTACAGCCCTTTACGTCCCTTCCCCCACAGCATTCACAGTGGAATTTCTAATCCAGTATTTGCCACACATATAGATTATTTCACTTTCAAAGGGGTATAACCTATTGGTGGTAACGTCTCTTCCAGAGATGTAATTTCTATGGATACTTGCAGAAAAATAACCATTTTCTTCAATTCTGCAGAATATCAATATTAAAAAGGTGCACAAAAAGACCCAAAAGACAGATTTGGCTACTATTGCTTGGGTAGTGTTTACAAGTGTCCTTGTATGCTCTTACCTCATCAGTACTTGTTTGACATGCTTGTAGTAGGGTTGCTGGGACAGCTGAACAGAATGAGGATTCTTCTTGTTAGTAAGGTTTGTATAGTTTTAACAACAATGTTTTCTGGTGTGAGAACTGGAGAAGGTGAAAGGGCACGTTTCAATTCTAATTCTACCTCTAACTGCCAAAACAAGGTACTAACATGAGGAAAGTGACCTCCTGTCTGATTTAGAGTAGCTATCTGTTACACTGCTGCACAATACACCAAAATAGCTAATACCATGGTCACTTGCTTAGTACATATGCTCCCGCAAAGATTAAGAGGCCAATGGGGCTCGTCCCTCACGTCACTATGGAAGAAAATAGCTGAAAGAGGTAAAAAAAATGGCAGTTTCCTGTAGTAAAAGTTTTATATATTTTTTCCATTAGTAAATTGTAAGAACAAAATGGATTAAAAGGTCCATCACCCTGTACTTCCAGGTGGATTATAGCAAAATTATTATTTCTGATCAAGAGGGTCTCTGCTCTCTAGACTAATTTAAAAAAGGTCTTTTTCAGTAGATGTCAAAGGAATTTAAGGTAGCAAAACTCCTGTTTGAAAGATGACAAAAAATCAACTTTGTAATTGCAACCTCAACAAGGGTAACTGCTCCCCTTCCCACAAAAAGATGATTCCTCTTTCTCAGGAATTCTGTGTTTATTGGTCATGCTACTACAGCTGTCTGACATAATTTCAGCTAAGTAGTTATATTTATAAACTTTACCTGGGTGTTCCATAGCCAATAGTTGATTTAAGGTCAAATCTTGAAATGAAGGTGGTTTACTTCTGCTTACCCAGGCTGTTTACCCAGGTTCCTCAGGTGAAGAAACTGACTTCACTTCTTCTATTGTCAGAAACAATTCAAGCAGTGAGGTGTTTATACGAGAACAACTAAACTAATATTGTTTGGCCCCATTTCCTCCCAGCTGTCTTTTTTTTTTTTTATCTATAGAAGTGACTTCCTGGTGCTCCAATGCCTGTCAAGTGCTCACATATTGGATAACTCTAGTATTTTTGCCATATGCAGCTTTAACTCTCTCTGTGCAGGATCTAGCCATGAAATCTAAAAAAGTTCCTCCTTTGCTACTCACATCTGGCACTGTAGGAAAAAACCCACCAGACTTTGTTTTGGATGGAACACAGGGATTTGAGTTTAAAGAGTATAGAAGACAAGTGTTTCCAGTGCATATGCTTGACAGCCAGAACAGTTTCTACTCCAGCACGGTTCTGGGTGACAGGCAAACATTTCTGCCAATGCAGTAGAGCCCAGGGGAGAAAGGATATACTTAGATACTACAACCTGGGTGCTACCGCTGCTAAAGCAAAAGAATTTAAAGCTTTTTTTAAAGTAGCAAGTACCAGTACCGAGTATACACACACTATGATCTCAACTCCAACATTATTTTAGAGTTTCCCATCCTGCTAATAAATCTTCTTGAAGATATGTCTAGACTGCAAATCAGAGAAATGGCTAAGTATGATCACTAACTTGCCTTAGCTCTTGATTTAAAAAATGCAGGTATTTAAAACCAAAGCTGCAAAACTCTCCACAGCCTGAAGGTAAAAAAAAAATAATCAGGAAGCTCATTTCTGACGCTACAGTCATGATTATCTGTACAGAGTTTAGTTTAAAGCTTGTTTAACTCTATCTGCTGCAGTAGGGTTGGGTTTAGCTTCTTCCAGCCATAGATTTCAACAGCTAGAAAACAATAAAAACCACCACCACCACCCCCCAATTACAAAGGGAGATAAAAGAAAGATGCAACGAATGCTGTGTAAGTTACAAAAATTAGATGTAACGTTAGATTAACACTCCCCCACCCCTTTGAAAAGGTAACTGATTATGAGACAGATTTTACGAATCTGAATTTTAGTAATGATTTTTATATGACTGCACACAATTATTAGTTATGCTGGAGGAGGAGTAGCTTTGGAGAACTGTGGATAAAGTGTTATTTAATGAAAAGACGATAATGGGTAGTGCTGAAAGACAAACCATCAGACTGCAAGGACGTTATCAGTTCTTGAAGGACTGAAATGAAGATTGATATTGTTTCATATTTATGTTAACTATCACAAAGTAGGAATGCATTAAGGACAGTCATTGCTGACATGAAATTATGTGGCATTTTAAGAACAAAGGTGGATTAGGATTTTACTAAGAAAGCTTGATTGGCCTTCAGAAGAGACAAAACAGAAATGGGATTAATGTAATCATATGAAGGGCAAGGACTAATTTCTGCTATTAAGTGGGAAGCTCATCATTTGAGGATCATGGGGGAGAAAAAGCTCACACATGCAAGCTGGTAAAAAGAATCAAAACAAAGAAGTTTGAAAGGAGAAGACATTAAGAAGCAGAAAGAGTCTATAGCATCGGTCAAATTGTATCTGCAATATTGCACAAAATATAAGATATGTTCAAGAGACATGAATTCAGACAGGTAGAAGAAAAAAGTGCCAAACATCCACATACTTCTCCAGTGATCCATACTCCTCCCAGCAAGGAATTGCAGGAGCTATCATATCAGAGGATAAGAGAAGAGTTTAACCTACTTTGTATAGTAACACAAAACCTAAGAGGACATAGAATTTCTGCCTATAAAAAAAATCAGATGTGTGAAATCTGGGAGAGGCAGAATTGGGGAGAGCACTGTTTTATGTTTACTGACAAGCCAGCACAGAAAAAAATGACATGGTACAGAACATTGTAACATTGAGCTTGATGTTTAAGAAGGATATTATTATTTAAGAACAGCCACAGAAGACTCTCCAGTGTCTCCAGTTATATCAAACAAGGGACAAAACTGAAATTCAGTGCAGTATTATTAATTAGTGAATGTATGAAAACAATCTTGCATGGGCAACTTAATTAGTTACCACTATTCAAATACATCTGGTGAATATTAATTCTTACATAAAATTACCCAGCCTGAACCTCTCCTATAGGAAAACTATACGGCATATTTCTAACTTCCAGGGGATATGAGAACTGGCATTATACACAATAATGTTCTGAATACTAAGTAAATTTATTTTCAAATTACTGAAAGTAGAGCCCAGAAAAGCCACAATAATGCCATTTGAGTATTAATCATATTTTCTTACTACACACATTGAGAAATTTGACTGCCGTTTGTCAGTTAGAAAGTACTCAGGCAACACAGATTTAAACAGGCAAAAAAACTTAATAAACATTTTTTTTCTCATTTTCTTGTCAAAACAGAGAGACAATTAAAAAGTTCATACTGTTTTAACTACTTCTGTTGCCTCTGTATTAAGTCATCTGGTGTTTATGCAACAAGAACTAGAAAAAAACCATCAGATAAAACCCAGATCCAAATAATCATGCCTCTTAACTATACCCAAAAGTTTTAGTTCTAGGTATATCAATATGACTGATTCAATCACTGTCTGGTAGATGACAAAATACAAAAAATACAAAATACAACAAACACCAGGGGAAGGGTGGTGCTTTCTAAAGGAATATGCGCTTTTCTCCTATACAGTAAAATTCTCCTCAGGAGGTTAAAGATTAAGATATTTTGTACAATAATGAAAACTATTTCTGCTATAAGATACTATTTTGATGGAAGCTGGGGCACTAGCTAATTACTATTTATAAAGAAATCAATGAATGCTTTTTTTCCCTAACTGATGCAGATAATCCCAAAAATTCAGTGATGCTGAAAGGTAGGTTTATTTGGTTTATCCCTAATAAATTAAAATACCTAAAGTATGGACAAAAATAATTGATAGTGTTAGGTTGTATTAAATTCAAAGTCTGAGGGGAACATGCAAATAAGCTGCTCCAAATTACTGTTCTTCAAATTTCCATCTATGTTTATTCACACTACAGCTATCTAAAAGTATGGTATGATTTCATCTTACATACAGAGTTTAAATTGCGAAGGCTTTATATGAAGAACAGTCAAGGACCTCAACTTCTGTAGTAATCTAAAGGGCAAATAAAGAAAAATTCAGATCTATCCTTTCAGTAAAAACCTTTGACCTCTACACTGCCTCATGAATGGGCCGATTTTGAGACTGACGTAATTTGAAAAGGCGAATTATATTTACATGCTAGCAAGTTTTTCTTTCAAGCACTGGTGTTGACCTACTACTACCTACATTTAGCCATTGGTGGTATTTTCTCACAGGGCAATATATCAGCAAATCGCAAGTTTAATTCCACTTGTTAACCTACGATAACCAACACAAGAACTGCCTGACCTGAAAAAATCTGAACATGTGTCTAAGATCAATCACAGAAGACTGACGTTGTTATGTTTACATCCTTTTTCTCCCCACCCCTAATCAGAACTCCTTTGATCTTTCCTTCCTATTGGTAAATCAGGAAATATTTCATAATTACAAAATATTACAGGATCACAACATTCTTCCTGTTACCTATTGGTGATAACCTTATCTTGCTCTAAGAAAGTTATCCAGCCTTCAGCCCCAAAAGAAATTGAATCTCATCATAATACTCGACAAACAGACATTATTAAGATACTCAGTCAGTCCTGGGACTATAAGGTATTTATTCTGAGACCAATTCACTACTACTTTTTGTAAAGAGTTGCATGCTAAGCCACTCAGGAAAAAATGCAACTGCCACAAAACTCACCTAGGGGCACACAAAATATAGGCAAGTATTTCTGCACCCTGTGCTGCTACTCGGAAAAGGTTTTAGGTTTGTTGTGGCAGATGCATATGCCATGAAAACAGCTGAAAGGAGTCTGTAATGCATAGAGAGCATGATGCAGACAGAGAAATGCAGACAATTTTGCCTTTGGAGGCAAAAATGTACTTCTATGCCCCTGCCCATCTATGCCGTTGATGATGGCCTTCCATTTCCAGCAATGCTCAGGCTGCAGGGCTGATCGTTTAATGTGACACAGGCTTCTCATGTTTTACTCTGTAACAACAAAGTTTATCCAACACTTCTCTACTGAAGAAATCGGTGCAGCTATTGCTGAAACATTTGTGGCACCAACCTTCCCATATTGCTGCTGGCCTTTGACAAACCACTTATTTTCAGAACCTGACTGCTAGGTTAGTGAACATGGTTAAATTTATATCCTCCATTCCAAAAGTATTTCTATTTTTAGTATATTGGCATTTTTTAATCTCTGCTAGTAGGTTTAGAAACATAATGTCTCATTTGAATACATTTGCATATCAGTACCACAAGGTCATTACAGAATGCAGGAGATGAAAGCAGTTTTACATGCCATTATTTCCCAAGAAAACTAGGAGAAGCAAGAGAGTAAATTGCCTACTATTTTGTTAAAAAAAGCCCAAAACCACAAAAAACCCCAAAAAATCAAATCAGAAAGAAATGTAGGCATTTGATACATCTGTGTCATGGATAGCTCTGGTCTAAACAGTTATGGATCCCTTTGACATCGTTGATTTTAAAAAGATCCAATATTATTTTTCATACGTAAACATCACGAGAGATCTATGATGAAAAAAACCCCACAACGTTAAAAGGAAACACAGAATTTTACTCATTGTTGCTAAGCAACTCTGCATTTGTATCCCATTACATTTCTGATCAGCATGAGTAGTAAAGCAACCAGGAAACAACAACAAAAAAAAAAAGGTAGTTGTCTGCTGAATAGTACTGCTTACCAGCTAGTGCAACACAGTTACTGGACTGTGTTTGGGCTTGCTTTGACAATTCATTGTACTCTGACATCAGAAAAAGCTTTCAGCCAACAACTGAACCATGGCAGACACAATCATGGTCTCCTGTCTTTGTAGATTCAAACTGAAACATCTAACAGTCTACCATAGACAAAATCTCTGAAAAAGATTATACTTTCATTAAAACATCCAGTTAAATATTTTTCTGCAGTAAATACACACATGTGAAATTACTGGAAACCCTACATTGCATATAATCATACTGTAATATAAAACATAAACTCATGATGGTATTTCGTGTTAGAGCTACACAGTAAATTCAAGAATTTCAAGTTAAGGCTAAAAATTAGAGGCATCATGAAATTAATTCTGAATCTAGGTTTTGATCATAAGGGAAATGCTAACTTTAAAATTTTCAAGAAATTTGGTTTTGAACTTGCTCACTCTCATTGTGCGTCTGGATCCATGGCTGTAATTTGGATTCATCCATCCAAAGTACATTTGAGAACATACAATCCTGTACAGGAAATTGACCAGTAGCAAAAAGAAAGGTCAGCATCAAATTATAATTCTTTTTGATGTTATTCAATTGCTTCATCTTTCAATTGCTTTCATTATTCTTCAAAGAGACTTAAAAAAATACTCCTCCCTTTTTGATCAGTACAGCAATCAGAAAGTCCACAAGTTAATAATTTTCCACTAATATACGGAGAAATGGGGGTGGAAATTAATTTAGGAAGCATAAGGGTTTTCTTAAATTATAGGATATTTCACACGGTACTTACAGAGCTTATTGAACTTTTGAATTTTCAGACTGATAGACTGAGCGAAAAAGCTTCTATTTGCATTTTATAGGGCATTGATGTATCCAATTAAGATGTAGGAAAGGCTACAGAAGTGTGTGAAAGTATCCAAGGAGGTGATTTGAGGATGCAAAGGAAATTTTCTTTCACTTTTTGGTTGTAGTTGGGAAATAACATACTTCATAGTATGATTCTTTAGGGAAATAGAAATGTGTTAGTGTATACTTTAAGCATTTTACACCCATTAAATCACAAAGCCTAACATTTCCATTTTTGTAATCTGTTTTTCATTTCTGCGTATCGTCAGATATGCACTAGTCCTTTTGACAATGAGAAGAGTTGCTTTCCAGATATCTGTCGACACATTGCTGGATGCCCCAAAGGCATGGAAAATGGCCAACACTGTATTAGTGCCATAGGGCGACTCTATTGCTTCTGGAAGAGCACCCCTGCTGTGCACAGAGCTGTTAGACATGCAGGAGGCACTGGATGTGCTGGCTTTGGACCCGCCAGCAATGGCAGGTCTGAGGATGGTAATGGTGTAGCAGGACAATTCAAAATCTTAACTTTGCTTTAGTCATTGGTAAGAGACACATGTAGTGCTATTAATACAATAAAAGAAACCCAAAGCCAACAGTCACAGACAAGTAAATTTAACCCATGAAACTTATCAGCACTGGTGAAGTTGAGCACTTAATAATACAAGGCAGGAAATCCACTGAAAATAATGTGGTCACATATACTAGACCTATACTAGCTACTATGAAGAAAAGGAACTCTATCCCAGCCAAAACCAGCACATGTATATGGTAATTATTCTTCTCTCACCGTGAAGAAAAATTAACTTCTAAATTACTTCAGAAAGCTAATAACCAGTAAGGCTATTTGAGCTACTACGACTGCAGCAAATTAGCAGAAACAAAACATCATAAAATAGGAATTTGACTTGTTTTTAAAGAAGTAAAGATTTTTTATTTGAACTAGATAGAATTTATGAAAGACTACCTTTTATCTGACAGCGTGCATGACTCTATTAATGTTGTTCGAAAAAGACTTCTCTTGTTACTATTTTGGTAATGAATGGAAACATCTCAGCAAAGCATAGCCAGTTATCATCTTATGTTCCAGATCCACAAATAGGTTACTTACAAAATCTTTAATTAAGAAAAAGAAGGAAACTCACAGACTTTTTAATGATAATTTTCATATCAGCAACTTTCAGCAAAGTAAAAGAGAAACAATTTTTTTGTCAAAAGCTAACAGAATGCACAAGTCCAAAAGCAAACTGTTGGCAGCAATTATTTCAACAAGGAATTACTGATAATGTTACATAAAATATTCTCAAGGGAAAAGCAAACTCATGATACATTATTTTAAAGTAAGTTTTATTAGAACTTGAGTTTAGGAGTTTAAGTATGGAACACTTAAATCATTACCAACCTATGCAGTTGTTACTATAATGATATACAAAGAACAAAAACTTACAGGATATTGAAACTGAATTAACATCTTCATAAAAGTCCATGTCCCCAGAATTTCACTAGACATTATATGTTAAAGAAGTTGAATACTAAATTATGGCAATATTAGAGGAAGTATAATAATGGTAATAAAAAAGATAAGCATCAAGAAATACTGGCATCGGGAAATATCTCCTCAGCATCTAAACAGAAGGCATGAGAAATTTCTGCTCCAGCTCGTTCTCAAAGTAAAAAGGAAAATTGTGGCAGTTCTATAGTCCTTGAGTAACTTGACAGAATTCGATACAACTTTCGCCAGGAAGGTGTTTCACAGTGCAATGGTGGGAAAAATCTGGCCCATAATCATCTATATAAATCAAGTCTTTCATGTTTCCAACTCAGCCTGAGCTAAGAAAAGAGGAATGGTCAAGCACTTGAACAATGTTATAACATGAAGTGCATTCTGTTCCTAGTGGAACAGAAATGTAAATATTTTAGCAAAAAAAACCCTTTCAGTGAACACAGCTTTAAAAACTTAAAATTTCAAGTAATCTGAAAACACGTAGTTGAAGTTATCAAACAGACCTCTGTTCTTATATATATATGTATCATTATATGATCTACCCATTGTCTGTCCTTGTGTGTAGGACTGTTATCACACACACGTACACTATTTCAGCATGGCATTTACTTTCATAGTTTATATACCTCTTACTTTCTCTGAATTGAGAATTATTAATTCCTATAACATTATTCACCACAGCATCTCAAAGTGTTTTATAAGCGTCATTTGACAGATGGGGAAGCTGAGACGCAGAATCATGAAGCAGCTTGCACAAGGTCATGCAGCAAGACTCTGGTAAAACCAAGAACAAATGTCATGGTCTTATAGTCTATCTATGAGACAGACAGATATATGAATATTACATCCTCCATCATTCCTCCTATGTTATATTTAGAAGCAAAGATTTTTATGCAGATTTGTAGGCCTACCTTCACATGATATAGATTTTATAATCCTTCATATAATAAGGATTTTATGTTTATCTTGCCTTTTGGGTTTGTTCTGAATTAAATATTACAGAAAATATTACCCATTTTTCTCTTGTGGCTCAGAAAAGCAGGCTCGGGGAACAGAGCCCAAAACCTACAAACTGATCTAAAACACAAGTCCTCACAACGGATCACAGGCAGTCACAGGAGATTATTCTGCAGCCTAGCACATACAGCTTAAAGAAAAATGGATCAAAGACAGAGACAGAAAGAACAATATATAGTCCCGAGTAACCCTTGTTATTTTGTAGAAGCCATTTCTAGGTGTCTGACTGCCTCTAACCTTGCTCCTGCAAGAACTTACAGGGAGGTATACAAAAGAACGAAACTAACTCAAACATGCAAGGGTATTTTATTGTTTCTGTTTATATTACTGTCTCTCTCTTGCATTTCTTTGCAAGCCATGGTCACCAAGACTCTAAGGAAAATAATGATAGGTGTGTCTTGAATTTCTGCATACAAGCACTTTATGGACCTCTGTAGTTTTACCATTGGGCTCTCTTAAGTTGATTTGATCCTTAAGCACAAATCCCACTAGCATATATCGCTTTTGTCTGGGTCTTTACAGCTCTTCCTACGGAAATTATCCCATCGGTGATCTTTCAACATTTGATATAGCTTCTCTAAGAATTCATAGCAGTAGCTATTTCAAATAATTCTTTCTTTTTGGCAGTATCACTACTGCCTCTTAAGACATATTCATCTTTTTGGCAAGCACGCTTTTCCTGTAGCCTCTAGATAGTGGGGCAGACTTCTTACTTTTCCAGTAACTCCATATAGGAATGAGAGACATGGTAATAGGTTAATTAATAATTAGACTTATTTTTAGTGTGGTATACTTTTGAGCAAAATGTGGAAAAGGGAATTTTAGAAACTTCTCTCCCTTCTAATTCAGTTTTACCTCTTATGGGCCACTAATTACCAAATATTTCTGTATTTTCAGCTCTGTATAAGCAAGCCGACATTTTTTTGAAAACAAGCTAAAAGTCTGTCATATAACCCAGAGTTAGTAGGCTCTCCATGACAAATACTTTTGATATCATTTTATAAAGGACAGTTTATGAAACGTGCATGTGTCTCTCTGCTTGATGCCCTAGCTATCCAATCTTCAATACATATGAACGTATTCAATCAAGCCTGAGGAGCTTCTTTCCTTTGGTACAAGTTTCTTAACTGCAGTACCCATGAAGTCTGCTGATATAGCCAGGTTCAAATTCCATTAAAATAATTCAATTTCATTTCATCTAGAAAGACAATAGAACAAAATATAGTGGACCAAAGTAGAATGGAGAGGAACATGGGGAAATATGACTAAAAATATAGTCCTCCATGAACCTGAAATTAAATGTAATTTCCAGGGACAAATTGGGACTTGCCTTATGGTAAGCACAAAGCAGATCAAGGTTATAAAAGCCATTATTCTCCCACAGAGACATCCCTTTTTCTTTACCCCAGTGAGACCCTTGTTATGTGATATCTCAATGACACAGCATGAAAAACTGAACGGAAGATTAGTTTTCAAACTCAGCCACAAGTGCATATTTATATATCCCCAAGTGGGCAAGTATCACATATTTATATATGCCCAAGTGGCCAAGTATCACAGTGCCTTTGAGCAGCCCTGTGAGCCACAGACACTCTTTTATTTAGAACCAAGCTGGTTATCTTTAAGTAGAGAAAAAGTTTCCAATACTTTTAAGATAAAAAGTAACATTAATGATTGGTTGCATATCTAGCAGTTTTAAAGTATGACGTTGCTTACAATATTAAGTCTTTCTCAGTTCCAAGGTATTTCATTTATGAATGTAGTCGTATGAAAAGTAAAACGGTCAAAAACCCCAAACCAACCCACAAAGTGATGAATTGCCATTGAATTACACATTCTGCTACAGTACAATAAGTAATTTCCAATTGCACTGGACCCTAAAGGGATTGAAATATTTGGAGATTTATGTAGTGGCAGAGTTAGATGAAGTATTTTGTAGTGAACGATTCAATTATCTCGAGAAAGGTTCCCAAAATTGAATGGTTTGAATAATTACTTTTTTTTAATGCATTTTTAGAGATACTATTAAAATCTTGTTTAAAAAAAAAAAAGGAGAAAATACTATTATGATAAGGTAAAGACATGGATTTGTTTTGATACAAATATTTTGTTAGGAGTATTTGTAATGCTGAGACAAATTACACTTTCTTCTTCATAAAAGAATCTAGTGCATGAGCAGTTTTAGGATATTTTCATGTTTAATATAATCTCCTCCGCTCCTCACTTCAATACATTCTGATACGGCAATTATTAACCAACTCCACAAACTACATTTACCCTCCTTCCACCCATGAAAAGTCATGAAAGGACTAAAATCTTTTGAAGCTGTCCGAATTTCTGCATGGTCATCGTATCTTCATAACATCTGCCATGCATATGAATTATTTTCATTTTTCTAAACAGTTTTTGATTTTTAAGAATTTCCATTGAGCAGACTGATGAAAAGAAAAATGAGAGGAAAAAAATTATAAAGTCCCAAAGTATGTTAAGTATTTATAGAATACCACTAAACTACAATCATATATATTCTTGCTTTGATATGTGTTTAAATTTTATAGATGTTTAATGGCAACCAAGAAAACAAAGGTGAACAGAGTGCACACCAAAGTGTGCTTAAGTGCTCAAAGCACACCAGAATAAGCTGAATTTCCTTGAAAATATGTGTAAAAGCTAAAATGCCCTTTTTAGTTAAGGCATTGATTCTAATCAGATACAAGCTGGTTTGATAACCTTTTAATGACCTTATACAGTTTCTTATTACCCGGTTAGTTACCACTGGTTATGTATCATTACTATAAGAAAACTAGCATAGTGTTCTGAGGATTAATTCTGTCCCAGTTTTAAACCTGATTTGTCAACACTGGTGACAGACGGAAGACTGCTTTCTGAGGGAGACTGACCAAGAGAGCAGCCACAGTAGAAATAAGAAAAATAAAATAATAGTTTTGAATAGAAGCAACAAGATGTAATATGCTGTGAGTGGTGCTTACCTTAATGTGTGTGATACTCTGCATATTTTCATATCCTCACCTTTACAGTAAAGATAACATCACATAGAACTTTGTAATTTAATAATTAAAGTATACACAAATTCTTGTAAGATAACAAAAATCTAGTGTGCATAGGTGAAGAAAGAAAAACATTTCTCAATTACAAATGACCACAACTTCAATGCTAAAAAAAAAAAAAAAGGCAGCAAAATATAAATCAGAATGTGAGATCGTATTCTCCACCATTTTTGTCCAGACAGTTCTGATATTAAGCAGGTTTCACACACATCCTCTTGTCAAAGGGTCACTACAGACAGATACATGTTCCCTGTTGTACTGGTTTACACTAGGTATTAAGATCAAAGACTGCCAACAGGAATGTTCTCTCGCACCAGATCCTCTCTACAAACATGAAGGAGCCAGATAAGAGCCATCTGTTACTTTACCAGTACAGATGTTAGTTTGTTTTAGAAGACCTTTCCTGCATATCCACTTCAGCTGGAATAAACTTCACATGCTTTGCTCTGGGAACAAGGATCAATGTGTGCATCCTGAAAGGCAGCAAACAGCCCTTTAATAGAACTGTAACTTTTTACAGTGAGACAGAATGGCAGCAAGTATAGATTCCAAAAACAATACTAAAAATAAGAGCCAGTCAAAAAATTAAAGTTGGCAAAGATTTGTATCACTTTTGCCAAGAATGCGATTAAATGTTTGGTTGAAAACTTGGTTTGTTAAATTTTTGAATGTAGCCTAATTAGCAAGAATATTCATGGGATCTCTCAGCTACGTGGATATTCATTTTGTTTCTATTTTCTCTTGTTTCTATTATCTTTTCTTAAAATTATTTTTGCAAGTCTTACACCTCTTCTGTTCCTTGTTGTACACTGACTGAATCATCATCCCTATTTTTACCAAGCTTTATACCTTGAGTTTTGCCCTTTGTGTTATAGATTCTATCCCATTTCATTGTCACACATTAATACGTCTTCACTACAGTTTCACTTTTTTTTATCTCCCTTTTGTCAGAATTGTGCTCTCCCAAAAGGAAAAGAGCCAACTCAAAGTCCCACCTATAAAAAGCAGAACAATCTGTCAGTCCCTAATCTTTCAAACATGAGTAACTGGGGTTATGACTTGGTCTCAGTAGTAAAATTAGGATAAATGCTAATATGCCTTATATGCAAATAAGAGCCTAAAATATTTCATATATCCATCTATTTGCATGAACAACATACAAACTTCTTTTGCCTGTAGTCTAAGTCAACTAACACAATTTTAAGCATACTTTCTTAATACCAGTCTGAGCAATTTCAATTTTTTCCATCTTTTTGGCATATGTTCAAATTTCCTGACTTTCTGGAAGTGACTAGACTGGCCTACACGGCCATCCATAGAAACTCTACAATTAAATCAAGCTCATTAAAAGGGACAAATTAATCCTGGACCTACTTATATTTTCTCAGTGGGAATTTAACAGAGATAAAACCTGTCTAGTGTTTCAAGTAACTATAATTCATTTATGAAGATATTTACATTTCTAATTATTTATTTTCTACTCCATGCCCAAATTTTTAAAATCATGGGACAAGTTTTGTGGCCTTAATTTCAGAACTTTTCAGAAGATATGAAGAATGAACAGTACTTAGGAAATGTCAGCTTGCTCTGTTTAAGGACAGAGATCATGAGGTCCCATTTCATTTTGCATGATTCCAACTTCTGTCGTTTTTTTTATTGTTGCAAGTTGGCAAAAGGAGAACCCAGCAGTAGGTGTGGCTCTGGATACACAGCAGTCCTCTGCGATAACCATTCCTTCTGTCCCTAAATGTCATTTGCCTTCTTTTGTCACATGCATGTTCAAGTCTTAAGTCCAGTGAGACAAGTGACAGACGGACTTCCATGCTCTTGGTTGTGACCCACAGGCACATTCCCTCAAATCCTGGTACCCAAAAATGTAGCTTACAGTTTACCTACAGTAAACTGACACGACAGTTGAAGTTTCAGGGACAGCTAAAGAGATACTTAACCACTGGAACATTGTTATATCGTCAAAACATACAACAATGCAAATATCATATTGTCAAAATGTCAACCACATTGTTTCAAAGCCCTGTTTTTAGCTGTCATATACACCTTTAATAAGGAACAGCTTTATTTGGCAAGAACCCTAACAGTCCGTTCCGATATTGCTGTAGGCAATGAAATGCTATGCAAAGTAGGAAAAGTAATTGCAAGCCTACATGTAAAAACAATTAGGTATCCAAAAGGAGTACTGCAAATCTGGAAACCCAAAGTAAATGACAAACAAATTAAACATTAAAAGTAAATGTTCTCCAGCGGACTGTACTTAAACACGATACACTTAAATACATTCTTAATGTCCAAGAAGCACACTAAAAGTTGATCTAATCGAAGTGTTTCTGAAAAATAAGCTGCATCTTTTTAAGAAGTCATAAAAAAGGCAGTAGGAAGAAAGCCTTAATGCCTGTTGTGCACATTATCTAAAGTAAAAGGAAGATAGTTCAAAACCAGTACGGATATTGCAAACATTAAAACGTGAAGTGACATAAAACCAGTAAAATTTCATTTGCAAATAACACAGGAGTTATAATGATATCTTAATATCAATTTCTGATTAAATCTTTAAATGATTTTCTACAGTCATGTCTAGACTTAAGTTTCATAGCATGACATAAAGGTCTACAGAAAATTAAAGCATCTATTGTTTAAAGCCTGTCTTAAACTATTGCTGATTAGGCCTCACTTAACAAGTTTCTATTGAAATTATAGAAAAACAATTTATAAAGTCTTAGTTAATGAATATTTGAAAGCTCCATGGTAATTGTGTTTACATGTTTTCTTACCCTGTAGCAACTACAAGGTGAATTGAAATTCTTCACTCCTCAGTGAAAGAGAGAGAATACAACTCGTACTCTAGTCAGTGGCACTGTAGAGTAAGCAGGTCTAAACAGATGGTTATTGAGCAGAAGCTGATAAATGATAATCTTTTACCCCATCTCCTACTCATATGTCAAAAGCCCTTTCCCACGATACCTGAAAATCACATCAAATTCCACTTTGGAGGAGTTCCTTTAGTCTCCTCAGTTATCTTTCTACTAAACCGTACCTGAATTTTCATAGGTTTATGCTAATTTCATGTGTATTAAAAAATTTAAAAAAAAAAACAAATGAAACTGTGTACTGGTTTTCATATAAGTAAATTATCATTCTGAAACCCTATACAAGCCACTGCTATCCTTTATTCTGAAACTGAGTCTAGTATCAATAGGTTTTTTTCCCAGTGAAGACTGGTGTGTAACACATTTTTCCACACGGAAACTGTTACCCCTCCACATTAACTTTTATTTTATTTTGATTTTTAAATGTTCCTTATTGCCATTAAACTTCACAATATGGATCTTTGGATCCATTGATACAGCAAAATCATGCAAAACTATCAGATTCCCTTGCTTGTCACAAGTGTTATATTAGAGAAATAAATCTGTATTACATATATATAGTGGAGTTTAAAGAGAAAAATTACAGCTTAAAAACATTTTAAGGACTCTTTTAAAGGCAATGGGAGGCTAAGAAGAATCAGGCCTATTTTTCCTATTTTCAAACTTAAAAGCTGATGTAGCACTGTTCCACTAGTATGTAGTACTTCAGGACAGCATATCTAAAAGCAGCTTTAAGCTATGCAAGTGTCTTAAATGACATGAATTACCTGCCTGTGCCCTTTGGTTTGTGTGGCAATCTGGTATTCCTTCTCTTCAATATAGTCTGAATTTCAACAGTTATTTTTGGTTTGGAAGCAATTTTTCTACAGATTAACAAACATTCAGCTGCGTGATTTTTACTTCTGAAATATCTAGTGCCATCTCCATAAAAATGTTTTGTGAAAAGAAAACTTCCTTTTTATACTTTTCCTGAGGAAAGAAACAGAGAAATGTGCAGTCTTATAACACCTGAATACTTCTAGACACAGTTACTCACGAAATGCTGTGAACAGTGTTTCATCCAGGTGAATAAAATACTCACCTAAAGGTTTTGGGTTTGTTTTTGTGTTATTGTTGTTTGGTGGTTTTTTGTTTTGTTTTGTCTGCTTTTGGTTTTTTTTATAGCTAGATTTGGACGGATCTTAGCTGAACGATTAAACTGTGTGCTAACTGCGTTGCTTTTCTGTCTGTCTCCCAGAAGTGATGGTCAAAAGAGACAGGACTGTTCAGTGACAATGTGCATCTCATTACCTTCACACGGGAGAAAACACACAAAACCAGGAAACGCTTTTGGAAAAAAACAAGGACAACAGACAGCAAATTTGTGCAAGGTTGTTTAGAATTCTTTGGGATCTATAACAACAGGTTATGTCTGAATAACTTTCACTGGGATATGTACATTTAGCAACTGTTTAGAAGTAGGAGTCATCAAGAGACGGACAAGAAAAAAATAATTGTGGTCAGTTGACATACACATTAACACTTTCAACTTTGAAAAGAAAAGCTGAAAGAATCTATTGTGGTTGTGGGGTTTTTTAATCCATTCCTACTGGAAGAATTGCACATGATAGTCTCCATTTATTTAACTAGCTAGAGTCTGTAAATTTTGAGTTCTAGGTATAAGAAGTTAATACTGTTCAACTGTTACTTGGTGTATACCCACCAACATTGCTCCTTTCTTTATTCCAAGTGGAAAAGCACCAGTTTTATACATTACACACTCACAGAATCAAGATGTTCTTTGAGTAAAGTACATCGCTATGTTTTCATACTACTAGCATAATGCAAGTTCTTTTAAGTAGAACATTCTGAAGTACTGCAAAGGCATTTAGTCTCATCTTGACAAAAACTAGTAATAGGCACAATCCTTATTAAAATCCCACTTACATGGGATTTGAGTCCCTAAATACCTTCAGTCATTTGACAAACAGACACCAGGGTCAGAAGAATCACACCACGTCATCAAGATGCATGTCCATCTATATAGAGTTTGTCTATAGGGGGCATATTTCAACAGAGCGTACATTTCAATAGGGGGCACATTTCAGTTCTGAGCCTCAAGTCTGCTCTCTGTTTACAAGCCATGTTACCCCCCTGGAATATATGACTTCAATTTTACTTTGCCATCAGTGATAGCATGCACATGCCTTGCAAATAGAGTGCACATCTGACACTGTTTTGAGATTCAGAGGCTAAAGTGTCATTTCTGCCTTGATTCTCAAAGCAGAAAAAAAGGATTTTTTTCCCCCTCTCCTAAAATTTAAATTGCCATCAGTCTTCTATCTCCTTTCTTGCATAGTTTCATAGTCCACTAGTCAGGATCTCTCATGCTGGTTGACTGTGAGACTAATCAACATTCCAGCTGAGTTTATCTGCCAGGTGCCTACAGAAGATTCTTTATTTGAGCTGAGACCTAAATCCCGTTCTTTGCAGTTTCCTTAGTCCATCATAGATCAATCTCACAGATCCCGAAATCTTCAAGAGACTCTTTAGAATGAAGGTTTCACACATCATGAAGCCTTTCTTTTTAAATTACTATTAATGCTGCTTCAGAGTCCCTGTTTTTCTGACAACAAACTTATCTGTTACTACAGAAGTCTTGGAAACACAACAGTTTTCATTACATCAGCTAGAGACAATTATTGCATATGCCTAGGAACATTACATGCTACATCACCTTTGCTATTTCTTATGTCTAACCAACCGAAAAAGCAATATGTAACCACAAAATACTCAGGTCAGAACATCAGTAATCTCAAAGACACTTTACTAAGTGGCGTATTTTCACTTTCCAATTGGGCAGATCGAGACACTGAGTTTTTTTACTCAATGGAAAATCTGCTCTATATTGGATATTATCACATGGTGCAAGGCCTTTTCTATACCAGTGGTAGAAGCATAAGCTTCATTTTTTATGACAGTGAAATCATAAAATGTGAATCAGGCATATTCCAATCATATTATTTTAATTTTCCTGCAGTGTTCACCTTGAAAGTAAGGCAGTAACATTTTGAAAGTTATGTGAAAGACCGGTTGTCAAATTAATACACCCCTATGCAGTAGTAGCTTTTGAAAAATGCATCTCTTCTGCCTTTTTTAAAAGTACTGAAAATAATTAGCTGATACTGACTAGATGTAGCAACTTCAGGACCTCAGACATAACATTTCAATTGAGTCATCTATAAATACAGGCATTAAAAGAAAGTAATTACTCCTGAGTGACTGGTAGTGATTTAAGACTTCAAAAATCCGGAAAGACAGAAAGATCTAGTTTCTACAAATGCCTGGTCCAAATGTATTTTAAACTCAGTGTTCTCTAACACAATTACAAGTCCAAGACATTACTTTATCAGACACCAGATACATGAACTGGAATAACAAATATCATTAAACTAAGAGTAAACTAAGGGCTAATAAAGGCATCAGTTGCAAAATACTCTTTTCTGGAAGCAAGGAAAAAAAAAGAGAGAGAAAGAAGCTGGGAGGTCTTTCAGATTTTGTTTGTATTTCTCTGTGCTACCAGAGCTCACGAGCAGTAACGTCCATATTCCCAGTACTTTTGGGACTGTGCTTCCTGAACCATTGGGTCTGCTCTACTGCCAGCCTACTGACAGATTCTCACAGAAAATTGCATTGATTAACTTTGCTGTCTTTCATAAATCATCTAGCACATATCTCAGTCCAGAAAAAGGGGAAAAGTGACAAGTCAAGCACCACCATCATCCTCCCATATTTAGGTTAAAGGGAAGTCCTTGAATTAAAGTATTTACTCCAACACTGCAAAGATATATAGGTAATTAGAAATACAAGCAGTCTATGTTACATGGGTCTTTGTTATTAAGGATGCCTCAGCTTATGAGAAAAATGGAAGAGCTTCTAGCTCCCTTTTCACTTCCTCTGATTTTTTCTCAGCTCACGTGATAAAAACAAATCAGCAGCTGTGAGAATACTCCTAGTTTTACTCTTTGTTTCTTTTACCCACAGAGTGGTACTTGCCCATTTACTAAAGAAACTGTTCACACATGAACAGACTACCTAAATGACACTCAAATAAGGTCCACTCCAAGAGATCTTATGCAGTAACAAACTTCTTCCCACACATCAGCACATACTTATTCTAGAAATGATCAATGAAGTTCAATAGACAGTCAAGAGAACATAATCTGAAAATTATGAAAAGAACTAAATTTTAAGTTTTACACTTGCACACTTTCTCCTTTTTTGGGGTAATATCTGCACTTTTCTGATAGCTTTCTGGTTTCTTTATTTCCTTACAGACACAAGTAGGAGAGAAAATAGTTTTCTGCCTTGTACTTGTACAATGGAAGCTAGTATCCTTTTCAGCTACAGCTGCTAATTGATTAGGCTTATAAGGTGATGGTGTTGCATTTTCTTCCTCTCATTAAAGGGAAAAGATGAATTGCTGAAGCTGAGAGGGAGCTTTGGTGATGAGTTCAAGAAACAGAACACAATCATTTCAGAAGCAAAGAATGATGACTTTCATACCAAAAAAAGTGCAGGTTTAATTTCTAATGGAAAAGTACAGTTCCATTTCCTGAAGAAAGATGATGGTGGTAGAAATGATGGACAAGTACTGAGGAATTAAGTCCAAAGTAAAACTGAAACATGATCCAAGTCCTTGTCATTCTCCAACATTAAACCTTTAAGATTTTGTATCTTTCAGTCTTTCATGCAACTTCTATTTTCTTCCCAGATATTGGTAAATAAAAACGTGCAGCTCTAATATTTTAGTATGTTCTAAAAATGCTTTACTATTAATCCATCCTATGCTCATAAATTAAAATTTATGCAGTATTTCATATTATGGGTATTCTGAGATGTGGGATTGTATGTGCTGAAATGACTAGGTAAACTGAAATGATCAAAGACAATAGATTCTCATTTACGTTTCAGGCTCCACTGCAAGTTGTTTTATATGTTTACTTGATAATTCATGGGCCACCTCTGGGGATGAACTATCTCATTTCCACAGCACGATTGGCAGCAGTACAACTGGTGTTACAAACAACGCTTATATCAACAATATACCAGAAATTATTAGAAACAAGTACAGACATGCCTTACAGTAATTCTGCATTTTTTATTACATCCTCTAACACTAGCAGAGAATCTTAAGTCAGACAACAGAAATCTAAGGATTCAGAAAACAGATGATATGTGACCTCTTATTAATGTTTAGTGGGCACATGAGTATCCTATAAAAAGATTGTTAACGTTACTGAATAGCACTCCTGAGAGGGGAAAAAAGAAAATGTACCTGAGATGTATTATATTCATAGTGACATCTGAACATGCACAAAACAGAGCACAACCAGTTTCTGTTCATCACCAGACAACCACACAATAAGTAAAACAAAGTAATGTTGAACATTTTTTGTACAAGTAGACTGCATGATGTGCTTTTGTCAAAATTATATATGAAAAAACTTGCTGAATATTTATCTCTTATAGTTGTTCAGACATCCATATAATATATAAAATATATGTATTATAAAATATACATGAAATATGAATCTATGAGTATACAATAAATTCTGAACAAAAAAAAGTGCAAATAATCCACAGAACATAAGTCCTGATTTCTCTAAACTTGTCTCCAGGGATACACTACAAAATCTGTCTTCTTTGTATTTACCAGGAAATCTCTAACCATTCTGACAAAATACTCAATAACCACTTAAACATCAAGGGCTAAATGCTTCAGCTATTTATAGAACGTGTTCCAAGTATTTCAATGAAGCGATTCTTGATTTACTTGGGTAAATGATTAGTGTTTGTCCACCTGTGCTTTGTTTTTTTTTTTTTAAACCAATGTTGAACTCTCTCTAGTCTGCTTTAGGAGCTTTCAGCAACCTGAAGATGAATAGAGAAGGTGCTAAGGAGAAGCAGAAACTGACATCAGGAAGATCAATCATAAGATTTAAACATATTTAATAAAACTAATGCCATTTAAAAATTTCATCCAATACACAAATCCTTCAAGTCAACATGATTTTGGTTTGTTTGAATGCTTTTTGATGAGTGAAAGATTAAAGGTTGGTTACTTTTTCCATGAGAGAATATACTATATGCAATCCTCTCTTATTGTTAGCATGAAAAAACAAACCCCAAAAAACCCAAACAAAAGATGGATTATTCTAGTGTCTTACAGCAAGGTCATGTCTCTCAATGTTGCCTAGCTTAATTTAAAGGAATAGTGAAAAAAACTAAAGCTGTTCTTCCAGCTCTAATATTGATCTGCTGCATGTTGCCAAGTGAATTCGCTATATTCCTGCCTCACTTTACCTTTTTGACTTTATATAGACTACAAATTCCTTGAAGTGGATATTCTCTTTCTGTACCTAACACACTGGTTTGGATGGTGGCTTTATGCATTTCTGCAATGTAACCAATACAAACAAACACAACCAATAATAATGTTTGTTGAGTGTACTGCATGTAACTCACATTTACTTTTAAACTGAGGCCCCTTAGTTACTTATATCATCCAATGATACAGCCAACAGAATTACTTCTAAACCTAGGTCAGGTCTATTTACAACCACCAGTACTTTACATCACAAGAATATCTATTAAATTTATTGGAATTGCTAACAGTAGAACATGATGGTCATATGTAAATCAGAACCTCGGCCTATCAGATTATCAGCAGAACCAGGATTCTAAGTTCTTTGTGCATTTCAGTTCATTTTTTATTTCTTCCCAGGATTAATTAATTATTAATGAGGAATCTGTATGAATAAACTGTTCTAGGGCAGCCTAATAAGATATGTCAAAATGACTTGTTAAATATTAAAAAAGCACTCAGAGCTCTATTCATTTTAGGACTACTGGTATACAGCCTTGCTGGTTTTGCTGTTATTCCTACTTTTAAAGGCTGTTAGTGACTTTTGCCAATTACTCTAGCAAGTTATTTATATACCATATTAAATATCTAGAAACTAGAACTATAATCGTGAAACAGAAAGAAAGACTAGAGCACAAAGGCAAATGCTAATGGGGTCCAATGTACGTTGATTTTTATTATACACACAGAGGCAAATAATGCTACCAGTTGGTATTTTTCCATTCAACATTAACCATTTCCAAATTATACAAGTTTAAGGAAGCAGAGTACTTATTGAACCAGTGGCAACTACCTCATAAACTGGAGAACTGTGGTCTCCACAGTTGTGATTTCACAGTTCTGTCTGTGGTCTGGAGAACACTTAAGCTTGCTGAAGACTGAACTGGACTTTCAAATATTTTTTGACAAGTCACACTCAACAGCTGTGATATGTCACCTCTCTATACCCACATATACCCACCTGTTATTCACCAAACTCCACAGAAATAGGTCCCTATATCATATAATGGGTTTTTTTTCTTTTTTATATGCAGAATCTTCACAGACTTCTGCATTACCTCTGCATGTAGCATACTCCACAACCAGCATCCCCATGCTGCACTACATCTCCAATACCTGGCACCTCTGTATTGCACAACACGACTCCACATGGAGTTTGATTCCATAGGGCTTTTCCCACTTAACACAGTAGCAAGGATAATAAGTGCTTCTACTTCATAGGACTCTGTACTGTAATCTTTTCCTAAATAACATCAAGTTTTGTGTTCATTCCTGCTCCAACTCTGTCCTGAAGCACAATTCTTCCTCCATGTATGCTGACATTCATAACATTTTACTCCAATATACAGATAAATAAGGAACGTAATCACCAAGATTGTTCACTGCCTTGACCTTGGTAGCCCTGCAGTTGCACTGGTCCTCACTTTGTAAGATCTGTAAAAAGCACTTCTTTGCTACGTTATATAGAGTGTATAAGGGCATCTGCTTTTGCCACTATGTCATGCCATCTCAAATATTTATTAACAAATAAACTTAGCAGGTAAGAAGTGACATGCAAGACAGTGCTCTATTATTTACAACATGTTTAGGATATATATCTGCAAAAAAAATCCTACTCTTTTCCTTCAAGTCTAAATAAAACTTCTCTGCCGTATGCATACAGAAAAATCTATATAGCTGGACATTAGATTTTCTGGATGACTGTGGTGTTATTTTTCATTGTTTCCTTTTAGTTACCTATTTGGCTTTCATTGTTAGTTGTATAAAGCGAAACAAAACAAAAAGTTAGCCTTAGATAAATATTTAAGTTCTTGAACAGTGCCCAATACAAAAGTGTACCAACCTATAGGAAACACCATAGTACTACAAAAAATGGGAACAAGGGATATCATAGACCCCACTGACATCAAGATAACGTAACAGGTTACAGGGTAAGTAGGAAAAATATTCTGCTGACACTGCCATAAGTATAATCTTTAAGTACAGTAAAAGACTGTAAGCAGGTGTCATTTTCCAGCATTAGCAAATGACTGCTCTAGCCAACCTATTTAAGAGCATTTTGAACTGGCTTTACTTTGCTTGTGTAATCAGAAAGAACAAGGCGATTCAAACTACTAATATCCATTTTAGGACAAGTGAGCCCATCAGTTACTTCTTACCTGAAATAAAAATCTTTCTTCACTTATTGGTCAGTCCTCAGAGAAAAATTGGTTTGGGTCTATCTTGAATTAAGAGCTTGCTCATTGTTACCACCTTTGTTTAGGAACCTAATGCTATGACTGGCAACCAGATCTTTGTACTGGTGCTATTTTCTAAAAACTTAGGCTAGCTAACATTAAGGCAATTATTTCTGTGCCTCTTAAAAGGCTCATATAGAATGTCATATGCAACATACAAGGACTCATTGTTCAGAATAGGAAAATACAGATGTGCAGTTTTGCCAGACGTGCTACTGAGTAAATAGAAATCAACACAGCAAAAACCATTTTCCAGCTGACATTTCTATACTTACTGCTACACTACCTTATGCCATCTACTAGCTTCTGGATACTTCAAAAGATCCTCTGCTGAGAAGTAATTACAAATGGCATCTTTTAAAGAGGGTAGACTCACTGAACAGCTGTAAGTTTTCACAGCTTCATTTTTCTATATAGAACAGCACGAGCAGAGTCTTGGGCCCAATGAGGCAATAAGGAGTGAGAAAAAGTGTGAAAGAATGGCACTAAGTCAGCCATGAAATGGAAACTCTTAGGGAGCTGAGGATAGCCAGAAGTGGCTTGTTGAGTTACTCCACTATAAATTATGCAACTGGGAAAGGTTATATTCTAATCAACAAAGAGTGAGGAGGACCAAATGACTCCCAGATAACAGAAAAATAGTAAACCAGCTATATTAATAGAAGAGAGCATTGAGTTGTTCAAGCAAGGGTTTATTATATCACAGAGAAATGAGGTAGGAATTGTTGAAAATTAAAATCAGTTCTATTTTTCTCCCTGCCTTGCTTTCAGAAGCAACTGTAACCACAGTACAGCAACTCTTTCAGAAGTAACTGTAAACCACAGTACAGCAATTCTACTTAGTATTTGCAAAGACCCCATAAATAGTATGTTGACACTGTGCCTAGGCTTGTAGGATTTCTGGAATGCACATTTGAAAAATAATTTCAGTAAGTGGATATTAGGAAGATGGAGGAACACACAGATCCAAACCTCAGGGTTTTTAAGTAAAATTTTAATGGCTGTCCTGGTAAATCTGTATCTGGTAACTTTTATTGGGAAACTCAGTGGTGGGAGGATGGTAGAGAGGAGTAAGCCAAAATCACTTCTTCGCAGTTGGACAGTATGTCCTTCTGCCTTCTGCAACTGGCCAGCCCATTTCCTGGGTTTTTACTGGGAAACTAAAAATTTTAGCTGGGAGACTATTTTTCAGCTACAACCAAACAGTGCTGAGTCACTGGCTCTCCTCAGTACTGTTAGCTGAATAGAAGGTAACAGAGAATGCCAGCTTCTCTAAGGAGAGAATGATCTCAACACCGACACATTTATTTGTTCGTGATATACAGTACAGTTTAGCAGCCAGCAAATGCTTCTCTGGTATGGTATCAGAATTAAAGCAATGATCTTGCACTGTACTTCAAGAATGCAATACAAAATTTTAAGGGCTCCTGTTTCAAAGGCTGTCCAAGTCACAATTTAACTTCACTTTCACTGGGATATGAAAAACGTATCTAATAGTGGAACTAAAAGATTTTGAAGTACTGGGTTGGCTCTGATATAATTCACAAGTCATAATACCAAACCTGAGAAACAGGTTTTTTGGGTGCATGTACCTGTGAATGTGCTACATACTTAATTACTTTATATGTAAATACTAGTATTCAAACATATTCTACTTTGAACAAACACATCTGGTTTTGCCCAGAACAGATTTATTAAAGTAATCAGAATACAAAGCCTAGTATTTCTAAATCTGTCCTATAGCAGCAAGAAGCTTACTGACTACAGTTAGCATTAGAATTTATTTGCATAAAAAGAATATTTTTTTCCTCTCATTTCTACGTACTTTTTAGCAATGAGCCTTTTGGTAGCAGAAACAGCAACTGAAGTTTGAAACTTTAACATTATATAGCACTTGTACTGATTTTTCACTGGGAAAAATACACATTCCAAAACACTGCACACCTATTTTGAGAGAGCACTGAAGCAGTTTTCATACATACTTTTTTTTTTTTTAAACAAAAGTCCAAGGTAGAACCTTTTTAAACAATTTTTCATTCCATGCAGAGGTTCGTTCTTACAGGTTATCAAATGACATATCAACTATGTTTTGTGTCACTTTACATTTGTTTCTACGAATAAAAGAACTGCAATATAATCTCATATACCTGAAAGTTTTAGCTCTGTCTCTGCCCCAAATAATTTTTAAAAAGGGAGTTTTAAAGATATGTTTTGACAATGTATTTTTAATCATTGTCAGTTTCTAGAAGATGTTGTTATGCAACACAGACACAATATACTGTCAGAGATAATAAAATGGGTGAATATTTCAGAATTTGACAGATCTGACACACAGTAGTTGAGTTCAAATTAGAACAATTTCTCCATAATTTCTCTGTGGCTTATCCTACTGCTAGAATTCTGGGAAAGTTACAAATTATGGCCAATTATTATTCAAATGATTTCCCAAATATATGTGTTTAATACAGTATGGAGATGGCTGAACATTAAAGTGAACTTAGAGCTTGTGGCTGTTCTTTCAGTGTCTTAGCATATGTGAACAAGGAAAGGAAAAATAAGGAAGAATTTCTTATGTGTTGGGTGAAATTTTCTCTAGAAGAGAGAGTTCAAGATATACATATTTTTTCTAAATGCTGTCCAAGCCCTGAAATCAGACTTGATGCATAGCCCTTCCTTATGCATCTTTTTTACATAGGGCGAAACTTCACAAATATATGCAAGGCAGGCATTAGAAAGGGAAGTAAAAGGTAAAACAAACCCTACAGTTTATATGAATGTATATGATTTAGCTCTGTTTCCCTTACCTGCCTTTTTTCCTCTTGCCCCTAGAAGAAGTGGAGGGGGAGATCTTTCCCATCTGAATGGTAAATATAACATTTTTTCAACTGTTCATTTAAATTAAAATTTAAACCAGAAGTTTGGAAAACTCCAGCGAATGGAAAAAACTTAAAATAGTAAAAAGGCATTTTTCATGAAAATCAAGTTTCTATTCAAAAGTCTAAAATAGACTCAACAAGGGGGGCTGTAGTGAGGTTGCCAGACTGACAGATGAAAGTGTACTGCGACATTTGTCCTGGCCATGAGAGGCAGCTCAGTGCTTCTCAAGCCTGATGTTTAAAAACTCAATATTCTCCTGCCAAAGCGAGAGTTTGAGAGTCTCAATTTATACTGAAGCTGTGAAAATGAAGCTGAAAGTTTTAGCGTCAGTAGTAGGGAAAATACATGGCACAGGTCAAAAAATCACCTACCTCCTCTCAGTTTTCTCGATAACGCTGTACCTGCTTTCTTCTCAGGACTATTGCCTCCAGTATTACAATATCTCCTTCCTGTAGTCCTGCTCAATGAGTCCTCAGCTTCCTTTCAATATCCAACAGGTATCATTTCTCACCATCACTATATATTACTTTACCTACGATGTTATAAGCACTTTTCAAACAGAAATCAGACAAAAAACTCTTCCCCCAAGAAAACTCGTTCTCTTAATTCCAATATGTATAGTTCTGGTTTCTACAAATTAATCTTCCCTTCTAGATACCCCAGAATCTTATTCTAGGAAGGCCAACACATTTGAAACACTTTAGCCATGTTGAGAACACATTTTGAAGACAGCACTCTACAGCAGCTAAGAGCTTCCGTATTTTCCATTGCATAGGATTGGACTATGTGTGCACTGAACTTGTGCACTAATACTTGCTGAAGTGACTCCTCTTGCCCTCTTCAATTTTATTCAATGAAGCCTCTTATTTGCTTACCTATTGCTTCTGAAGAACACAAATTAAATTTGTAATTTATACACTGGAACATTAAAGCATTTGATTTCATTTTAGCAATGTGGTATCTGAGTGATAAATGGAATGGAATGTCAAGACATCTTAAAGGCCTGTAAGCATGCTTGGGGAATCACTTAGTTATATCCTTTCTGTAAAGAAGCAATATTGACTAACTTGCAATAAGAACATTTGAAAGAAATTCTTTCAATCCATTTTGACAGTGTAATTTTCCTCTCTCTCTTATTTACATTCTGCTTTTCTTTTTCTCTTCTCCCTTTCCACAACTCTTACTTTTTCTCCAATCCTATCTATACTTTTCACTCTGTTTCCCCTACATTCACCTTCATAATCTACTCTAACAAAACATACACGTTTTCTTCTCTTTACCAAAATTGTTAGATCTGATTTCAGAAAACATTTAAAAAGATATAGGATTGCTTTTGGTGATTAGGGGCACGTAACACCAACCATAAAACATGTCCAAATCAATACACTTCCACATATCAGAACAGCATGTGGCAGTACAGCATTATGAAACTTATAATTGCATCACACTCGTGATTTCCCAATAGCTCTACCTCTATAATAACTAATTTTAAGCAGGAAGTCCCATTGGTAACCTACAAAAGAAAGAAAGAAAATGGGACATTTCTCTGAGTAATGCTAAGCTGATGCTGCAAGGGCTACACTCCACATTGTAGAGTGATTTACTATACCTTTTCTGTCACAACAACTGAGATTAATGACTTAAAAATCACTTATAAGGGTTGCCCTTTCTAGATAATTTGAAGAGGTTTTTTGTTGTTGTTATTTCTGTCATCAACCAAAAAAAGTCTAGTTCACGCAGCCCGATATGCAGAACAGAGGAGAGAACAGAAAAGGGTAAAATATTATAAGGGTCAAATTCAATATTTAGAGATCTATGATTCTTTGTTACCCTGGGACCATCTAAGACTTAAGCATAGGATGTCTTAATTTTTAACGTTATTTCAGAGTTTCATCTGAAATGCACAAGGACAAAAGGTTCCACAAACCATTCCTGCTGTAAATAAGTGTTGTGTTTCCTTTTGTCAAGAGAGACATGTACAGTCATAAAGAGAAAGTTGGGATCATTTCTGACAGCTATAAGAATAAGAAAATACATGGTTAAACCTTTCCATTCAGTATTCTGTACTGCAAAATTAAATTACTTAGGGGAAAAACTTTCAAGACTATTTGGCTATAGAAAAATTGTTCACAACTGTATTTTATCCTGTCACCTGACTGCCTAATATAAAACACATGAAATATATTACATTTTAATTGTATTGTAGCTATGTATTACAATTACAATCATGTGTGACCATCCTCCAGGAGAAAACATCACAACATGTGGATAGTGCCCCCTCACTTTCCACCATCACCACAGGAGAGGGGCAGCAGGGGGAGGTCTGTGACTGCATGAGGAAGCCCCAGTTCTCCCCCCACACCCCCAGGACCCCGCAGAGCACTGCCTGGAGGCAGCAGCTCCCTAGGCGAGGCCCTGGGCCAGGCTGGCCTCAGGAAAAAATACAACTTTATGCAATCTAATCACGAGCTTAACAGTGGCATGAGGTGCAAGAACCCTGTATTAACTGAAAACATAACGTCGGGCTTGTCATCTTCTATACAAACCTACTTAAACCCAAATAAAACAAACAGAAAAATCTCTAATTTCATCTAGCTTTCTTGCAACAATAAGAAAAATAGTGTGGCGATTATCTTGAGTGCATTCTAAAAGATTTAAGTAAGATAGCAGCTTCATTTTTATTTGTTATATCCGCTGTCCTCATTTGCTTTTTAAATATGTGCCTATTCAAAGGCACATCAGTCCAAGGTCTCTGACTGGGAAAAGGCATGGACTCACAATCCAGCTTTACCTGATCTGAGTAAAACATGCATTAGCAGGAAAGCTAGTGCAACAGCAGCTACTCTGATGATGGCTCCTCGTATTCACAAAGGGTAAACTTTCATCTCAAACTCCAGGAAGACTGGTAGTCAGCAATTTTGGCAGAAACCCTATCGGCCTCAGAAACCAGTGTTCCTAAGTACATTCACTCTATCGTATAAACTGAAACATAGAAGTCCACATAGGCAGATGTGGAAAATTATGTCGATTCACACGCCTCCAGTGCTTTGCCACAACTAACCCCAGCAAGCCCCAAGGATTTGACCTCTGCTGAATTCAAAAGTACGTGCTGGCACTCAGCATGGGCTCCTATCTCCCTGCCACAGGACCATTAATGGCATTCCTAAAAGCAGGTAACATTTTTTTCCTCCTTCCAAATGCTTAGCACCAAAGTTGGAGTTACTACACTACTTTTAGAGTACAAGTCACTGTATAACCTTAATTTTGTTAAAAGCCCAAGGGTGCACTTATCATCTTGTGCAAAACTATCACATTATACAAGGGAAAACAAAGAAAAACTAGTTTTATACATTGAGTAGAAGGGAATTCCTCCATTACAGAGATAACCACAACTTAAGTGTTGTTATAAGAGATTATGAAAATACTCATACACTCTCATTACCAAGAGGAACTAGGTTTACTTTCATGCCAAAGCATTATACAAAGCTCCTATTCTTGTAGTATTTCCCTCCCACATATTTATGTATCTATTAAAAGTATCACTAATTAGTTGCTATTAAGAATGAGCTAATTAGATCTTGCACTGCGTGAAAGAGATACAAAGTACGTAACTCATGTTCCATTACAATAGCTGCAAACAAATGAAAAACTAAATTGAGAGTTCAAGAAAAATGGAAGAGCTGACAACGACAAACCAACAATGTTTTGGTTACCCTGGATGACAAGCTAATTTACAATCCTATGTAAAATATAAATAACAACAAAATTAAATCAATCCAAATCTATCATATTTGACTTTTGGTAAATGTAGCAGCTGAACAACCTGCAGGGGGAAATACCTCAAATATACAACAATTATTTAATAAATAGCTTGTTCTACCTCCCTTGTGGCCATATTTAAACCATGAAGTTATAATTACAGAACTTTAAAAAATATTAATCTGCCAATTACTGTTGGTTTACATTGTTAAATTTATAGTTGAGATTTAGAAGACTAAAATTATTCCAATAGAATAAGAATACCTTGGGTTTAATATTTTTAATTGAGAAATAAAATATTTTTAAATTAAACTCCCTGCATTTATACCACCAAATTTCACCTGGCACCTTGGAAAAGGTATCATGTAGGCAAAGAAGCCACACATAGATTGTTGCTTTTTATTTTATTTTTTTAGTTTTGATAAGCCTAATCCTCTTCCCAAATCCATTTTTAAGAATACCAACTTACAGAAGGACTTGAAGTAGTCTCTTTTCAAGTCTGTGGCCCCATATCAATATCACCTTGCTTCTTAGCCTCCATTCACACTCTGTTAGAAATTTTCTTCACATTGCTTTGGCAGGTAATTTTTAAACCTCACTGTGTTCTGCTTTGGCTCCAATGTACTCTCCAGATCGGTGCCAAGAATGAAACCATCTTTGATGTGGTTCACCATTTGCTGATTAGCTAGTTATCCTTCACGTATAAAAAGTTACAGTTAATAAAGAATCTTCAAGTGGAGACAGATGAATAGTCTGATAGGTATTAATTTGCCTTTCAGCTTCAGGGCAAAACAAGACAGAACAAGGTTTAGGCTCCAGTTCTTCAGATATCTAACAAACCCCAATCTTACCCTATTCGCAACTCCATCTAGTAATTCTTACCTGTTCAATCTTTTCTTACTAGTGAATTTTAAGTAATTATTGATTTTTAATGCACTAAATGTCTGTTCAGTCATGGACATAATTAACACTTTCATACGGAAAATTAATAAATAAATGAAGTCATAGAAAAAACATTGCCTTCCCTATGTACAGAACTTGAGCTGTTAATGTTTTTGAAACTCTGATCCCTTATCATATATAGTGGGTTGCATGGCTAAGATTTTCCACGGTATACAGATAAGGCATAAATATGCCAAGATTTCAATATGGCAGCTGTATATTCAAAAAAAGCCTTTATATGAAAAGTTACACTTCTTTCTCACACCTTTGTCAGTGTAAGTTATATTAAAATTGGATATTGTACATGTAACTTACTACAGGATACTTTAGAGACATAGTTATGAATATTGCAAAACATGCAGTTCTGTGAACCAGTAGTTTAGCTCAAATACCTAAAGGTAAAACAAATAGTTACCAAACTTCAAGCCAAAAAGTAGTAATTCAGTAGTATTTAATTCTTTTCACATATTAAGAATATGCCTGTCCTTTGCCTATGTTGTAAAATGACTGACAATACTGCCAAAGCTATTAAAGATTTGGGGTTTTGTTTCAGATTAAAAAACCCAAAATCTCCGCTTCCAAGAAAAAAAAATACAGCATAATGGCCAAGTTCTGTAATCATTTATACACGTGTGTATATATACATGTATTTATTAGGTTTTCTTTCTGACTACAGTAAAAACACATGACTACTTCAAAGAGCTTCTGACGGACAGCTGCATTACTTTTCTAGTGAGAATATAGTAAAGGAATGCAAGTTTCCCAGCCACAGTCTATACTACAATTATATCAAGGCTTTTGTTTTAAAAAACCCCAACTTTTATCGTTGTCTATTTTGGCTAATAAATGGCATAACTCCTTTTTGATGCATCTAGCTAGCTAGAATCGCAGTGCATGAAAGACGCTCATGTAAAACGTGAGAAATTATATACCTGCAGCAGTATACTACAGGCAAGTTGTTCTGCAAGGAGTGGAACTAGTGAAGTTTGGTTTTCTGTAGAGATATATCTCATAGCTGAGTATTTTGGTGGTGAATAAGCAGTGGGCAAGGTGTTTCTTCCAAGGTGTCTTGTATTATAAGTAAAAACCATGACATGAAATGAACACAGTGAGTCTTTCAAATCTTATCAACAGCCTTCACAGTCAGGAGGAAACCTCCAAAATACTGTTCTTGTAACCTCAGAAAATTATGAAGGCAATAAACATTAGCTCCACAAAAGTATTTTTTTAAAATTATTATTATTAATTTACTGTTCAGAATAGGAGAGCACTTTAAAGGTCAATCATCTGCTGAGATGCAAGCAGAAAAAGACCAAAGAAAGAGCAAAATGGTACCAAGACTGAAGGACGCATAGTCAAGATTTTTCTGATGGAATCTATCTATTCAGCCATTGAATTTTTAACAAAGTAAGCCTCAGTAGAAGATGAGGGAATGCAAAAGTTTTTATCTGCTAAACTATTAATGTTCATCAATTTGATGTCCAGTATGACTTATTTTCTGATGTTTGTCTAACCGGTACTCTTTTGCTATTGATTACAGGACTGATCAGAGTCCCATAAATTTCCCATCCTACAAGGTTTCTAAGTGATATCAATGACAAGTTTTTGATTTTACAATGATAAGACACATGAATTGTTTGACTGTTTATTATTAAGTTTAACTGCTTATTTTCTGCTTATTTTACTTTAATTGGTAATATACTTGATTAATTTTGTTAGTGATTTGCTGAAAAGAAACATGCCAAAACAACCTAAGCTATGAGTTAATTAAGCTTTTGGATATAATGCCTCAAGGACTGCAGTTCCAAATGTCACTGTATTCATTTTATTAAAAACACTTTTCCAGAGGACTGAATCTGTTTTTCAGCCTGCACAATTGATGTCAATGTTATATAAAGATAAATACTTCTGATGCGAACATCTGATAAAGAAATATAAATAAATCATGACACATCACTGCCATTGTACCATCTGTCAGATAGTAGGTAATTATGGCAGTGATGTTCTTTTCAAACCCTTGAATAAAAAAAGGGTATCTGGCAAAGATGATGAATTAAAGGCAGCTTCATTCTGTAATCATTAAGTCAGTGATAGTTTTGAAATTCATTCATGCTAGTTTCTACAATTACAACATTGTCCCAGTTGAAAGCAATAGCTTTTTTAAAATATAATTTAGTTTATATCAGGTAACCTCAGAACTGTAAGTGATGGTCATAAATGAAAATCCTTTAATTCTCTTCGTAGCTTCTATTAAATTAGAATGTTTTAAAGAAGGCCTACCATTTCAAAATTCCCTAAAATCTAAACTGTAGTGAAGCATACTTCTTTACGCCTTACAGAATTCTCCCAGTAATGTGGTTACTATTTCAATCTACTTCTTAGGAAGACTCTTTTGCTAGGAGTACCCAAAAATACACAACACGAGGAAATAATGCCTAGAAATTTGAGAGACAGAGCTCTTAATTATAAACTAAGATTTCCAATTTAAATATTCACCTTGATTACATTTGTATGTGAACAGAATTGAACTGTATATTCCAATAGCCTGAACTGGAAGTGTCACTTTTGAATATATTTTAGATTACAAGGAGTCATGTTCTTAATTTTTTGCTTACAGTCCTTGCAGAGGAGGGTTCAAGTTGTAAATAAGAGCATTTGAAACCAATGATTTGATCTGGGCATACTTTTACAGGTTACTTTGCTCCCTTTGTACTCCCTATGTCCACACAAAAATTATGAGCAACTATATCTAATGATAGCTAATAAGTGGAAAAACTCATCTTTTGTTTGTAGAAAAAAATATATGTCTATAAAGTATGTAAAAAATACAGGTATGTAAAAGGCACTGTAATAATTGCATTAGCCGTGAGTAGATACCTTTATTCTTTCCCTCGTGGATCTACTTTGCTAAGAGATTAAGTGCATTGCTAGGTTGCCTCCTAATGAAACTGCAAAGATCATTAAAAATTATCCTGTTCAGCTTTTGGGAAGAAAACTGCACGTGCCTTGTACGAAAGTAAATTGCTAGGATAACCTTTACTTTGAACTATGGTGTCAGATTTATTGAAAGCAACTGCTTTATTTATTATTGATCAGGGTTCACATTTAAACACCATAAAATGAACATCTTGTCATATCAGTTATTTTACAAGGCAATAGAAGTTGATGCATCCTACAAGAATGAAGGTGGTTTTGTTGAAGGGTTTGGGGGTTGAGGTTTGTTTATTTGTTTGTGTATCTGGGTGGAGGGTTGTGGGGTTTTTTCATCCCTCCTCCTGTTTCGGTTTTTGACACTAAATTTTTCAGACATTGCTTCGGGTGGTGGAAAATAGCAGCATTTGAGCATCATTTAGCTTTCACGCACTTTAATTCACCTATTATCTTGGAAAAATCCATATTGCCTAAGTAGTTATAAATGAAAAAGTTGCTAAAACACTTAAGAGCTCCTGTTAGGAGAGTGTCATACGCTTCTAATCAAACAAGCTACCCACATTTCTATTCAATTTTAACCTTTTTTTAATCTCAAAAGACCCTACATCAATGAATGAAATATAAACTAGTTTTTCAGATAATTTTTCAAAATGGTTAGTGAATAAAGTACAAATACTGCAGACTTCTTTCCAAAAGTGGTTATTTATTCTCCTCGTCCAGAGTGGACCACCACTCTGAATTTTCAATGAAAGCTAGGTGCAGCCTCACATCACTGGACTGAAAATAACTGGAGCCAAAAGCTCCTGGAGATTGTTAAATCTGTTAAACTTGAATAGTGCAGTGCAGTGCAACACATTTACTGAAAAGTCTCCACATGCAACATACCACTGCTGTTTAAAATTCCTGAACTTTTGAACAGCTGCCCACTGCAAACTCCAGTTTTCATTGAATTGTTTTTTCCTATTAGACAATATTCAGGCATAAAACTCCCTAATAAAAAGCTCAAAAAAGTCTTGAAAATATTCTGAAATTTAATTTCATAGGAAAAAAAATTTGAAAGTTTTCTTTCAAAGCATTTTTTTTTTTAAATATTTTACATTATTTAGGTGTCAAAGTCTGGTCACATATTTTTACTTTGAATTTAGAGTATACCATAACATAATATGCCATAACGGTCTAAATAATCAACTTTATATCACATTTATATTGTATGAGAGCTGACTATTAAGCATAGCTGAAACCAAGAAGAGAAAATTTACTCTGCTCTAGGTCCATCTACAATAGATTCTTGAAAGGAGAACCACTGGGAAAGGCACGTATGACAAGAATTTCAATTGCTAAACTTGGACTTCGAGGTGTTCAAGTTTACTGCAATCACGTACAAGAAAATTGTGTCCCATCAACAGCATTCCATCTTCAGTTTCTTCAGCGCAATCTATAGGGTGTCTCTATAGATACATCTTTGAATTTGTGAGTAGCATGGGTAGCTCTATGCTGTATCTGTAACCTCCGTACCCAGGCTCATTACCGATCTCCCGAGCCATCCAGTCTTCCTCAGTTGTGAAAATGTAATAAATTGCTTTTTTCCCCTAGTGTATTTAGCACTCATGAAAAGTGACAGATTGACAGCCTGGGAGACTGAAGTATTCTGTTTAAATCACAGAGAAAAGGAAAGAAGAGGCAATGACATACTAAGGAACCAAAACTGAATTAACCCTTTGCTCAAATAACCAGGTGAAGAGAGAATAACAGAGTCTCAACGGATCAATCAATGGCCTACTGTCAACAAAGAGATGTTAATTGTTGGTGGCAAATATAAAATGAAATAAAAACCCCACATTCCAACATACATCCACATTTGCTTATGCTTGTGCTCAGCAAAAAGTTTAGCCAGTTTATAGTAAAATCATGGAGAAAATCCCTAACCAATCAAACACTTTACACATCAGCTCCTTTAGTAAGTAAAAATTACCAGCTGCATTGTAATTTGTACGGCTGGAATATAAAAGAGAAAAAAATACTGGTGGGAAAGTGTCACATGTTACCCATTTTTGTTGTTTTTTAAAGCAGGCTTGAAACAATGTAAGACCTACTATCCAAAAGTCAATATTCAGCCATTGCACAGCACATAAAAAAAGTTTGATTTGGTATATATAGCACTTACAAGTCTATCTCTTCTGCTAACATCCATTTCTCAAAAGTTTATGAAAAATATCTTGCCCCAACTTTCAGCACCAAGATGTAGTAATGTCTGCAATGGTCAAGAGTCTACCTGTTTATCTTCTGAAGCCAGAATGAAAAACTAAACAACTAAGCAACAGAAAGTTTCAAGGAAAAGTTCCGATTAGAATTTCTGGGGGACAGGAAGAGGGCTTTCTTTCAATAAATTGGCTGCAAAATTTGGAGGCCTCCTCCACTTTATTTGTAAATGAGCCACAGAACATGCAACAAATTGGTTTGGACACAAACTAAACAAGCAGAACCAGATGAGTGGAACATTTGCACACCAGCAAAGGAACTGTGTTCATTCAAGCATTAGAAGCAAGTCCTCTGAGGTCTAACTCTAGTGCTCTATTTTATATGCTATAGCTAAGTAATAATAATTGCCCACCCCTGTAGAGGAGAACGAGCCTGAAAATTGGATAAAAACATCACAGCTGGTCCTAGTAATGGGCCTGACTCATTGCATGTGTCCTGAAAATAGGCTGTAGGCATCAAGAGTGAAAGATTCTGTGCCAGTGAGGACACAGACGCAGAACATGCCTGAAGTATTTTCTCACCCTGCAAATTACAGCTGGCTATTGTGCCTCAGAAAAAGAAGTACCCTAGGTTTTTGAAGAGTCACCCCTATAAGAAGTCTCAGTGAAGTTTCTATCTGATCTTGCAGACTGATAGACCTTTTTTGTTCTCTTTTGGGAAATGATGGTCTTGATGGATGTATTTATTCTCTGAGAAAAATTGTGACTTACTCCCTACTGGGCTCAGAAGGGAAAATAACACCTATTTTCTGTCATCTGGAAGTGTGTCACCATATTTATCACAAAACATGCTACATTAATGCAAGGATCTGAACAAGCCTCCAGTGTCTGGACCTAGAGTTGTAGCTAGATTTATTTATATTAACAAATAAACACTCTGGTCTGGATCTTTAGTTGACTTTAATCAGTGTTGCTCTACATAAGTGCCTCAGAACAAACCTAACTTTGAATGGCTATAGAAGGATGTAGAAATGCCACTGAAAATAAATTCTTACTTTGAAGACACTCCAAGAACAAACTCTACCACAGTGACAGCGATAGCAAATCAAACAACACTGTTTAGACAACAGCTGGTGGTTAACCATCAGTTTTATGAATAGTATCACTGACAAGTCTGAAAACCAATACATGTTTTTCCAGACTCCCTTTTTACATCCTGAACATCAAAAATATACAAATGGCTAATGAGATTTGAAGAATAGTTTTGAGGTTATTTTAATTTTAATTTCAACTGTAAAATCACAATTGTGTCCACATTTACTTATAAATTCAGTTATACTTTGTAATAAATACCATAAAAAATTATTCCCTGAAATAACAAAAAGGTAATATTCAGAACTGTAATTTCCAACTTGAGGTAACAATTACAGAAAAGCAGAGAGTATTTCTCTCTTTAAATAGAGTGCATCAAACTATCCTGACTTTCAGGTTCAGTAGAACATGTTGGACAGATGTCCTAAAAAAAAAAAAAAAAACCAAAACAAAACCCCACCACCAAAAAAGGAGGGATTTCTTTCACCAGAATAAATTTCAACTGGAAAGATGCACCACAGAAGAACTGCCAATGCAGGTGACCAGGATAATGTTCTTCATCCCCTCCCCTCTTCCCCCACTGTGTGAACAGGCTTGACCACTTGTTCTACCAACAGGCATCACCGATGCTCTCTGGCAGTACATATTTCACTGGCAAAAGGCCTTCTCTTGACAATGAATCTCTCAGTATTGACGTATATGCCAGCTTAATTTAATAATACAATACATAGGTATTGTCACTGATGCTATTTGTCTCACCTGTTTGTTAGCCTCCTTCCATGAGTATCTAATATAAGAATATGTTCAAGAATACCAGGGTTGTCTAAAGTGTTAGATTAAGTTTGACAAAATGTGGGAAAGAAAGTTTTGTGCTAGTTTTGGGTCTTTAGAAAATAGTAAAGGAAAACAAAACCAAGAGAGAGTCATTCTAGCAAATAAAATGATCTTTAAATCAGCATTGATTGTAAGGGCAACCTGACTGTTCAGCTGAGTTGAACTCCTCTCTAATTTTGCATTGCTTAAGTTACAAGCCTACAGCAGCGAAGTCCAGTGGTCTTAAACAACTCAAAATTTTGACAGTTCCAGCAATAAACTGTGGACATGACCACCTAGAAAGCTTTATACAACTCTGGGCTTTCTCTTGTAAGAAACAGATGTGCTGCTCTGCTGTACAGTGCATTTGTCACTTGGGAGCTGCGGAAGTGTGTGACAGACTCCTCCACTCTGAGCCACTCTGGGACACGCTGGTTGCTCTGATGATTTCCAGTGGGCAGATGTTTCTTCCCTTCTGTTATATTTTAATTTCTCAAGTGGGTGGCAAAAGCAGATGTTACCATATATATATATATAAGGTCCCCTCTTTCTTATCTTATTCTGAAAGAAACAGGATATTATACTTAGAGCTTGATTCAGTCCACAGATTATATAAATATATGTTTATCCACATGCATTCATATTCAACTACAGATATATCTTTTTAATACATATGGCAACAGTCTATATATATAATGTATGACAACACATACAGACATATACAAATATGAACATATACTTGCACAGGGCAATATATAATTTTCTAGATTGAACCAAATTCAAAGCATAGTGTGCTACCTGTATTTGTAGCATTCTGAATGGCATAACGTATTGTATACATATATGATCCACATTAATAAATGTAGACTTTTTTCCTCAACTATTTCTCTGGAACAGATGATACAGAAGCTTATCTGGCATCGCCTGTTTTCCCTTTCTCCTACAATCCCATCTCTTTATTTTATGTGTGTGGGGAAAACTCAGGAAAACCTGAATGACAAGAAAGGACTGAAGATTGCCTACAGAGAACACCCTAGACAACAAGGATATAGTAATTTTGGGTAGCATAGAGAGTTCACTGCTGTCACAAAAAAGGTGAGATTGCCCCCAGTTATGTTATCAAAGCTCAACCTAGCAAATTAGTCCTCTAATTTCCTACAGATCCCTAGTCCTCTTTCTCCTTCAGTAACTAAGCGTTAGAGCTACCAAAATGTAGTGGGAGCAAAATGCAAGAGCAGAGTGATATCTGAAATAAAATACCTATCCTTCCCTGCATGCAGCTGCTTACTTTCACTGCTACAGCAATATATTTGGTAATACGCCACTAAATTTCTCTTGAGTGCTACTACTTCTACCCATTTTGTGTACCACTTCCAGATGACTGATGAACTGGCCACCAGACCACTGATACCCACCACAGCACAGCTATGACAAAGTGGGAAAATCCCTATAAAGTGTATCTGCATTAATGCAACATTTTTTCACACTTCTCTGTCAGCAGTCTTCATAAACTACTGCACCAGTCTCAAGAAAACAACAAAAGAAAAAAATCTAAGCTTGACAAATCATAGGCTATTAATTACAAAATATTTTTGTGCCTTGATACAGTTCTGGTTTTTACAATGATTTTTTAATTTATTAATAAAAGCATAAATCAAATATGTGTTACTACCAAGAAACACTACAAATTACTAACAGACCTTTAAAAACATAATAAACAGCTGCATAAGTAAAGGTACTGGAAAAGCATTGAGCTTATATTAGCCTCCGTATTATGCTTAAGTCGTACCATGGTGAAATGCAGCAATTGTGATTTACTGAATATCGACTTAAAGAATTGCTTAGGGGTTTTTTTGTTTGTTTGCTCTTTAGAGTTCAGAAATTCTTCTGTAAGAGCAAGAAGTGAAAATCACTCAGTGTTTTAAAAACAACAAAATATTCAGGTGGACTGCTTGGCAGCTAGAAATTAAAATTACATATAATTCAAAGCTGGCATTTGTATTACTACTGTTATTTTACTGGAAATAATTTTTTTTTTTTTAAGTAGAGATACAGAAATTAAGAAAGATGGGTTCTATGCTTTTGTCAGTAGCATGTATCCAAAGAAAGACAGACAGAAAGACCAAGGTCACTAATAGCCAACAATTATATAATTTGGAGAAGGGATTAAAACACAAGCACTGCATATTTCAAACATGCATGTGCTTAACCAAAGGATGAAAATGTAAAAGCAATACTTACATTCTGAAGGCTAGGAAAATAAACACAGTTTTCAGACTTTTAAGTAGCATTTGTCATGGTGAGAAGGAACCTGACATAGTATTTAGCAACACTTTTACAGAGAACATTCCTGTCTGAGTCAGTCTACTAGAATGACTGGAATATTACTGCAGTCACACTGAAAGCACTTCTATTCATTCATGGTTATACATGTTTTATTTTTTTAAATCATAAAATGAATATTCAAAAGGGATTGCAATGCAATTTACTGTCATCAACTAACCTCACAACTGAATCAGCAACCTTAAGCATCATACTTTTGCAAATGGCAAAAATTACTTTAAGGTGAAATAACAATAAGTACAATAGCTACAATTTCCAGTCCTATAAAACTCAGCAACAGACTAAGAGATAAGAGACTAAGAGATAAGCCACTCTCACCATTATGGTAACTGCTAACCACTACATACTCATATCTTTATAAAGGGAAGGCAGGGCTCTGAAATCAATTTAAGCTTGAATTTATTACATGTACATTGAGATACTGACATTACTATCTGGAGCAGTGATACATTCAGAAAATGCCTGGGTAGAAGAAGGTGTTTGGCTATTTCGATACCACATGACTGGAGCTTGTATACCTTAGTTTTGGGAGTACTAGTTTAACTGAAATACTTCATCAGCATGAGTAAAGAATATCTTTTCAGTCAAACCAAACCTGCTGAATTTAGTCCAGTGCAATTATTGTTTTGTTTTTTAAAAATAACATTTTTTAAAATGTTATTTTAAAATAACATTGTTATTTAAAAAGGGGTTTTTTTTTAAATAACATTGTGTTACCATTGAAAATATTTTTTTCCCCTGTATCTTGATATCTAAAATTTTTCAGAGACCTTATTTTCTTGTCTGTCCTTCCCATTCTTGCACACTCACAAAGATGACTTTTACATCCAATGTCATTCAGAATTTCCCAAAAACAAGGTCAAAACATGTAAAACTTGTTGCTGACAGAAAGCTGGATGTTCCTGGGATGAGAATACCATAAAGTCAATTTTTGTTCTATCACAAGGAGCAGGCAATAAAGGTAAGAAATAGAAAGTGATTTCACAAATTCTCTCTAGTAAGCTTTTCCTTCATCAATCACAGTATTAAATCTCACTGCTGAGTAGTTCCTTTCCCATAATAATGAGGAGCCTGGCTTTCATTACTCCAGATATCACAGACAATTCATTTGATTGTAATTGATTTTAAGCTTTACTGTTGGCTGTTACAGAATTTGCTTCATAATAAAGAATAAACTGTACATTTGGTCTGTAAAAAGGCTGATTTTGCTAAATAAACAACTAGATGACATACCTTTTCAGCACTTGTACAGTTTTACCAACTTAAAAAAAATGGCATTCAAAAAGCTGGATAGGGTTTTGACTTCAGAGGATAATACACATATGCATTGTTATTGGCACTGAAGCTCTGGTTTAATCAGCAGACTTGTTAGTATTTTGGGCTTTCATATTTTTATTTGTTCACAAATTCAGTTGCAACACTGATTTATGTAGTACGTATCATGCTTTCAAAAGGAGCATAAAAACAATCAGAAGAATCCCCAAATAATAAGGCAAATAAAACCTGTATCTTTTCAGCATGTTCTTAATTACACATTCTCTGACAAGGCTACCTTACAATGAATGTGATATTTAGCACAACAGTAACAAAAGAGTTGAACAAAACAGTTCACAAGTTTTGACTGTGATGATTTCTATATCCATGTTCATGTACCTATAGAACCTGCAGTACTCAACTACTGCAAGCGACTGGCAGCCAGTACTGGAACTGCAACAGTCCTGTGATAATTGTGCATAAGGCAACAAACCATTGTACTGAATCCAAGGAGTAGTTTCCACATTTATCAGAAGTTTATTAGAAATCTGCAGACATCTCAAGTCTCAACTGGCTTTCAAAATTCACTTGTCAACATATTTGACTAACGCTGTCTGAGTAAATGACAGTTTGAGAGAGTGGTTGTTGAGATTGTTTGAAGCAGCACATCTCTATCTTCATTTATTTCATTCTGACAGAATTAAGCTATGCAAATCAGCTGAACACATGGCACCACCTTTACATCAGCTAAGGATCTGCATCTTGTTTTTCAATGGTGAACTGTTCTAGTTTTTAATAAAAAAAATGCTTACACTTGTTCCTCACGTGTGTGAGTTCCCCTCACTGATGTTCTGATTTGAAAACACCCTACTTTTGCTTTGCACTCATTATATTGCAGGGGAAAAAATTACATTCAGTAGTTTTTCATATATTTTTAGTAATCATGTAAAATTAATAAGATTAGTATTTATTTTAAATGGATCCTGTGGGCATTACATGGCTGAGGCTTTATCTATTTGGGTAATTTTCTGCACAGAGGTAATCTTCCACTTTACCGTGTACTAAAATAAGAATCCCAAAAATCCAGCTGAAACCTTAGAACGCTTACAAGAATATGAAAGTGATATAGTAGAATATTGTCAGAGGATTGTAAAAATCAAAACCTACTTCTGGTTTTGCTACAACCCACTATCTCCAGCTCTCTTTCCAGTCTCTCCTTTTATGTCTCTTGTCTTTAAGCTTTATCTGTCATTATGAGCATCATCAATGATCTGATTGTAAGTTTTGCTGTAACCACAACAGATGATATCAAATAAAGACTATTTTGTTCAAACTAGAAGATGGCTTTACATGAATAGTAACCATCTTTATTTAATATTCTTTTGAACTTAATACTCCTGAAACTGGGAAGAGAAATATCACATCATTACAAAAATGGTTAAAGTATTTCCCAGCATTTCTTCATGAAAAGAGCTCAAGCTTGAAGCAGTTCATACAATTCCTAATTTTATTTTATCCAGAAGTAGTACTTGGCTGGGCATACTTGTTCCATATGGTTTTGCTTTGTTCTGCAGTGATTTTAGAGAGTAACAAGTTTAAGGAAACATTGATTTACAAAACTAAGTTAACCTTACCTTACATCTCTGAACTGCACATAGTTGTTTGTTGCAGTAATTAAATGTATTGTTTTGACTTAATCATAAAGAATTTCTGAAAACTAGTTTAAAACGTAATGATAATAGTTTATACCAAGTCATACTCACTATTTGAGAAATCCATTTATGCAAGGGCCTTTCCCAAGCCCTTTAAACACTATTTGCTCTTGTGTCTGACTTCTGTTTCTGCACACAAAACTGACCTTCAAAATCGCGTAGTCAGTATCAATAACTTCTTTATGAATCAAAGCAGGCTAAAATAATTAATTAAGACTGACTAAAATTTTCATTATCTACAACATGAGAGAGGAAGTAGATGTGGATGATAAGAATTTTTTTGAAAACTGGAGGGCGGAACCCCAAACTTGAATTTCTCAGATCCCAAGTCTGACTACATGATTTCGTCAGCGTTCCCACTGGGCCTGACTGTGCTACACTGACAGGGCTCAAAGTCAAAATGACTCAGCTGAACAGATAATGGGCAAACATTGTGCACAGCACGGTTATAAGCCTGAGTTAGCCTTCCTGTGCCAATTCAGTGACTCTGCAACTTGTTTAATTTGCATGCTAATTTGTGAGCACAGGAAAAAAAGTACCATTAATATATTTTTGAACTATTCCTATGACTTAGTATCTTCAGAGTATAAAATACACTGTAAATTCTCATTAAAGCATTCTCAGTACTGGATTTTTACAATTTTTTCCTAGTTTGGTAGAAGATTGAATCAATTTTATACACAATTTGTTTTCAGAATAAAAGTTCATATATTTGGCTCAACTATTTATTTAATCAGAATACCTTAAGTAATGAATCAAAGAACTACTAATAAAAAAAATAATCCTAAGCAGCAGTAAACAAGATAAGCCTCCCCCCTTTCCTATTTTCCCATAAATCTGTGCTTTTTTCTTCTAAATCTCACTGAAGGCTCTGGATTTTGTTATTTTATGATCTATTTTTGAGCAGTACTTTGACTTATTCACTGTACTGCTAAACGATACTTAGAAATATCTAGTAATAGATGGGAACTTCAAACCCATATATGCAAGAGAAAACATTACATATTTTAATTGTGGGAGTTATTTAACTAAAAGGCCTTATCTTCTAGGCAACTAAACAGCTCTGTGAAAGGAACCGTTATTCATTTGCGTATCTTAATTGTAAGAAGTTAATATTTTTCTTAAATTTCACGGGGAGATGTAGTATACAGCATGCAATGGATTCTCTAAATCCTCTGCATTCAGGAAACAGCACACTCTCTACTCCCATTCTTCAACTTCATTGTCACTCTTCCCCTAAGATTTTTTCTGCTGTCGATCTTTCTAACCAGTAAGCAGCATCACTAAGGTACCCACCCAAGATACAGCTACCTTTGTGGCACAGCGACACCACCAGACCTTTGACATCTGCAGAGACAGAAAACAAAAGCACTGCCAAGAGTTAAATTATAGGATCCCTCCTTTCCCCCAAATAAGATCTTAATGGAATTGTAATTTCAGATAAGAATTGCCTCTTCTGTTAAAAGCTGGCATAATTTAGACAACGTATCCCAAGAGATGAACTTAGTAAACTGAGAGAAACAAAGGATTTAATTTTGACTATGGGATTCATTAGTATAAGATTTCAGTGTAATATTCATTAATTTCCCTGGCTGAAAACAGTTCCTTGACTTTAAAAAACTCAAACTAAATTTAAAGAGAGAATTCAGGTACATAGTATGACTCCTCAACTTTTATGAGCTCCCCATGTCACTGGTGGTAACTAAATGAGACTGAGTAAGTAGGTTTCCTTGGCCTTCTGCAAACAGAATCACCTACCCTCTATTAAAAATCTCATTACTGACAAAAAAAGAAAAAGAACTGCTTTAACTGCAGCATGGTTATTTCATTGCTTGTGTTCTGTTTAAAACTATTTTCGTCTCATAACAAATTGTTGTCATTAACTCTAGCAGTTATTTCAGCAATAACATAGCTTATTAGAATACTTTTCTGTTTCACGGTTGGCACATTATGGGATGGAAAGAATACCTTGCAAATAGGAGTGGTAGAAAGCTAACCCCTCATTTCCATTTGCCCAGAAATATACTTTACTGTTACTAAAACTAAAATATTAATAAACATTATCACCATAATAATTGCTTGACATTTAAGACTATTCTCACCATTATTCCCCTCCTTTCCTTCTCTTTCTTCCCACCCTAGAAAGACAATGCTTATATCCTGTTCCTGGTCACAATGGTTGCCTTACCATTACGCACCATTAAGCAATGTTCCTTAAGGAACATTTTAGTCTGGTTAGGAACGTGGCCAAAACATATTTCCACTCCCATATGACCACCCACATGAAGAAGGTGGATGGTGCATTTGCTAGACCCTATCTGACAGGGAGTGAGCAAAGGCACAGTTCAGGTGTTGGCAGCTGTCAGAGACAGACTGGCTCCCTGCAGCAGTTGTTCCTGTGAGCATCTTGTAGAAAGTTTGGATGCCAAACTTCACAGAAGACCATCTCAATACAATAATTAGGATAGGGAGCTCAAAAAGAAGCTGCTGGAATATTTCAGAGATATTTCCCCAAATTTCTACATAAAGTATTTCATAGCTTACTCCTGATACGTGGCATTTTGAAAATTTGCAACAACCCACTTTCTGCCAGAAGTGTGAATACAGACTGATCACAAAGTGATGAAATAGGTATTCCATATTCTAGAAAGTCATGATGTGACATATCATCTCCACACACACAGATACACTGCACGTGTATGTACATAAACAATTTTTTATTTTTCCCTTCCATAGAGAACTCCGAATCTGCCAGTAAATTCACATTCTGTCAGTATTCTGTAATATTATGAAGTTTTAAACCCATTTTTCTGATGTTTTCCAAGCACAAGTTTTGTGTGGACGGGAAAGATATGCACAAAAATCTTTACCAATAGAGTGGAGGAAGAGAAGGTAGAAAAAGTAGCTGAGAGAGAATTTCTCCATACGGTTTTAGATTCTTGTGATTCCTGGGAGGTTTATAACATAAAAATAAAGCTTTTCTTCTCTTTTAAAGATTTCAGGTGGGAAAAGTACCATAAGTAAATAATTCTAGCCAGCTGTAGCAACTTTTGTTTTCTAACATACCTTATTATTTAGTAAAGAAGGTATTATAAAGGACAATTTTCATGTTGTATTCTCCTCCTGGTTTCTGTACGTTAGAAAGGTTGCTGCAAAGTGCACTCAAGTTCCTTCCTAATGACAGAGGCAGGAAAGTAGCTTGAAGTAAGTGCATGCCGTTTCCTACATTTTCAGTAAAAGTGCAGGACACACACACACAAAAATCCTTTCTGAAGAAAATAACAGAGGGAAAAAAGAGTGAAAGAACATCAAAGATTTAACAAAATGTAAAGACAATAAAGACATCACAATCAGACCTGAGAAGAGCTGTTTTGATTTTCTTTAGGTCATAAGTTGCATCTTTTTGGTCCAGAGACCATGATCATCTGATATGGCTGTGAAGTAAATCCAAAGTCCTAACACGCTTATGCTGCTGTTTGACCAGCCTTGCAGACTGTGCCTATTCTGTGGAAGGCTGAAAAACTTGTTGCCTTTGTTTGCCATGAAAGTCACTTTCCTTCAGACATAGGCAGCAGTTAAACCAAGTGGTACCAGCAGCAGCTGCCTGAATCACAGTGCAGGGCAGTTACACAGAAGTTAGCTAGTACTCTGATGACAAATAATGACTACTTTGGTGAAGTGGCACCTCTCCTGTGTTAAAAGCACATCTGAAAGTTACAGAAGTGACAGAAACAGACAAAAGCACCAGGGAAGAGGCCAAGAAATGGGCTAACAGCCATCCCCTGTCACCTCCAGTCCCATCACAAAACATCGCAAAAGAGAAGCAGTCTGTCAGGAATTATCTCCGACTGCCATTTAGGCTCCTCTGGTCTCAAGTTCTAGATGCAGAATGAAAATTTATGTAAGTAGAGGGAATATTAATGTTTTACGGAATAGCATTTCATAAGGATCTGTATCAATTCATACCAAAGATCCTACACAGAATCATAACCATACCCTCAATAAACCAAGTTAATTCTCCCAGTAATGCAAATTTTTTTTATTTGAAGCTTTTTCCCTGATTTTAATCACCTACTCTTTCCACTATACAGTTATATCCCAGTGCAACTCTTAACAATGCACTTTTTGTAAAGCAGTTCCTAATTAAAAGGGTATGACTCCAGTTCAATAAATTATTTGTGTATTGCTGTACAAATAATAATCTTATGTTGTTCTACATAGTATAAATAAATTCAGCAAAACCCTAAGTTATTCTGCAATGTCCTTCCTGCGTTTCCAGACTTATTTTTAATTTTACGTATTTGAAAAACTGATACAGAATTGTTTTATGTCATACATATTCATACCTATAAACTGAAAAGAGAAGTGATAATTACAAATTGGTTTGACTTACTATAGAACAGAAGCAGTACATCACTAATTGACTTCTTACCAGTGGCCTGAAATTGCTAATTGACTGGTAAGGCACTAATTTGTTAACCTAAACTCATTAGATAGGAAACTCTTGGCTAGGAAATCATCCTGAATAAATATTAGTATCCATTTGGAAAAGGTCAGGTACTTTTTTTTTTTTATCATTACATTCTAACTGCTTATTTGTAACTCAGTGAGTGTCAAAGACAGGTTATTCCTAATGTGCTTTCTGGCAAAAATATTTACTATAGTACCACAATTCTCAAAAATGGAAAAGACTATCAGATACTCTTATATGACTTCACTTTATTTACCAGACTAGGATGAAAATCAATGTACCTCTTTTATTCAAAATCAGAGGAAAAGATTTCACACTAGAGCCTCTCTTGCTTCCAAGTTATAAACAGACAAACTCTCTGCTGCTTTAATTCTACTGGCTTCAAATAACAGGCAGTGGTGGACTCTATCCCTAACCAAAATAGAGAGTTAAAAGAGTTTTCAAAAACCTTAATTAGGAAGTCAAATGAAAAAAGTTTATTAAATTATGATATTACAGCTTCTAGACAGAGCATATTCACTCAGACCTAGACAGAAAAGATGCCAAAACACCTCAATCTGTGGCAGCTTTGAAAAAACTCAAACTTCTAATAAAAATGTGCAGTCTCCCTTGTCAGTGTCTTGCAGCACAGGGAAAAAATTGTACAAAGCATCAGCATCATAAGAGCAAACCTTGGTACTCCCTTCTCCTTTTTGCATTCCCAGAAGATGTACATTCCCACATTTTCTCCCTCAGCAGGAGACACTGCTACAAAAATTATCCAAATGCTTCTCAACTCCTTTTATCAAAATTACGAGATGATCTAGGTAAATATTTTCAGTCAGTTATTTCCATACATTAGAAAATAAATTGGTCTTACCATTTAGTTGTGCATCAAAGGATTACATCAAACACTTGAGAAAAGTACACAAGGTTTTTCAACAAAAGATGCAAAACACAACGGAGGAATTAGAAGCAGTATGAGGTGCATCACTAAGATTCTGGAGAAAATAATACCTATGGCAACCAATTACTGATCTTTTACTCAGCTGTTTTCCATTAACATCGTTAGCAGCAGTAGTGAAAGACCTCTTTCTCCCAACCAAACAAAGTTACTGCTTTAAATCTAGGATTTTGTCTGGTGTTATAAAGGAAACTCCTTCTCTTTGGTGCTGTGGAATTTGGACAATGAGGTGAAGTCTCTGTGCTCTAAGAACAGTTAGGACTGGCCTTGCTATCTCTTGTGCAACCTGGGAGAGTGGAGATTCACCTGGACAGCACGGAATGCAGATAAGGAGGGAGCCCTGTGTAGGTAGGACAGCCCTGCTTTTCATCAGTGAAGACAAGGTAACAGGAACCTGTGTAGTTCTTTGTTTCTTTGAAAGGCTATCGTCCCTAATGACTGACTTCTGCCTCATTACCTGTGAAATGCATATTAAAGTTGACACCTCTGCATATGCTAATAAAGATTATAGAGATCATGCTAAACATATATGACTATAGTACTCATCTCTTCACCCAAATCATACTACATGTCACCTCATAATTTGGGGGATAAAAGAAAGAGAAAATGACTGTTAAATTGGGAGAGAAGAATCTCAATACCTGATGGACCAGTTGACAGGCTGCATTCTCTTCCTCCACCCCAGGCAGGGACACCTTTCTGGGTAAGCATTGTGCCTTTCACCCTCTGGTGACTGTTACCCCTAGGCTGTTGTATTATTTTTAATTTTTGCTAGCAATATTAACCTTAATCAGTAGTGCTATTGTAGTCAGTGAATTTATCAACGGCAATCTCAATTCTGTTCTGTCGCTCTCAATAAAATAGCTAATTTCAATTTTTGTGAATCTGACTGAGTGAAAGTCCTTTGCTGGAACTCTGATAGACAAATCAGTGAAAGTCCTGGGACTCTGACAGACAAATATCAAAACTATATTCCTTTTAACATGACAGGTGCATATTCCTTGAGACAAGGACAGTATACAATGGTTTCAATTACCACACAGGAAACTCAGACTAATTTTTTCATCCAGATATTTACAATCATATAGAAAAAAACTTCTTTTCAGTATATGCTTTGTTTAGAGCTTAAAACCCACTTTGCTTGGCCTAACTACTAGGACATTCACCTACCTACTCTCCGGAGAGCCATAGTGGTGGAAGAGAAATATCTGCCAAAATTATGTAAAAATATAAGCTTTCATATTAGGGATGACCAAAGGAAAGTAAAAAACATTCATGCATTACTGCTTACCTTTGGCCTCCCATGCTGGCAGTAGATGCTCCCTCAAAGACACCAAGATGTGACCTTTGATGCTCCCCACCCTCTAGTTGCAAGATGCTTCAAACCCCAACACTTCAACTTAGCTGCTGGAGGGTTTGCAGTACTGCTGTTGGCTGAGATCCTCTTTCAGAGATTACTCTAGAGAGAAGAAAAAGACAAACAGGCATTATTATCCCTTCACAGGATTTAGGGTACTCCATATGATTCACTGTTTATAGCTATTGCCTATTGAAATCCCAAGAGATCCACCCACTGCCCTAATGAAATCTAAGGTGCCCTGATTTCAGTAAAGACTTGAGCTTTGAAGAGCTAGGTGTAATTGGCTTAATACAGCCATCCCATAACCCAGACCCTATACTACCCTACTCTGGAAAGTTGCTATGTCTACATTTCGTAATCAAATTACCAGGCTGTGCCAAACAGCAAATATTCCAGCCTCCAAACTTCTTCCCCTAGGAGACCAGTTAAACGCAGAACTTCCATTTCAAGCACAACTTATATCCCCAGAGTGGAGCCAGGTTGTCAGCAGATGCTTCTCAGGGCTGGCACATGGTGAGCAGAAGCTGTTCTTCCAAACTCAATGTTAGAGAGGCGGGCAGGAGAGATGGACAAAGGGACAAATGGACGGCTGAGAGCACAGTGCCACGACCTCACTTCACATGAGGAGACTGCATGCATAGAGCACAACGCTGCCTGGTGGTCAGCCTGCACATTTTACTTCGAGCAGCCACATTAAGAAGAGCTTCTGCTCTCAAAAGCCACGTTCTGTTTTAGAAATAAAGGAAATACTGAAAAAAACAGGTAATAGCAAAGAAAACTTCTGAAAACAGAGCTCTCTCTGCCTACATACTGTCTCTGCCGCTCCTGCTACCCTCTACCAAGCATCTCCCAGACAGTTTTCAGCAAACTGTGAGAGAAATCACCTCCACAAGGTGGCCACCACACCCCTCCTGCCCCACCTGGGTCCCTAGCCCTGCCCCAGCAGGTGGCCCAGGAAGGAGCAGGGGCAGGTGAGCAGAGGCTCGCAGGCCACCGTGGGGCCTCAGGCCTCTCCTCTCTGGAGCTCAATCCACGTTGTGGCATCGTGGCCAACCTCGCTACTCAGCAGGGTCTCCAGGTGTGTGGCTGCTGGCTCCCGCCTCCAAAGGGGCCGAGCTGCTAGCTGTGTGCAAACCCCAGTGGGGCACGGAGGCCAGTCATGCTTTGTGCCTCTGAAACTGCACCATATATAATGGAAGTTATCTTGTTTCCTGTGGTTTAATATGCCAAATATGTAAATACTGTTCGTGAATTTTTTTATTGCTCAGAGGAGACTGCTGGTTGAGCAGAGACCCTGAGGCCTGTCAAAACGCTTTGGGGAATGTGTGGGCAAAACCGTGGCGATAGGAGGGGAGGGCAAGTAAGCCACCCCCATCCTGGGTTTGGCTTTACAGGGGCATCTGACAGCCCCTCAGGGCAGGCCTGAACGCAAACCAGCATTCAGAGACCACCACGACGTCTGGGCAGCAGCTCACCATGGCGTGGAGAACCAGCCTGCAAGCAGAGAGAGAAAAGCTTGGCTTTTTGTTTCGCCAAGGCGGACAGGGGAAGAGTGCGTCTCCTCCCAGGCGCTGTGCGCAGGCGAGCTGTGGGGCAGCAAGCAATACACCGAGCCAAGCGCGAGCACTGGGCTCCATGCGAATGGCACAAAGGCTGGCACCAAGAAAAGCTCAGTCTGACTTCAGCAGGCTGAGGTCTTCCTCTTAACAGCTCGTGACATTTGGAGCCGGCAGCGACTGTAGATTTCTCACTGCGGCAATTTAATATGTTGTCTGGGGTTTTTTTGGCACACCCTCTGATTGAATACTGTCATAAGAAATACATAGCAAGAGTGCTGTACTTTTTTCGCAGGCAGAAATAATGATAGCTCCTAGAAAGAAATCCAAGAAAAGTTAGCTATACGTTTCCATTTTACACTTTAAAGTATTAGTAAGCAATAGAAATTCTGAGTGGTAGGAAATTTGAATAATTTTTTTCTCTTATGTTCTTCAGTAATTTTACAAGCTATTTTTCTATGCTTTAGAGTATGATTTTTATTCAATTATCTAATCCGCGTCTGGTAATTAATCAAATTGCTTTAAATGGTGAATTTTGATCTGAAATCTTTGGTTCATTTGCAACCAAGTAAAGTTTGATAAGAACAGACAGTTTGGCAGTGCTTGTAAACACTTGTGGAGCAAGGAAATTAACATCTTGGCACCCAGCTCTGTAATGATGTGCCTGATTTCATGGAAAAAAGACAACAAATTAATTTCCATGCCTCTATAACACTTCTCTTTTGCTTTAGCTTAATTAGCTCATTGAAGGATGAAAGCTGAACGTTTTTTTAGGCATACCTGGTTCCTAGAATGCGCAGTAGCATGGAAAAATGATAAATCTGAAGCTTTGTGATAAGAATACTTCAATGCAAAGTATATTTGCATGTTAGGAATAAATTCATTGTGGTCTGTTTTGTCTATGAAAAGTCAACAAAATACTTAGCTAGTAGTACTTCAAGGGGTCTTTTATATATGTAATTAATTTGGCATTGACAGTTTGCATGAGTTGTAGCCTGCTACTTCCTGTAGCTCATACTGTTTCTGGACAGTTTCATAAGAAAGGGAGAGGAACACCACAAAGCTGTGAAAAGCCATCCAGTCTCTTCGTTCTCCCCACTGACCATCCTAATGCAGGGATGCCCGCTGGAATTAAGCAGCAAAATACAGGGAAAGTTATGTTGCTTGCAATATTATCTGTGTGTTTCCTCCTTGCTTCTTCTTCCAAGAAAATATTACCATACTCTTTACCTCTTCCCTCAGCATCCTTGGGTAATCTGAACCCCTATGTCTGTTTCTGTGCATTTGGTTACTTTATGTATCCCTTTCCTTACCTTTAAGATACGTTAGGATAAGGCTTTGGCTATCAAGTAGGAGAAAAATTGCCATCCATTATTTTTAGCTGTATGTAGTTTCTTTTTCCTAAAGGAATATTCAGCTCTCGAAGGTAATAGCAGGATATTTACTATTCTCGCTGTTGAAGTACTGAGTGCAAGATATGAACAGAGATTCAATACATTCTACCTAATCTTCTCAAAATTTCTAAAATTGTATTACTAATAGGTCATATAAAACTCGCTGATTTTCTCACACAAACCATCCAGTATAACCTTTCCTTTTTCTTCATTCTTTTCTTTCTTATTTTTAATTACAGAAATACAAACATTTGCATGTCTGGATCCTGGTATGTGCTTTGCATGGGGAAACAAAAACGGAAGAAAAGAAAACTAAAAGTTTTGTTGTTTTGGTTTCTTTTAAATACATTAAATGAGGAAATCATGTTCCCAGCTGTTGTGGGTGTGTTGAGGATTAGTCAAACTAAAGGTTTGTTTGGTGAAAAATAAATTCCCACGTCTTGGAAAAAAACAACAGATCACGAAAATATCAGTTCTTTTTCCTTCTGCTGAAACACCCACAGTACTCCTGTCAGCACACCTTATTTACACCCAGGACACCATGAGCTTTTTTTCTGAACTGAATAAAAATAAACAAAAGTTGCATGTCTGAGGAATTGGGGGGTTTTAACTTATTTTCATGTATTTGGATAATATTTTTCCAATTACATACTAAAAATTACATAGAAATGTTTTTAATTTTATAGAGAGATAGAAGTTCCTCTAATGGACTGCATAATGAAATCAACATGAATAGTTTACCAAAAAGCCACGAAAAGAACACTGCTCAGGAATAAGGTGGACTTCGGAATGTGACCTAAGAAGCCTGTTTGGAAATCTTGATCACATAGCACGGAATGTTAAAGGAAACAAATTGGCTGAATGCAAATAAATTTAGGATGATAAAATTTGGAAAATTGGGACAAAACATTTAAAATATCATGATATGCAAGAGGATTGTGGAAATTGAATAAGTATGTCGAATAATAACTTTGGGAAATATTTCCTTGAACCTGATCCCCAGTAGCTAGGTCTTGCTTTTGATTAATTTCTAGACATTTAGAGCAACATGTTTCTTCCTGCAGTCCTTAAAATTCCATACCATAACTATAATATGCCATTTTCAGAGGTGTTTCATTTTAGACATTACTTCTTTCAAAGAGGTACTTTCAGAAATCAGATCACATATTTAGGTGTCTAAGTTTTAAGTATCCAACCTTAGTTGCATAACTTTGAATATTCAAGGCTTAATCTTTACATTCATGAAATTAATTAAATCTATTTTTTGTGGCTACAATGAGCTAGTCTTTAACATTCTTAAAACAATGGCATGCCAATATAGTAAAAAATAAACAGAAAAACAATCTAGAAGAACCTATTGGAAGGGAAGGCTGCATTTGACCTAAGCAAGAGAGACCGCGTTATAGTTATGGGCATTTTATTTCTGTATCGCTAGAGACAGCGGTGGCCAACCTACAGGGAAGTTCATTAATCTCCCTAGCTACGAAGAAATGGAATGTCATGCACTGCAATGTATTCTTTATTGCTATTCCTGCATAGCTTTTCTATAAAGTTCTTTGTTAAAGATAAAAATGAGAAAAGTTTAAATGGGATTTTAAGAATTTAAAAGCTGTAGGCTCATGAATATTCTTCAAAACACTTTCCAGATCACCCACAGTCTGTCCAGGTATTCAATTTGTAGAGGAAGGATTTAAAATATGGTCACTAAAACCGTTTACACTAGCTACATCATTGCAGAGGTAGAAAGAGTATGAGTATCTATGCTATAATGACAATTACAAAAAACCTGAATCAAGACATGAATAAAACAATAAATCTGCTTTATAAGTCTTGCTTAAAAATGTAAATATGCCATTATTTAAAGAAAGATACAACATATTGAACATTTAATCAATTTCCTTATTAATTCTAATCTGCCTTCACAAATTCATAGCTGGCATTAATTTGGATTTCCTGCTCAAAAGAAGCCATAAAATCAGTAAAAATAATACTGAAGATGATCTCTTTCAAGCAGAAAGGTCCCTACATTTACAAAAATTGCATGCATTTAAAGCAAGTATACATCAGTATTGATAGAAACTCAAATGCAGACTCAGGCATTCTCAAGTCAAAAATTCTTTTAAAGCGTGATAATTTAATTACTCTTGACTTCATAACTTCAACCTCAACCCAATAATTTTCTAACAGTTAAGAACCTAAATGATTTTATGATTCTATGTTTGACAGAAGCAGTTTTAGTATGAAAACGCTTATTGTTTAAGATAGCAGCACAGAAGAATAATTGGATTTCGTATGGTAAATGTATAATTACATTCCTGTGGTATTCTCTACTGTACATTGTGTGCATGTCCGTAATAAGAATAATAGGAATATCCTCCATTTAAAAAAAAATAAAAAAAAATCACCTGTGGTACTACTTATTTGGGTTGTCTGCCATGGTTTTCTTCAGTTTACAAAGAACCTGCTATTCTGCCATGAATCTCAGTTTTCTTATACTGGAAGAAAATATTTCATGTCCTCATCTTGTTCTTCAAAGTGAAACCCATCTAAGGATTATCGCATCTAATGATATGGCTTTTACATCCACACATCCTTACATGCCAGCTGAGTTTTCCAGCTCCCTTTCCAATGCTTTTGAAGAATCACAGAAGAGCTAAGCCGCAAGTATTATTTAGCACAAAACTTGGGCTATTTTACTGATAGACTTGATTCAGTTTTACCAAGACAGATCAGCATTACTTGCCTCATAATGAAACAGCGATGCAGGAATGTCAAATGCCTTTATCAACCTCATACAGTTAAAACTGAGAGAGGTAAGGCCATAACGTAACACTTGTGACCATCAGTCATATTGTCTCTGCATTGAATCACATTACAGGTTGCTTATTAGCTGTGCTGTTTTCACTAAAATTTGTGAGCCTGGCCCAGGTGTCAACAAGTTCTGTGACTGATGGATTTTCCTAAGTAATGACTGAGTATCACTTTCATTTTCCACAGTTAATCTGCAATTCAGTCCGAAAAATGTTCAATTTGGATCACTCGAGTCTAATTTTCTCTTTTTCTAAATGGTGAAATGCCTGTAGTCCTCACAAAATGTAGGTAATGTGGTCCTTCAGGCCAGACAATGCAACATCAAGGCTAAAAGAAGCAATCTGGCTAGGGTGACATGACTATAAACATATCTCAAAAAACCATCCAGGAACTATCCTTCTGCGAACAAGCTATAGAAACTGCTCATATGAATTTAGTTATCAGCACTAATTAAAATTCTGACTGATTCCTGGCTTTGCATGCAACTTCTGTAATGCTTTTTCACACTGGCTAACGTAGGTCAAAAATAGCAAAAGGTCAGAAATAACAAACCTATGCTTTGCATCTGAATTTAAATCTGCCTATAATGCTTACTAAGTTTAATATTAATGAATTTGGATTTGGCAGGGATTTGGGTTGGTTATTTCTGGGGTTTTTTTTCCTAAACCAGTGATAATGAGAAGATTGGCTTATAGTCTTCCAATATAGAAGAGCGTTTTGCAACAACCTTATTTACTTCTAAATTTGTCTTTTTATTATCAAATTAATAGTTAAAAAAGTAATCTGATAAGAAAAAAAGTAACTCTACATTTGTCTAATGTCCGATATATATATCACAAGATCATATATGACACATATATGATCATATATGACATATATGACACAGTCCCAAAACTGCAACATCAATTTCATATTAACTATTTTCCATCTGCATGATTCTAGCACCTAGAATTTAAGCTTCTGAGCCTCTAAGACATTTCTCCTGCAATTTTAAAGTTTCCTTTGTTGTTTCATTTAGTGTCTCCAGAACACTCTTGCTAAAGCAGGCACTAACGTATTTGTGTATATTACTGAAAGAAGATCCTAATAATTCCTAATACAATCAGTGACTATAAGTTCAATCAGTAATTTATTTTGGAAAAATACACTTTCTTGTTCCAGAAGCTATGGGAAATTTTTTAAGCACCAACGTGATCAGTTCCGGTTTTATACAGGTAACAGTATATCTATAAGCCCGTCTCTCATTTATTCATTATCTACCAATACAAAACCCTTACTAGACTAAGGAAAGTATTTTTGGATAGATACAGTCCTCTGATGCATAATTGAGACTTACTTTTGCTTCTCCAAGGGAAAAGATGAATTAATGAATCACAAAATCATATAAATTGCATCAAGATTTTTTTGCCCTGGATAATATAATTCAGAAATGAATATAATAGATGCTTTGACAATGAATTTTACTGTAGCAGGTTTTATTCATTTATGATTTTGGAGGAAAAATAGGGGTTGGAAAGGGAAAAGAGAAATCTCAATTTAAAATGTGGCTTTACTGAAAAGAGAAATCTCAATATGAAATGTGGCTATATTATAGAGGAAGAAATCACAACAAAAATATCAGCAATTACAGTATGCTAATAAATAACACCTGGTTTTTCCACCCTATGATGTTTAAATTCTGTGCAATTGTAAATAATAAACCACTTAGTTCAAGAGCTTTTAAGAGATGTGCGTGATCATGTTTCAGTGTGGCTGCTTACATACGATGTATTCCACAGAAAATTTGCCTACAGACATTATTCTTATTGCACATCAAAAGGCGGCAGCACCAATTAGAAGGTAAGTTCCCATGTATAATAGTAAAAGTGATATTCTATTGAGAGATTCAGACCTTCATTTAGAAGAGACATTGTTCTGATAGTGGTATGTGTGTGTTTTTACATGAAATGCACGTGCATGTGTTCTTGCCTTAAGTTTTCAACTTTGTTCCTGTGATCACAATCAAATGTGCTGGGAGATATGCTGACCATATTTCACTTACCGACTTCCAAGGGAGAAAAGTTCTCTCAAAATATCTAGAGACTTCTAAAAAAATGAATGCTCAGGGAAACCAGTGCTTATAAAATTAATGAAATTGTGTTATTGCCTTCAAGGAAGTCATTTAAATCATGTCTGTTTGGAAAAACAGTTTCTTTAATAACATTCTCCAAAGTATCCTGTAACCATAATGAATTCATATAAAAATACCTTTTTCAGTTAATACACAACAATCAGTATTATGATTGATCAACATTTTATTACAAAGAAAAATTTCAAGTATATTATTAATTTCCTATCACATTTTAGATAGGAAGCAGGATATCAAGTGACATCTATTACAAATGTGATAATAAATGAAACATTGTGGCCTAGTTTTTGTCATTAGTATAAAATCTAGTTTATTTACTAAGTAACATAACTAGAAGCACTAGCCTGTGAATCCAAACACCTGTACCCCCACCGTAAAACTGAAATATCTAGGAGCTTTCTGGAAGTGTTTTCCACAGATTTTCAACAATGGAGTAAATTGAAAGTCTCTTAGTAAATTTTTTAGGTCCTGGAGAGCTGTTATATTGGCATCCCATGGATCATATTGTTCATTTTAATGATGTAAAATGCTGGCATTGACTTTCACATAAATGGTTGCCATAAATTTGAATTGTGGGATCGAGGCCTGCTACTATAGATTGGTAAATTAATTCTCCTCTAATGCTACAAATGCTGTCCTATTTATCATGACTAAATAAATCCAATGTTTCAGTCGTTAAGAATTCAACACTGGAAACAGCTGGACTTTTTAGATTTAAACCAGGGAATAAATTCACTCGCAGAGGTCTATAAAACAAGGTCCTAACTCTCTGAAGGACTTTAGAAGCCATCAAGCAGTTCTTTATTAGGGAAACAATATTTATGGAAACTTCAAGAGTCCAAATTAGCTGTAGCCCAATGAAAAAGGATTTCTTCCTTTTTTTTTTTTTTTTAATTTCTCAAGGCTTAGACCGTTTCAGAAAAAGAAGCAATTTCTGCTGCATTTTGAAGGAATTGAATGATAATAGACTTCTAGTGCCTAAAAACAGATTGCCCTGCTAATCACAAGATGTAACTAGGTTGTTGTGTTTGTTAACCATATTCATTATCAAGAAAGGGGCAAATACTACCTGTCTACAGATTTTAACTTGTGACAGACTGTCAGTTTATGGCTCTTTTACTCTGTACAAGGCGAGGTAAGATCAGAAAAAAATAAAAGCATATTTAACCGTGATGAGGTGAATTAAAGCTGTGAAGTTTAACACAAAATAAATCTATTTATTTTAGAAACTGAACAGGAGTCAAGTTCTCAGGTAATGGAAGCACACTGAAGCATGCTTTAATAAAACATGAAATGGATCAGCTAGAAATTCTTCTTTGTGCATGTATGCTTTTCTGTCTGTTTAAAATTGATGCATATTAAGAGAATATTTTAACTGTGCATTTCACATATTCAGAAGATGATTTCAAGACATTAACAGTGTGAAGTTGCAATGTCAACCATAGGTACAGACTTTTAAGAGAAAGTTTCAATATCAGACTTTTTTAAGTTAATGTATTCCTTATCAACTGTGGCTGAGATGTTTTTCGCTTGTTCACACTTGTAAAAATTCTGTAAATTGTAATTTATGCTTTTTTATTACTTGTTATTTTTCTGTATTTCAAATGTGTCTTCTATGAACAACTTAAGCAAATAGAATCATAGAATGGTTTAGGTTGGAAGGGACCTTAAAGATCATCTAGTTCCAACCCCCTTGCCACGGGCAAGGTAACCTCCCACTAGACCTTGTTGCTCAAAGCCTCATCCAACCTGGCTTTGAGCACTTCCGGGGATGGGGCCTCCACAGCTTCCCTGGGCAACCTGTTCTGGTGCCTCACCACCCTTAGAGTGAAAAATTTCTTCCCAATATCTATTCTAAATCTCCCCTCTTCCAGTTTGAAGCCTTTACCCCTCATCCTATCGCTACATGCCCTTGTAAAAGGTCCCTCTCCAGCTTTCTTGTAGGCCCCTTTCAGATACTGGAAGGCTGCTATAACATCTCCCCAGAGCCTTCTCTTCTCCAGGCTGAACAACCCCAAGTCTCTCAGCCTGTCCTCATAGCAGAGGTGCTCTGACCTTTTGATCATCTTCGTGGCCCTGCTCTAGACTCGCTCAACAGGTCCATGTCCTTCTTATGTTGGGGGCTCCAGAGCTGGACACAGTACTCCAGGTGGGGTCTCACGAGAGTGGAGTACAGGGGGAGAATCACCTCCCTCGACCTGCTGGCCATGCTTCTTTTGATGCAGCCCAGGATGTGATTGGCCTTCTGGGCTGTGAGCGCACATTGCCGGCTCATGTTGAGCTTCTCACCTACCAACACCCCCAAGTCCTTCTCCTCAAGGCTGCTCTTCATCCACTCTCTGCCCAGCTGTATTTGTGCATGGGATTGCCCTGACCCACGTGCAAATACTCATCAGATTGGCAAGTGTCAGGAGTGCTCAATTAGACAGACCTTTTTTCACTGAGGTAATTTTGCAGATATTCTGTGATATCCTATTTGACCTTTGTCTGCCTTCATCCCCAAAGTGTTAAGTGTTTTCCAGCAGCTGAGTAAGTGTATGACTAGCATTTGGCAGCTCTTTTCTTGTTTAGTGCAATTAACCACTACTTTTTTATTTTAATTTATATTTATTCATTTTAATGCTCCTGAAAGGTGTAATTAAGAAAGATGGAAATGTAAATGGGAACAACATCCTCAATTTAGCATTCAAGCCTCCAGCCCACTGGAGCCAAATATTTTCTGCCAACATTACTCAGGAAATAACACACTATGAAATATTGTACATTAATTGTTTCAGTGAGACTATGAGGTACTAACCAATATAACTTGATTAAAATTGCATGGAAGTCAGAGACCCTTTTAACAGACTTTGGAGATGACCACCCAAGATCACAGGTTAAAACCATCTTTGCAATAAATCCACTGGCATAGAAAAGAATTAAAGTCAGAATATGTGTATCAGCTGCAATACAAATATTACCAAAATGTATGCATGCTGAACTGTGGATTTGGTTTTACAAATAAATATGAAGAAAGGAAGGAAAAAAATAAAAAAGCATAAAAAATGCTTACAGTGGAAGAGAAAGAGCAGACATCCTAAAAAGGTAAAGGAAATTTTTGTAGTTAATGATCACAATAAAAGTAAATAATGGGATATACCCTGTAAATATTAAATGTTAATAATGAGAATATTATTGACATTTTAGGCTCAATCTCAAGAAACCTTTCTTTTCATATATTCAGTATTTTTCCACTAATATGTCATCTTTTAATAGATAAATTAAATTTTTTAAAGTCTGTATTTCTATCTAAGAACAAATCTATTCCTTATGAACAATTATTATGTGTATAGAAATCATAAAATCATAGAATGGTTTAGGTTGGAAGGGACCTTAAAGATCATCTAGTTCCAACCCCCCTATCATGGGCAAGGGCACCTCCCACTAGACCTGGTTGCTCAAAATAATTGCACATATTTCATTTTCAGTGTAGACAGGAGATTTTTTTTAAGAGAGAGATAAATGATAGAGGAAAATCAACAACAAAAAACAGGCTGAAATTTTCATTTTGCCATAATTACACAGAACACAATTACCATAGTTTAGAATTCTTATAAAAATCCAGACTCAAATTCATTCAGTTTGTTTTCAACCATAAACAGAGCTGTGTTTTACATGTGTCCATACTTAGCTGAATAAGTGATGCCATGTGGTGGACAGCATCCAATAGTTTCATTGTGAACAAAATTTGAGGAGCACGTTAGAGTGGAGAGGCATTAAAGTCCAAGGATAGCTTTAGAAGACCACTGCTGTACCAAATTCCCAGGCTCTGGCACAGGCCAAGTGCCATGGCAGCAGCCCTGCTTGTCCCATCCCCTCCGCCAGCCACACACACTATTTATTTGCCTATGCCCAGTGATGCTCCTCATTTCTGGCCTCTCATCTCAGAATCACAGGGGTTGGAAGGGACCTCTGGAGATCAGCTAGTCCAACCCCCTTGCCAGAGCAGGGTCACCTAGAGCAGGTTGCACAGGATGGCATCCAGGCAGGTTTTGAATGTCTCCACAGTCGGAGACTCCACCACCTCTCTGGGCAGCCTGTTCCAGCACTCTGCCACCCTCAAAGGAAAGAAGTTCCTCCTCATGTTCAGATGGAACTTCCTATGGTCAAGTTTGTGCCTGTTATCTCTTGTCCTACTACTGGGTACCACTGCAAAAAGACTGGTCCCATCCTCCCGGCATCCTCCCTTTAAGTATTTGTAAGCATTGATGAGATCACCCCTCAGTCTTCTCTTCTCCAGACTAAAAAGACCCACGTCCCTCATAAGAAAGATGTTCCAGCCCCCTAATCATCTTTGTAGCCCTCTGCTGTACCCTTTCCAGTAGTTCCCTGTCCTTCTTGAACCAGGGAGCTCAGAACTGGACACAGTACTCCAGGTGTGGCCTCACCAGGGCAGAGTAGAGGGGGAGGATAACCTCCCGCGACCTGCTTGCCACACACCTCTTGATGCACCCCAGGATGCTCTTGGCTTTCTTGGCCACAAGGGCACATTGCTGGCTCATGGTCATCCTGTTGTCCACCAGGACTCCCAGGGCCCTTTCCACAGAGCTGCTTTCCAGCAGGTCAGCCCCTAATCTGTACTGGTGCATGGGGTTATTCCTCCCCAAGTGCAGTACCTTACACTTGCCCTTGTTGAACTTCATATGGTTCCTCTTTGCCCAGCTCTCCAGCGTGTCTAGGTCACACTGAATGGCAGCACAGCCTTCTGGTGTGTCACCCACCCCTCCCAGTTTTGTGTCATCAGCAAACTTGCTGATGGTACACTCTACCCCTTCATCCAAGTCATTGATGAGTATGTTGAACAGGACTGGACCCAGTACTGACCCCCGGGGAACACCACTTGTCACAGACCTCCAACTAGACTCTGTGCCACAATAGGGAATCCCATATTCTGCTCCTTGCTGATTTTTTTGTTTTTTAAGGCACTCAGTTCTATGATCAATTACTGTGAAAAAGTGTAGAAAGTCCTTTGAACAAAGATTGGGAATGTCATCTCCACCTTCTTAGTACTGCAGTGTCCATATCCCTCTGTAGAACTAAACTTACCTGCTTCCTAACATGAAAGAGTAACTGCCTTTCCCTGTGATGCGCTCAATTCCATATTGTGCTCCTGGGCATGTGTAGATACACACAAACCCGCGCCCTAAAATTAGACAGTGAAGCTACTGTTTAACTCAGCACTTTCTTCAGGAGCAGTTTTGCAGATTACAGTCAAACAAAATGTCCATCCATAATGAACACCTTTAATTTCTAACTTCCCTATGGAACTAAGACAGACTTTAAAAATTACCCCACACATATGAATTTAATTTGAAAATGTTTCATACCTCAACGGTATTGAGAGGTGATAATGCCAAAGTAACTGTCAGCTTCTTCAGGATGACAGCATCTGAGCTAACTACAGCCATATGTAGCTGGCCTCAGAAAAAATAAACTATACAGCAACTGCAAACAACACATTTAATATGTATCTCATTTTACTTAGCCTATTTTTAATTAATTTTTATCAATTTCTAGATATTATTCATTAGATAGTAATGTACCATAATATATACATTATTTTTTAACAGAAGTTAATACTAGTCATTGCAGAAAGACCAAAAAATATACATTAGAGAACTGCTCCTTTAAAGAAAAGTATCATCATTTTGCATAAAGAGTGGAAATTGTAGATATATATTTCAAGAAATCCATTTAACCAATATAATGTAAGTGCATCACCTCCTGAGATGAAAGACAAGCTCCATTTTAACTCCTGATACCACTTAGCTTTGTTTTATGACCAGAACTGCTCCAGTGACGTGTAAAAATAACCTATACTCATAATTTCACCACAAGGCTCAATAGATTCATTGGCTTTAATGAATGTTTTTTGTGGAAGTAGCCGGCCGAGTTATGCAAAACAGAAACCACACATCGGTTTTTGTATAGCATTTATGGCAGTTAAACAGAAACGGAAGAAATGCTATTTTCCCCAAAATTCAGACTATGTTCAAGTTTCTATGGAAACCTTGAACACCTGCGCAGAGAAAGGAAGCAAAGGGTGAAACTGTTCTCCCTGTTTTTCACCATTTCCCCTCTTCTCTCTTTGATCCATGTAGAAGTGTTTTATGCATAATTCACTTTCTGCTGTCTCCTATTTCTCCTTTCACTCTTCACCTATCTCCAGGCCTGGGGAAATTTCCCTCATTGTATTGTTTCCTATTGGTTATCCGGACCATTTTGAAATGTCATGACTAAAATTTAAACATTTTCAGGTGCCTGGTCTTCATGATTTTATATGTTCATTTATTTCAAGTCAGCTGAGTGCAGAAGAAAACCTGCCCGAAACTCTAAGAAAAGTACACAGGACTGGCAACTATAACTTAGATGATCGAGAAATCTTCCTCGATGGCTGCTTAAAACCTCTGGGTTACACTCACGTAAAATCTCAGAGATGGTACCAGTCACAGCCCAAAACAGATACAGATGACACACATCAAAGAGATCTCCAAAGAGCCTTGGAAGAGTTAGACTGATTTCTCTTGCAATGAAAGACCCCAGACTATGTGAACTAAAGCATTAAAAGTGTTATGTACTAAAAAGCAGTTTTACCTATAGACCTCAGATGACTGAGGAAACAGAGACCAGAAAAGAGCACAAATGTAATTCTCATTTTGTCGCCTAGATTTTTCTTTCCCTCTTCTCTAGACCCAGGTGCAGCTTAGCCCTGCCTACATGCATAAAGCAGTGGAAATTTCAGTTTCATTAGAGCCAGATACTGAATGATTTTGAAAACATCTACTTATTGTGGGTAAGTAGTACAACTTGCCACACAAGGTGCTGTAAGGGTCGACTAATTAATAGTCTATAAATCATTCTAAAGGCTTCAGATCAAGGTTGCTATAGGCCAGACTATTCTTCCCTGACTTGCATTATTTTTTGTGAGCGTGATCCCCACTCATATAAGAGAAAAGAAATGTCAATTTGATAAAAGATTTAAATGGTTGGACTAAAGTCTTAAAAGCTTCAATAAATCCCATGAACATACTCTGTTCTTAAGGTGACCTGGAAAGAGATAAGAAATACAATAGATGGGAAATAATCCCTGCTTACTATAGCCTGTCAATGTTCTGTAATGGGATTCATGATGCCCTGATACTAAAAGGCTTGAAAATAAAATGTCTTTAAAAAGGCCTGGAAGTGAAAATGGGTGGAGGAGCTCTTATTCTATAAGCAAGGTCCTCCACAGGGTAATCAGAAAAAGAATTTTCTGCAAAGACCTTCAGTCAGTATGTAATGCCTTGTTGCATAGGAATGGATGCAGGCAGTGGGTTTTGTGAGGGCGTGAAGCACAAGGTGTCTTTTGTGTCAGAATACACAAAGACACTGGACAACTGAAGTTATTGATCATCATCTTTGGAGTGATATAAATGCTGACTTGCTTGCAGTAACCTCAGATGAAAAATTCTGCTATACTTATAGTACTTTTCTTCAACTGCCTGATTAGAGCTGTGCAGGAATCGGAAATGACATTCTGCCTTTACACATCCGCAAAGCTCTATAGATACACATTGGCCAGTAACAATAAAAAGAAAGCTAATGGAATTTCTTTCTGTACATGCTGTTCAATACTTTGTGTCTCCATTAGCCTTTAGATACCTCTTTGGAACACCATGTCCTGCAACAGGACACCTCCAACTGCCCGGCATGCCGTGCCAATTGCTTTTCACTGCTATTAACTGCTTGATTTCATCGATTTGCTCCCAGTGCTTTTCTTATACCAGGTGATTTTACTTATGTCAGGTGACACTAGGCCTTCAGAAGTTGAACTTTTTCTTATGATGGCACTTCTGTATTTTGGCAAGTTTATATGTCCCACTCCCTCAAAATATTTTCTTGGCAATAGTCTTATGTAAATACAGACTGGGCTAGCGCTGTTAGTCCTCCACAGTATCAAATATTTCAGCAACCTTTAAGGAACAAGCACACCACAACGTCATTTCTGTTACCCTCCATTTTCATCCAAGAATGCATCTAAATAATTTTTGTAAACTTGCTTCACGTATATAAAAATCACACGGATGGCTTTTTGAATGCAGTATTCCAAATTCTGTGGTTGCATCAAGAAATAATAGTGGTATCTGAGCATTCAATTACCAATGACAGTGCATAGATGCTAAGCTTTTGTGCATATTTAATATCATTGTAATTCTAAATTCCCTCTATCAGTACCACTGATTTTCTCACTTATTATTACTGGCACATTTCAAAAGGAAATACACTTTTTCAAGAAAATATTTTTCAACTGTTGTATTACAAATATTGATCTTGAAGGTATAGCCACGAAAATGATCAAGAGGTATGGAGCACCTCTCCTATGAGGACAGGCTGAGAGGGCTGGGGCTGTTCAGCCTGGAGAAGAGAAGGCACTGGGGAGACCTTGTGGCAGCCTTCCAGTACCTAAAGCGGGCCTACAGGAAAGATGGGCAGGGACTCTTTATCAGGGAGTGTAGTGATAGGATGAGGGGTAACGGTTTTAAACTGAAAGAGGGTAGATTCACATTAACTATTAGGAAGAAATTCTTTATTGTCAGGGTGGTGAGACACTGGAACAGGTTGCCCAGGGAAGCTACCCAGGGAAGGCCCCATCCCTGGAAATGTTCAAGGCCAGGTTGGATGGGGCTTTGAGCAACCTGGTCTAGTGGAAGGTGTCCCTGCCCATGGCAGGTGGGTTGGAACTAGATGATCTTTAAGGTCCCTTCCAACTCTAACCATTTTATGATTCCATAGTTCACTAATTGGCAATCAATAATATATCACCAAAAATAATAATAAAAAATCCATAGACTTTGATAAACCATGTGAACTAAGCAGCATGACCCTACCCTGTGATAATATACAAGTCTCTGATACAGAGGAAACAGTTCATAAAGGTATATGCTACAGCTGTGTGAAAAAATAGAAACATATCTTCAAAAGCTTTAGTTTAAATGAATAAGTGACATCGTGTATGCAGTCGTACAAATGCTGAATTGACAGTAATTATGTTGTTTGCATACCAAATCTGTATTTTGTCGTGCAACTTCAAGAACCTTCCATGTGGCACATATCACCACTTTTTGAGCGGCTCACCTCTTCCCTAAGGCTTTGGAATTAAAGTAAGCATCGGTCAACCTTACTTACACAGCAAAGGTTCTCTTTCCGATGAGGCTGGTGTGTTTCTGTGAATAATTCAATGGAAGACTCGCGAGACTAAGCTTGCAGCTGATCTTAAGTGCCATTTATGTAAGCAGTGTGGTACAAACAAAATGGCTGCATATTTTCTCCTCAGCTACTTCATTAAAAACGTTGAAAGAATTTTTTTTGTAGATGCAGCTTATTTCTTTGTGATCAAACACAGCTAAAGGATTTGGTACTTCCCTTTGAGGCTTTACATTAGACACAAATTTCTTCCATGTATAGTCTTTTAAAAATTGTCACAGTACTTCTAGTCCACATGTTGATCAGGGAATCTGTGCAGAAAAAAAAGTATTAAAATCATCTATTTGAATCATAGAGGTACTTGCAAAATGCATAAAAAAATGCAAATCCTATTGATGTCATTGCTTCTCAGCACTTGATACACTATAAATAGGGTTAAATGTGTAAAACTTACTGGACTGAAGTCCTTAGAGTTGAAGTAATTCCTTAGAAGTGCCCTCAGTGGTAAGAAACAAACGAACAAAAAAATGGTAAAAAAGAAAAAAATCTTTCATTTTTACAGGGTAGCTTGTTCAAGTTTTTAAGCTTCTAGATCTGATCTCCTTTCCAGGGAGAGGCCTAGCAAACTGTCCCCAGAAAGGCCTGCAGGATGCTTACAAATAAACTCTTTTTGCTTTCCTGGTGGAGTAGTAAGTTGCCATGTGCATGGTACCTCAAAGCAGAACACGTTTGGGTGAGGGAGGCCCATGCGTGACCTAAAGTGGAACTTCCAGTGGTGCCAGGACTGTCCTTCCAGATTAATTTAATAAGTTCTTTTCTGCTCTAAGAACTGTGCATTCAATTCAAACTGTTTCTTGCATAAATTTTCACTTCCCTGTTCTTAAATTAATTTGGAATCATTTATACACCACTTAGTATCACTACAGTGCCTTGGAAACTCCAGTGGTAACATCTTCTACAGGTCATGCAAACATTAGCATTGAGAGTATTGCCAAATGCTTAATAAATCCTGACACGGAAAATTCCTTACAAGTAGAAAGAAGGAATGGAATAGTTCAGTACTTTCACCTCATGAGTCCTCTGTTAGATAAAGACCACTGACAATGAATCGATTTTAAATATTGATAGTCTTCTGTTATGATTATTACACAGCAGAAACAATTTGAGCAACTAAGCTCAGGATTACTTGTAGACATCACTGATGAAGTAAGGAATGGCTCTTATTAGGTCTGAGGTAATAAAATCTAAGCAGGCAAGGTAAGGAAAAAGATGAACTGTTGCTTCCATTTTACAATTACAATAGTTAAAATATTAAGAGATTGCTGGGTGACATAGAAATGGAGGCAGAAAAGGAATTTTTTCTGGTTTCAGGTAAGTGTCTTACCCACATGACTATCTCTGCTCTTCAAAGGAGAAGTTTTATATATATATATATATATATATATATATGTGTGTGTGAGTATATATATGTATGTATATATATTTCTAGATGCAAGGTTTGCACCTGATGAGAAAACTTCATTTAAATACTACAAAGCACCCCAAATTTGCTGCATGTAAAGCAAGTATTAGTTTATGATTTTGCATATGAATTCACCACGAGAGAACTACTTGGACATCAAAATAGTTGCTCCCTTTTATTTTTGTTTTTTTTAATACCCTATTGCCTGGATCCCAGTACCTTATTATTTTGTTATTTATTTACATTTTGGGTAAATATTAGTGATTTATCATTTGATCTTTCACTTTCCTGAATTCCTTTAAAACTGTGAAATGAAAAAACGCACAGTAATATCTAAATTAAAGGTCTTTACCAGTTATAGATAAAAATGAAAGCCACAGTAATATTTTGCAAATTAATCAAAACATATTCAACTAGAGGAAACACTGTTCCCTCCAGTCTGAACTCATTACACACAGTACAATGGTGACATACATTAGCGTCTCCATTAGGGAGTTAACGTGATCAAGTTCCTGCAGGCCAGCACAAGTTGTCACTTCGTATTGTCCTCTCCTTTGGACACAACTGTTTCTTATTTGCTCTGGATGACTCAACACAGTGCAAAACTGCACAAAGTTAGCACTTGTCATCACAGTGAGTTTTAAGCCACGTAATTTAAGAGGGCAGAAATGCGCAAAAAATGAGCAAGACTCACACTTTTGTGCTTCCTGTCAGCACAGACATAGCTCAGTCTGGGAGACTGAAAACACGCAACTCATAGACAATTGCCTTTCAATGAGAAATACATTTCTTTCCTATTCTGCTGTTAGTGAGGAATAGCGAGCTGTGGCCATTTTCATATAGGTTTATAATTAATTCATTAAGAGTGCATGACCCTATTCTCTGAGGCTGCATAATCACCATGACATTTCATATAACACACAAAATACTGATAAAGCACAACACTGAGCAGCTACTTAACTTACGAGCCTCTGGATCAGCGCGTTAGTGTAAGATGATATAATAAGTAAAGCATTTACTGAGACCAAGCACTGGCTAGTTTGCGGTACTGGATTTTGGGTTGAATTGTGTAAGTTAAGCCACCTACAAAACAATTTGAAAGAATACACACGTCCACATGTATATGATGTATATGACACTGACATAAAGTAGTTAATTAATCAACTGACATAAAATAATTAATAGTAGAGGAAGTATTACTGTGTACGCAGAAAGACATCCTACCGCTATTATGTCAACATATTTCATATGTGGGTACTGGAAAATATACAACTAACAATAAAACAAGATTCCTGTACACTTCCAGTGTCTCCATTTAATCAAATATTCACTGCTGTCGTTTGCCACCCACCTTCAGCTCTGTAGGTTTCAATGCACTACCACATTTGCAAAGAGCAACTTAAATATTTTCTGACAACCTGTATGTTCATTTCTTCCCTTTGACCACTTCTGACACCAACCATGCTACTGTCTCCAAGAGTGATGCTTTTTCTCCTTCAGCTGGCTGAGAGACCTCATGCCAAAACCCAAACATTTGGAGACTATATCAATTAAAAAAAGCTTGCATTTAGGAAACTCCAAGTTATGCAAAATGACACTCTTTTGCTAATTTCCTCAGCAACATGTAAGATTAAACATAGTCTTTTTTCTATCTTTTTACCAGCTCATTCGTTTCCTTTTGGGATTCTCTGTGTTCTGTTTCAGGACATGCCAAAGGTTCAGCAATGCCCCAGGAGAAAAGCCTTTGCTTCTTCAGCAATACAGCCTGGACTATGGAGTAAATTCCTCCAGGACCTCAGCAAGCTGCATCTTTTTTACTCTCCTACCTCAAAAAAGCCCTTTTCAAACACTGTCCCTATTTTTACTTTATATCACCTGAACACAACAACCCAGAGTAAAAAAAACCCCAAAACTAACGTCATAGATGCAGTAGCTCCAATAGCTTATGAAAACTTGAGAGTCTCCATGCTTTTCTGCTGAAGAAGAGGTGAAAGCCATATTGCTTTGTGGACATTATGCAGGCAAAGATACTGATAGCGTGTCATAAAAACCCTTTCCTATATGGAAAGAACATTTTGAATACTGAAAAATGCAAATGGCATAAAGCATGTCAGGATGCACTTACTGTGAATTTTGTCACTTTGCCACATACCTAATACGTACCCTCTTTCCCAGCTTGAGAAAGATACGCTGAAACAAGCCCCATTTGTTAGACGTAATTAACTACTTCTGGAGCATTTTGACACCATGAACTTTGGAGATGACGTTCAGTGATATGACTGAAATAGAGAAGAATATTTTCTGCATTGCACAATCTACTGAGTAAATATTGCAAAACAGTCTCTGTGAATGAATTTGCAGCAGGAAGGAGACACCATTCATGATTAGAAAAAACCCAAGGAATTCAGAACTTGCTCAAGAGCATAAAACTGAAATGAATATTGCAGGAAGAGGATATGCAATTAAGAAATCCCAGAGAAAGAATGTAACATCATTTTCTTTTGTCGCTTAGCCCACCACACACTTAACCTTGGACCTCTGCCTGCCTGCTGCTGCCTTTTACAGAATTCAGAATGAGGACGGCTGACAGCTCGTTGAGTCCTCCATCCCTTGCTGTGGAACTTGCATGGTGCACAAGAGTTGAAAATCCTCTTTTTTAAAATTTATTTGTTTATACGCAGTTTCTCCATACTTAAAGTTAGAGGCACAATTTGCAGTTAGGAGTGTAGGTTATGATTAGTAATGAATAGCTGTCTAAACCAGCTTATATCAAAATGCTCAAGTTTAAAATAGCAGTTTCTAGGATTTTGGATTTATGCTTATGTAGTTTCTTGAATCGACATTTTGTACATCAAGTCTGTAACTTGCAGCCTATATTTTATTTAATATTGTATTGTTCTACCTAGAAAACATAACTTCTTCAGCTAAAAGGAAAAGTTGTTAGCTTATGATCTTTTGTGTACCAACAGAAACAATTATGCCCAGCTGAACACAAAAAGGCCCTGCTTAATTATCTTGTCCAGTGCGTCCCGTGGTGTAGCCAGGCTTTGTAAACCTGTTATAAGAATTAATTAGAAAAAAGCCTTGAAAACAAATTTAATTATATGGCCTCCAAAATGTCTACAGCAAGGGCAATAATACCATCAGGAGAAAAAAGTGGTAGACTACTTTGACAAGACAGAACAAAAAATCTATACTTTAGACTTATTTGAAAATGGTTGAATGGTGAAAAATGTGTAAGTCATAAAAAGGACACAATAAAGAGAAAAGTGAGGCCATGTAGATATGATCCTCGGTAAGTTAAGGACTTCAGCTTTGTTTATTTATTTTTATAAATCTTTTATTTTCTATACAGTTTGCAAAATCCCACTAAATATACCTTATGTGATCATCTAAATGACGTCAATACCAAATTATTTCCTTAAAACAAACCTCACAGTTTTCTGATATGGCCACATCTATCATTTCCCATGGTGAGAGAGATGAACTGATCTCACAGCACTATCTATTCATGGATCTCTTGGCCTTTCCAACAGGTATCTTCAGAGATCAAACAGAAAGGCACACAGCTCCCAGCTGGGATTGCCATTAGGGCAAGATAAAAAGTAAAAATTAGTATTGACGAAAATATTTTGCCAGATCAGATCAGGGAAACCTAAAAAAACAATTACTTTAAACCATTTTGAAATCTAACATTTTTTAAAAAATCATTATTAAACACACTTATTTTAAAGTATCTATGACATGCCACTTTCAATGTTTTCATTTCTCTAATGACAGATTAATTATTGATGTAGTATCAATATCTGGCACCTCTCTAGCCCGATTGTACCTTGTCTACAGTAACTACTGCAGTACTTCTGCCTGTAGGCTGCTTAAATATTAAGAACAGAAAGCTCATTCGCTGATTATTTTCATTAGAAAGGAAAGCTAGCTTACAAGAACTCCTGAGAAGCTCCTTTTCCAATGCTGCTTCCATGAATTAACCTTTAGCACAGCCACGAAATTCTGCAATCAGCTTTCAAAATATGCATACAGACTAGAGATTAGGGACTAGCATCCACTTGGAATGGATATCACGGCTGTTTTTGCTGTTAAAAAATTTGAAGTCAAAGCCAAGTAAACTTACTACTACATGTAAGTAGCAGTTAATTTATGTTGTGTCTTAACGTGAAACACCACCTTTCATAGCATTTCAAACAATAGCTTTAGCCCTGCTGTACCATTACCTGCCAGCTAAGATGCTTAAGCCATTGTAAAGCGTCCTCATACTTTAGATATGAAAAAACCAGGATGCTAAAGTAGTTAAGTAAATTTCTAAAATACTGCTAAAAAGATTTAGAACTTGTAAGGGTGACTGTACATATCCAGAGAAATAGAGTTCATTTATATATTGCAGTATTAATCTTATGTCAGTTTGTTTCCTTTAAGAAAATAAGACAGCATATAAATTATGTATGATCACCTTAGTTTTACTAGTTCTGTATTTCAGCTGTATATTGTACACATTAGATTTATTTTGACATTAGAAAAAGGACTATCCAGATATTGAACAATCAAAAAAGTCAAAGCTAAAAAGAATTTGATCACAATTCCCAAACTTTTGGAAATATTACTTGCATTTACTGTAAATACTGTAATTTATAGTGACAATATACAACAAGAATTTCTCTCATTCAATGCAAAATACTCTGGTATGATTCAATTTCTTATATGGAATTATAACTATGACTTAAGATTATGGGATGTACACACAAAACAGATCTAAGAAATAGATTATGAATTTTATCTTTATTTACAATATTTGAGGAAAACACTACTTGAAACTATAATTACATTTTGGTGGCGCTGGTAGGTTGCATGATAATGACTTTCAAAATAAAGGAACAATACCATTGCTGAAATAACGTAAATTGATGTTACAGTTTGGTAGCCTTCAACTGCTTCCAGTTGTCGTAAATGAAAAAGGAATCCAAACGGAGATATACTTTCCCAAATATGTAATACACATTTTAAAGAAATACCATACTCAGGCACACTTAACAACATATGATTTTATGGAAAAAAAGAACATTTGTGTTGCACAGATGTGTGCTGAATGTCTTTCTGGCTTTCATTTTAGGCAGCTAGAAAGAAAAATATTTCTCTCCTCGTTAAATAAGAAGCCTGGTAATAATGACACAGAAATACAAAAGATGTCATCAGCTTCCAGCCTAAATCTCAAGGTGATTAGGATCTACTTTTATAATGGCTTAGAACTTCATTTCTTCTGTATATTACAAATTTCAAATGAAGTCCACTGAGAGACTAGATGAAGGCTAAAGACAAAATGTAATCCTCATCTTGAGCATTTCAAGTCCAATATTTCTGTTGTTGTTTTTCTTTTGATCTTTTGAGAAACCGAGAGGTCCGAGTAATTAAAAGAAATTGCATACCTTGACACAGTTATTGAGTCCCTGCTGAAAGGACGGTTTTGCTGGTTAGATTGGACTATAAATTGCAGTGCATCATATCGAGGAAATCAAGACTGCTTTCATCTCTACTACATCGTAAAGTGGGAGCTGCTGTAGCTCATAATTTCTGTTGAGCTGGATAAGCTGCCCTGATGGCTTAAACTAGCTCTGGCCAAGCAGAAGCATAGCAAAAAAATTGATGCAGACTATATCAAGTATGGAGATATCCCAAAAACCATCCCATGAAAAAAAAGTAAATGTAAAACCTAAATTTGAATTCTACGTTTTGATACTAATTCTTGATGAATGACAATTTAATTCCAAATCAAGGTTGGACTTGAATATGATCTAGATCTGAAATATTCATATTAACTGGGACTGGTTTTTCCTCCCTTGTCCCCTTTGGTTTTGTTCTTAAGCTAACCAGAAAGGGTTAGGTCCCCAAAAGATTTTTGTCTAAAAATTCATTCAGCCACTCAATCCTCTTATCTCTTTACTTAGAAAAAAATGGGCTCTTCCAGATACTATAAATGATTTCTGACCTAGCAAGATATCTCACAGTGTCTCAGAGCACTTCTCTCATAAGTAATATGGGATTAAATGATTCTTTGTTGAATCTTGGACTGTTCAGAAACATAAAAAGGGAACATATAAAGCTTGCCCCCTGTTGACTTCTGTAGTGCTGTCAAGTTTTTGAAGATTTGTGTCAGTGCAACGATTAAAAGACACACATATGGAGGAAAAAGCCGGAGATCACTCCAGCTTAGCAATTGTCAAAACTCTAAAGTCACCAGAACTCACCTAAAAATGAGATAACCCAGTGCCAATCTCAGCCCAGTCTTCTCTAAGCAATTTGACACTCCTCATCCTCAGGTAAGATTAGGGCAGCTCAAAATCTTGCTGTGGGGCTGGTGTGGAGCTGTGTCTCTTCCGAGACAGGGCTCTAACACTTGTCTCTAGCTAGCATGGCGTTCGGCCAGCATTGCCTGCTCCAGTGTCGTGACTGGGCTCAGCAGTTCGCACATGGTTAACGAGTGCTGCTGTTGCCTGTTCAGGAACGTTCTCCTCTACCCAAATTATGTACTCCCAGAGAACACAAAGAGGTTGTAACACTCATGTTTTAGCACCGTTTTAGTACATTAATAACCTGATTAGTTTAAAACCAAACAGTAGCAAGCTGCTCTCTGGACAGTCCACCTTGGATGGGAAAAGTCCTTCTAGCCAAGCGTACACAGAAACGAACTTATCAGCTTGGTTTGGCTGGAAAGAATACCTCAGCACTGCCAATAGCTATGTATTTGCCATTAGAATGTCATTTTTTTCATCTGAGACTAAGACCCATCAGGGAAGAAAAAATATTTTTCTTTTAAATCACATTTAAGAAGTCATTTCTTTTCCTGTCATCTTTCTCTGCTGACTTCAGTTCTTTCCAGCAACTGGGGCTCAGAGCACAGGGTTTTTGTTTGTTTGTTTCTAAAAGTAAATACACTTCTCTTGCCAGGTAGGCGTTTCAAGTTCTTGCAGCTTTATTTTAAACAAATTCTTAGTTTCTTGGGTACATATTAATGTTGTGAGAATGCTCTTTCTGTCACAAAGAGAGAATTACGAGTATGGCTGCAAGTACGGCTGCACAGAAATCACAACAATGGGTGACAGATTTTGCAAGTTGGCTGTAGCCAAAATGTTAAATTTTGTGATTTGCTTAGCTGAAGGATCATATAAACATAATTTTGTTCTTCAAAAATTGTGCTTATTTGATGAGTTCATTTACGACAACCTTTTAAGGGGAAAACCATAGGGCATGTTCTGCCTATGTGTTAATTCCCACAGCCAGGAGATGCATTCAGGCTCAGGCTGTAGAAGGGAGACTGAAAATTATGCATAGTTTACAAACTGGTTAATAAACACTTCAGATAAAGCCATGAAACTGATACATCGGTTAATCAAAGTCAAAATATCTTGTGGACTCCTTCAAAAACAATAATTAAATCTGTTTTTTTCTGGTTTTCTTTTTTTGTGTGTTTTTTTTTTTTTTTTAAAGCAGATTTCATTTTGACAGAACATTTAGAAATCAACCTTGTGAAAAATAGAAATGCTAATGTGACTAATAGCACAGTACAGGAAGGGTAATGACATGCTGGTGAAAAGTAATATTATATGAATGCTTCAGATTAAATTAATTAACTAAATGTCTATATATAACACAGAATTCTGATGGATGAAAATTCCAGCTCAAGAAAAGAATAATATAGGTTTGTAAGCATAGCGCTCCTTTCCCAACCAAGAGGACAGCAAATACGACATTGTAGAAAAAAAAATCAAAAAGGCTATAGAGGCTGAAAACACAATTATAATGAAACTTCAGTTATCCCATTATTAGGGTAATTAGGGCAAACGAACGAGAGAAAGATGCTGATATTGAATTTTTAGACTTGCATTTTACGTGGGTTCTTCAAGGAACAGACAGGTAGCAGTCACAGGAAGGGAAGCTTCTGGTTAAGGCTCAGGACTTAAAAACATCGTGTAGAAAAGGTACAGTGTTGCAGTAATCAAAATAATCCTGTAATCCAGCTTCATTGTAGGTGCAACAACCTCCCAAAATAAGGATAACAATATGTTTTCCTCTCCAAAGGAAAGCTACATGAAAACATTGAAATTTGCTGGAAAGAAACCAAGGGATCAAACCTTTGCAAGGTGATGGATACAATTGAAAGGCACTGTACTGAAGTCTGGAATAAATGCATGCAGGTAAGACTTGAGAAAGGTCAAAATAAAACCAGCAGGATTCTTTTATTCACATAGCTGCAAATCCTTACTTCACTGATGATTTGAGCTGTACGAAAGTTTACTCAGTAGAGCAGAATAAGTGCAAACCTAATTGCTAAAGGATTAAAGAGAAACCTTAGAGAAATCTCAAGAAATAAAAAGAAAATTAATAAAAAATTAAAGACATGTTTCTCCGTGTTTTGTGAGGAAGCAGCAAGCCAGGACTGGGTGCAAAGGATAAAATTAAGACAAAATTTTATCACTAGCAGTTTGTTGTTGTTTTTTTTAACTCTGACCTCATTTGGACTGATTCAGAGGATGTTAACTCTTCTGTAAATCTCCAGGAAAGTTAATTCATTCCTTGCTATATAATTCAAATGTATTTTTGCATATCCAGTCTTAACATAAGTTGTTGTTCTAGCTATGAAAGGCCCCAGTGACATTGAAAATAGGCAAGACCATTTGATAAAGCAAGTGGCATAAGCAATGTGGTGTTGTGACTTATCTGTTAGAACTGCAAAAGGCAAATACTTTGGAGTCAGATGATTTCAATTAACACAACTGAAAGCTCAAAATTTTCTGTTCAAAGAGAAGATCTTCCTGAAACTTTGAATTAATTGCACACAAAGCATGGAAATTTCACCAGTACTGAAACAGTGGTCCAGCAATTTAGCAAACAATCTTATCTCTCTGCCCTTACGCGCTGCAAAACCTAATTCATTACAGAAGTCTTTATTCAGGAAGAAAAAGACCTGGCAAAAAGAGGCAAATAGTGCACCCCTAGCAGAAATGCGAAACAGTGAAAAATTAACACTAATCCAAGCATAAAATACCTACACAATGGCAAACGTCACTTTTTCCCTTTCAGCTTTCATCACAATTTGCAAGCCAGGAATCAGAGCAAATGTGCCAGTTCCACACAGTACCACAAACAACCTGTCTCAGCATAAATCAAAGCACTTCACCCAAGCAGTGGCAAAGAAACTTACAAAAAGCTTCCTCCATATTAGCTGTGTCAATGCTGCCTATAGATTTCTAGTGGCTTCCGGTTGCTCCCTTGCACCATGAGAATCTATCACTGCAGAACATCAGGAAAAGAACCATTTCAGAGGAACCAGGCATCTCTGATGCTCCTGGGAGCCCTGCATCTTCTCCCTCCTCTCTCTGGATAGGAAGAGAAGGAAGGGCCACAGCAGGCTTTTTTCCTTCTCCCTCTTAATTTCAATTTACCCTAAAAATATCTTAGAACTATTGCAAAAAGTTATTTTAGTTTATGATAAACCTTTCTTAAAATACAAGACTGGCTTACCTAAGAGTCAAAAGAATACAATTTTTTAATTGTGCATTATTCTACCACAACAGAAAAGTGAGACTAATGTACACAGTATTATAGTGAAAACAGGACCTCAAAATCCATGCAGTAAGTTCACAGCCACGAGCTGCTCACAGCTTTCACTCTGATGAAAACTCTGCATTTAGAACTTTCAAATGCCTCTTCCTTGCAGATACAAGCTCATTTAAAAACCTAAATTAATGCTAGGTATAATGCACATGGCAAAAGGTGATATATCTCAAATGTTTGAGTGTTGAAATACAGCATGGGACAGACGGAGGACTACCTGTTGTACAAATCAGTCATTTCCCATTTCTTTGGGGAAACAAACAGAAAACCATTATTCTCCTGAAGCTGTCTTGAGTGTTTAGGACTGCATGATGGAGTTGTGAATAATTTCTTTGGAAGACAGATTAATTTCTTCTAGCACTGACTGAAAGAGAACCAGTTAACTTTGGACTGATATGGATGAGGACCAGGGATCAATTCTGTTTTGCCAAGTCTTTCTTCTATGAATCACCAGAAGAGGTTTTTTAAAAAAGAATTCTGGTAGTAATGACATCTTAAAAATCTATGAATTTCTAATCATGGACTTAAAGTTATTTCATTTACTTTTTTAAACATAGCTTCATGAACGGTTGCATGAGGAATGAAAATGTTACCAGGTTGCAGACTTTCCGTAGAGTTGCTTTCACTTGGCTCTTCACACTTAGGTAGAATATAAATTCACTTCATAAAAGGCCAGAAAGGAATACAAAACAATTTGGATCTTGCAACCAGCTTCTTAATATTGAAAGAAATTAATGAAAATTTCCACCTAGCTTGTGCTGTGTGTAGGGGAGACATATGTAGTAATTAGGAATTTGATAAAACGTGGAGGGGAAAAAGAATGGGAAATAAACCCAGAGAACTAAATGAACATTTTAAAAATAACAAGGCCTGACAGCAAAATGAAGTGAAGGCATTTAGTTCTGCTTGGTTTTGAAAACTTAGACCAATTTGAAAAGTGACAGAATAGTGAAGCACTGGCCTCAGGGCATCAGAGAAAGTTTCAAAGATTAAGTTGTTTTCTTCATAACCGACTTGAATACTGAGTTTGCAGTGTGGGCCATCAGAGTGCTGGGCACTTGATTACAAAAGATCTGTTTGCTATAGAGCCTGCTGGTGCTCACCACCGATCTCTCTTCTTGCTGTATCCACTTATTACAGCTGTTTTTCTGTAAGCTTTTATGGAGCAAGTGCTTTGTATAGGTGAGTGTCTGCACTGTCCATAACACGACTCTGTGCCTAATAATTCCAGATATTGGGATTGCTGCTAATAGGCTAGATATACAGTTTCCTCATTTAGACTAAGGATTATGGCATGAGTCATTGCATTTTATTCACCGCTGAAGAAAATGCTTTAAAATATCAGGCCTTTAGTGTGCTTGTTGACCTAACCAGTTTTGCCTTCTTCAAGTGTTTGTCACAAACCAAGAGTAGAGCAATTTTGCATTTTCCCTTATCAGCTTCTTCAAGCTAGTTCTCTAAATAGTGATTATATAAAAAGAATAATTTTAAGAAACCTCTGAAGGCAAGAAGTTTTTGAACTTTACTGTACCATACCAGAAAAATTATTTTCCTACTACTGAATCTCTAAGAACTGTTTTAATAATGCTAGGCTGACAAACTAAATGCTACTAGAAAGTAAAAATGTTCACTATGTTCCTGGCAGAATTATGATAATAAAAATGCTGATATGATGAATATGGCCTAAAAGCACTTGGATGGAACCTGGTTGTTTACATTGAGAGGTGCGTTTTTTCCTAAGCTTTTGCAACATAGCAATTGAAATATGCACAGAAAAATGAAATAAAAATCCAATAACAGCAATTAAATAATTCTAGAAATAGTAATAAAAAAGCAAGGCTTGTTTTCCAAGATTGCTTGCTGCAAATTGTGGGAAATGTCTCCGGCACATTCCTACCCTCATAATAACTCTCACTAAAGACAGACAATAAGAAAGGCAAACACCATCCAGTTTCTTTTACAGTTCCAGTACTACGTTGCCACGTTGTATCCAGACAAAAGCATACAACTCACTCCGTTTAAGCTAATTATTCATGAACATACTCAGCCAGATGAGAAAATAATTCATCTCTGAATATACGAAAGGAAGTTTAAGTATTTGCTTGACGGACAGGGAAAGGTGAAGAACAGGGAAGAGTAAGATAAATTAAATTACTTCAGAATAAATTTTAAAGGTACTACATTTTAACTCTTCATGCTGCATTTTGGATAAGATTTCACTGAAAATTCCCAGCCAAATACTGTGCACACTTCCAGCAGTTCATAGCTGACTGAAATTAGTAGCTACTCTTGGTTTTTCTCTCCTCTGGGACAGAATTTGGTCTGCAATGGTCAGCCATGGCTCTTTGTGTGAAGAAGGTCCCTTTATTTGTCCTCTTTTACTCGGAGCCTGCCTCAGACAGCTCTGATAGCTAGCTCACTGCTAGAGCGGCCCATTTCCTTGGTGCAGTGCACGGGCTGGCACTGGGCTGGCTGCATGGTTCTGGATGACGATACAAACCTGTGAGAGAGAGAATCCCACAGTGTTCTGGGTACTGCTTCACAAACCAATTTTTGTTTTATGAATTTTATCAGGAAGGATTGCTTACCTGGAATTTTCTACTAGAAGTTAATGTACTTGGGGGGGGTTGGAGAGGAGAGAAAAATACAGATTTGCAAAGTGTACTACTTAGTTGAAAAATGAGTCCTGTACAGTTTCTAGATAAAACACATATATTGAATCATAGGAAGTTCTAGAATCCTAAAGCATAAAGGTCTTTAAATAAGTTAGAGTTGAATTTTAATGTTTGTTGAAACAAAGTCCAAATCAGCATAGTGTCTTTGTTAAAAGCATATAGCCAAGTTTTATGTTTGTTAATGTAATGTTTTGGTAAAGTTATGTGCTACACCTGAATCAATATTCATCTTGCTGCCAAGAAAAACTGTATTTTGTTAAGGGATGATACATTTTTCTTCCCAAAACAAAAAAAAAACCCTTCAAACAGGATGTATGAAGGTCTGAAAAAATGTATTTTGAAAACATAGTTATTGGGAAAGAGATCCAAGTGATTTAACTTGATGGATGTTACACAAACTTTAATCAACATAAATAAGCTGGAAAAAAGTCTCAAACTGCTTACATTGGTTGTAGTACCTCTTTTGTTGGAAATTCTGTCCCTCAGGTGAGTCTAATATCTGTTAACCGTGACCTTGCACGGTGCAGGAGTATGTACCAGATAATGTCCTGAGAACTGTCCCTATCATAGCATCTTCAATTTCATTCTATTCTGTGAACTTGCACAGCTGCAAGACAACAAAAAAAAGAAAATATTTATTGCATCTGTACTTAAGTAACTTAATAAAAGAGTATTTAAAGTATTTTTTAAATTTACTTTGTTATATACAATAGTAAGACCCATTTTCCTGCCCGAAACCAGACAAGGTTAAGTGGGTGGGGTATCATATTTGGTCAGAAAGTAGTTTATTTTTGCATTAACATAATGCTGCCTTTGAACTTCAGGGCTGTTGAGTTGTGATGGCTGAGCCCAAGAGAGCTGTCTAATCTCTCTAAGCTTCGTTTTATTTTCCACTTGTTTTGATAAACTTGTTCAAGAAGTTAGCCTAGTGGTGGGATAATCATCCATGATTCCTTGGGACAGAAATGCCAGGTTTGTCATGCTGGTTATATGGATGCAGCTTCAGTTTCAAAACATCTTTTTATCCCAGCTTGTTTGAAAGTAATCGGCATCATACCAGGTGGCTCCCAGGATGGATCTAACTGAATTTCAGGAAGATCACAAAAGCGCTGACATAAAAAAAAACCCAAACCCAAACACAACAACAACAAAAAAACCCCACCTTGAGGTGAGGTCCTGCCCTTATCAAATTCAGTGGACAAAACCCCCAGCTAGACTAATGGTCAGCCTTCTCCTATGAGCTTACAGCATTATGTTTTCTGCTAATGAACTAAAAAAAGCAAGTTATTTTCCCACCATATGAAATATCATTTTGCTATATGTGCACATCAAGCTCAATGAAGTATTCTAGTTGCCATTGCTGAAACTTGGTGGGACAAACTCCTTGACTGGAGTGTGGTTATCAATGGGTACAGGCTGTCTACAGTCTGTTCAGAAGGGACAGGCGAGGAAGGAGGGGCTGCCCTCTACATCAAGAAATGCATGGAGTGTGACACGAGAGCTGTCTGTGAAGAATAGCCATGACCAGGTTGAAAGCCTATGGGCAAGAGTTAGAGACAGAGGCAACAAAGGGAGCTTTGTGTTTGGTGTCTACTACAGGCTGCCCGATCAAGGTGAGCCTTCTTATTCCAGCTACAGGAGCCATCGCGCTCACAGGCTGTCATCCTGCTGGGGGACTTCAACCACTCCAACATCTGCTGGAAAAGTAGCATGGTGAGCTGTAGGCAATCCAGCTGTAGGCAACTCCTGGAGTGCACCGAGGATAACTTCTTAAGCCAGGTAATAGAAAGCCCTGCCAGAGGGGATGCAATTCCCGGACCTGTTGGTCACCAATGCAAGTGAGCTAATCGGTGACGTCAAGACTGGAGGTAGCCTGGGCTGCAGTGATCGTGCACTGGTGGAGTTCGCAGTCCTGAGGAATGTGGGTCAGGCAAAGAGTAAAGTCAGGATCCTAAAATTTAGGAAAGTAAAATTCCAGCTCTTCAATGAGTTAGTCAATAGGAACCCCCAGGAAACTGACCTCAGGGACAAGGGAGGAGAACAGAGCTGGCAGAGCTTTAAGGATGCTTTCCATAGAGTACAAGAGCTCTCAGTCCTCAGGTGTAAAAAATCAGGAAAGAAAGGCAAGAGACAGCATGGCTGAGTCGAGACCTGCTGGTCAAACTAAAGGGCAAGAAAGAAATATACAAGCAGTAGAAGCAGGGACAGGTATCCTAGGAAGAGTATAAGGATGCTGACTGATTGTGTAGGGATGGGGTCAGGAAGGGCAAGGCACAGCTGGAGCTGAACTGGGCAAGGGATACAAAGAATAATAAGAAGGGCTTCTACAGGTATGTTGCCCAGAAAAGGAAGGTCAAAGAAAGCATACCCCTTCTGATGAGCAAGACTGGCAAACTGGTAACAACAGATGAGGACAAAGCTGAGGTACTCAACAACTTTTTTTGCCTCAGTCTTCACTGGCAACCCTTTATCCCAGACCTCTTGAGTGGATGGATGGCAAGGCAGGGACTGGGGGAGCAAAGTCCCTCCAACTGTAAGAGAAGATCAGGTTTGTGACCACCTGAGGAACCTGAACATATGGAAGTCTATGGGACCTGACAAGATGCATCAGAGTCCTGAGGGAATTGGTTGATGTAGTTACCAAGCCACTCTCCATGATATTTGAAAAGTCAGGGAAGTCAGGTGAAGTCCCTGGTGACTGGAAAAGGGGAAATAGATGCACCCATTTTTAAAAACGGTAGAATGGAGGACCCTGGGAACTACTGACCTGTCAGCCTCACCTCTGTGCCTGGGAAGATCATGGAACAGATCTTCCTTGAAGCTATGCTAAGGCACATGGAGGACAGGGAGGTGATTCAAGACAGCCAGCATGGCTTCACCAGGGGCAAGTCCTGCCTGACAACTTAATGGCCTTCTGTGATGGAGTGACTACATCAGGGGACAAGGGAACAGCTATGGATAGCATCTATCTGGATTTCTGTAAGGCCTTTGACATGGTCCCCCATAACATTCCTCTCTCTAAATTGGAGATAGGTGGATTTGATGGGTGGACTGTTCTGTGGACGAGAAATTGGTTGGATGGTCACATCCAGAGGGTAGTGGTCAACGGCTCAATGTTCAGATGGAGATCAGTGACAAGTGGTGTCCTTCAGGGGTCCATATTGGGATGAAGACTGTTTAATATCTTCACCAGTGACACAGTGCACTCTCAGCAAGTTTGCAGATGACACCAAGCCGAGTGGTGCAGCTAACACAACTGAGGGACAGGATGCCATCCAGAGGGACCTGGACAGGCTGGAGAAGTGGGCCCATGTGAACACCGTGAGGTTCAACAGTGTCAAGTGCAGGGTCCTGCATGTGGGTTGAGGCAATCCATGGTATCAATACAGGCTGGGGGATGAAGGGATTGAGAGCAACCCTGCTGAAAAGGACCTGGGGGTACTGGTGGATGAACAGCTGGACATGAGCCAGCAATGTGTGCTCACAGACCAGAAGGCCAACCGTATCCTGGGCTGCATCAAAAGAAGCGTGGCCAACAGGTCAAGGGAGGTGATTCTGCCCCTCTACTCCACTCTGGTGAGACCCCACCTGGAGTGTTGCATTCAGCCCTCAAGCCCTCAGCGCAGGAAATACATGGACCTGTTGGAACGGATCCAGAGGAGGGCCACAAAGATGACCAGAGGGCTGTAGCACCTCTCCTATGAGGACAGGCTGTGAGAGTTGGGGTTGTTCAGCTTGGAGAAGAGAAGGCTCTGGGGAGAGCTTATAGCAGCCTTCCAGTACTTAAAGGGGGTTTATAAAAGATGGGAACAGACTTTTTAGCAGGGCCTGTTGCGATAGGACAAGGGGTAATGGTTTTAAACTAAAAGAGGGTAGATTTAGACTACATAGAAAGAAGAAATTCTTCACAATGATGGTGGTGAAGCCATGGAACAGGTTGCCCAGAGAGGTTGCAGATGCCCCATCCCTGGAAACATTCAAGGTCAGGTTGGACGGTGCTCTGAGTAACCTGATCTAGTTGAAGATGTCCCTACTCATTGTATGGGGGTTGGACTAAATGACCTTTAAAGGTCTCTTTCAACCCAACCTATTCTATGTCTCTCAAATACCTAATGAAATGTATTAAATGATGTAGACCATGATTTCTGTTAAGATCATTGTTGGGGGACTAGAGGACAACTTTCATAGATTGGTATATTCCTGACAAACTAGTATAATGAAAAAAAAAAGGCACTGAATAGATCAGATATTAGATCCATTGCATATGAATCCTAGACACAACAACTAGTCTCATGATAGTTTGATCATGATTTCAGTTCCAAAGAATGAGATGCTTGAGACTGTGCATGAGAAATTATTTTCACCTATACTTTCCACTAATTTTTGTATGCAAATAGTGCTATTTGATCTTTAAAAAAAAAAAATAATACCTTTATACATATATTCAGGAAGAATTTGAGGAAGATACTTATGAAAGGATGAAAAATTATCTTCATCAATCTGCCAGAGAAGGGAAATTGAAATTGTTACAGCTTAAAATTTTATGCAGGATTTATTAGACTCCATAGAAGCTTCTCAATAAAAGATTACTTTCCAGCAACAATGGCTGGAGATACAATCCAGAAGGTGAAGATATCATTCAGATCTTATTGGCATTTTACATATTTAGGCTGTCTTTTGCTATTTAGTTAGAGAGTAATATAGGAGTCTTTGCATAAATAAGCAGTTTTGGAAAGCAAAGCTATACTCTCTCTAGAGTTGCTGAAGGGTATGTTATGCTAGGAGGATTCAGAGGAATAGAACTATGGCCAATCTCTATTTGCTTCATAATATTTGAGCTGCATGAAATGAATATATATCCCCAATCAGACAGCAATTTAAATGCAATTTCTAATACCATGTTATTATAACCTCTTTCAAACACCTAATAAAACATTGATTATACTGCTAATCATATCTTTAGTGATACCGTGTTTCCAAAGTATAGGCACTTAAGCATGGTTACAACCACTGATAGAATCATGCACTGCCTTTAAAATCTTTGCAGTATCGTTTGATTACTAGTCACTTTCTAATACCCAGATTAAATTTTTCCTTTCTTAACTTTAGTTCAATGACTATGATTTATCAATGCAAATGGGAAAATATTTATTTCAAATTTTTCTCTGCAATCTCAGTTGTCCATTTAACAAAACTAACCAGTTCATTTGGTATTTGTTCTCTGGAATATTCCATTTAGCCCATAATGTTCTAGTCCTTCCCTGACACTTAAGATCTTAGTATCTTTTTGAAGTGAACATTTACTACATTACAGATGGACAATGGCTAATGTAAGCAATGTCTAAATACAATATTACTCATGGATATGAACTTAGTTCTCTAATCTATGTACCTCTCTCCTCAGATCTGCCTGCCTCCATTTGCTTTTCCCAAGCAAACAGAAAAAATAGTATTTATTTAATTACATCTTTTATTGTTTTACTGAGTCAGTCCAATATTTTACCTTTTGACATTTTACCATGTCATCCTTTAAAAATGAGAACAAACTTAATAAGCACTCTCTTTACTGGCTTTTGGACACCTAACAACTCATTTAGTCAAAGTCTAATTTGCTGCAGTTTGTTGAAGTCTGTGGGAATAACATATTTTGTTAAAGCTAATCAAGTGCCCATCTGCCTCCTGCTTCAAGAATCATTTATCCTTCTTAGCTAGATAAACTTATTTGTCCTTATTTGTTTATTTCTTAAACCTTCAGACTAATATATTGATTGTATAATTGCTGAACTATTACAGGGTCTTTAATTTTGCCAGAGAAATGAGACAATCATTAAGAATAAGCTTATATATTTCAGAGATTTCAGGACTCATGCAGGGGCCTGTGTAAATTGAACAGTTCACTTTTTAAAAATAAATAAATCGGGATGGCTCAGCAGATTTCTATTATGCTATTCTGTTTTAATTTAACAGACTTCCCAGTGCTCAGTATATCCTATGTTTCAGAATGTAAAGAGGTAGAACAAGTTCCCTTAGTTTACCAGAAATCTTTTCTATGGACCTGATCCCACATCTACTGATGTCCATGAAAATAAAGAGACAAAGACTAAACTGACTAGAACAAAACACAGTACAAAAGAAAAGATTCTGACATTTAATTCTACGTCTAGCTATTCCCATGTAAAAGCATATATCCTTAATATATTATCTATGTATTAAGAAAGAATGTTTTTTAAAATCATTGGCTTTTTAGAAGATTTCAGTGAATAATTTTAGAGGATGATTACTTTGATGAGGAAATAAATTCTTTATCTCTGCTGACAAAGGTTGAGTTTTGCAAGGTATTGATCAAATTCTTCAGTTTTGTTTTCACTGTTTAAAAAAAAAAAAGTCCATCAATTTTCTTGGTCTCTAGCCACAGCCATATGTAATGAAAGTAAATACACAATGTATTTAAATCCAGAGGGATTTAAATCCTTTGAATCCTTCAAAAGGAAAGCACATTTCTCAGTGGCCATGCATAGAAACAGATTATTTTCTTTAGGTAGATTTGTTTCTTTAAGTTGAATATTTTTTTAATTTTCATGTTTAATGTGTGAAATAAGTGTGAACATTACATTGTGATTTTGATATTCCACTTCTGTTCCTCCTTTAACATGAGGCACTGACTGGATGTCATTCTCAGAAACAGAAGAAAAATCTGGAGAAACCACTAGGGTTTTCAATATTTCAGGTAGTCATAGCAAAAAGAGGTAAGTGACAGATTAAAGAGGAAGGGTTGGAAACCTTAGAATACGTTAAAACTTCCTCCTTTGTTTTGGGGTGGTTGGTTTTTTTTTTTTCAGCCACAGCTCTTTCTGAGACCTCATGATTAGAAAATTCAGGCTGCTTCAGTGTTCACTAGGTAGGTACAGCAATACAGCATTTAAATTTCATTTTCTCTTATCAGAATCAGAGTAAGTAATTACTTCTGTGCGTAGGGTTCTGATTGTAAGGAGTTTGGTCTCATGGCATGCTGGCTGATTTAACTGCCTATACACTAGGGTCCTGTTGAGAGGTTTTAGAAAGCCTGTCGTATTCCATTTATATTTGCTGATATAAAAGCTCCAGTTCGTGAATTAAGAATTTACTTTTAACTAGTATTCATGTAAATAAAATTTGTTTCTGGAAACTAAACGCTAAAAGGAAGAACAGAAGAAGTTTGGGGATTCATGAGTACTAATATTATGGGAAAAAAAACCAGTCAACCTCCTCTTCAGAATTGAATTCTAGAAGTCCCTAATAAATATTCTTCATCATTTCTTGTTCAAGATACTATTCTACAAGGACTTAACTACACGCTTTTCTTTGTAAGCTAAAGAGGTTCCAGCAGACACACTGATTAATGGAGAACTAAAATCCGAGAGAAAATCCTGGTGTGGATGAAAATGCACATTATGCTGACATTAGACTATTTTGCCAGAATCCTCAACTTCAACGTATATGTTTATATAGCCAGATACACTCTTAAATTAAATATTCAACATCTAATAGAGATCTGCCCATGAATGCTGGAAATCCATCCCAAAAAAATCACCTAAATGTCCTGAAAGCTCATGCCTTAAAAATATTAGGTTTTAAATAGAATGAACTTATAGCAAAAGGGAATTTTCGGTGGAGAGTTCAACAACTCTCTAGCTCTAGTGTTATTCAGCAAAGGTGTAAATATCTGCAACCAATAACAAATGGTTTGTAACATCAGCAGCTGGGGGAACATAAAGACAGGCACTACACAAACCATTCCTCTGTAGCACTCCACTGAGAAGAGAAAAACTTACTGAAAGGAGTAGGAAAATGCTTAGAGGTTTCTGACATTCAGTAGTGTTGGGAGGATCCAGATTCAGAGCTGAGTAGTGAACATTTGTGTAGACATTTTTGACAGATCCTACTTGTTTGCCAGTGGAAGAATTCATCAATACTAAATATAACTCACCAGAACGATACTCATCTTAGCTAATTTTGAAAGCAATCCTAGTATGCACATACATGCATAGCTTTGAAAGAAATTTCTAAAAAAGAAGATTGCTTTATATGACAAGCAGTGAAAGATAAGTATACTATGCATCCATGTGTAGTATAAATGTAGGTAACCTGGAGAGATTTCTAAACAAGCATTTTTAAAGTTTAAAAACTGATTTGCAAAGCCCTATTAAAAGGTCAGAACTAATGAGTGTCTCACAGTAAAGTCATGCAAATTATGTAAGACAGTCTTCTTGCCAGTTTTAATAGCAGCTGACCATTATTATTCTAGATAAATAGCCATGTATTCAAATATACCTTATTGACAGATAGAATGTGTTGCTTGGTTATGCAGCAGGGCAATGAATAAACAAAACAAAAAAAGAAGTGAGCAGATATCTGGCATCAAAAGAATGGCTCTGTGGGATACAAACAAGTAAAACATGGGGATGAAATGAATTGGAACTGAATCTATTTGCATTACGGATTGAACACGATGTGCTCAGTAGGAAAGCAAGCAACACTTCACTGAACAATAGCAAAATAAGTTGAATACCCCAGCAATGTTTTTATGTTCCAGAAATGAGCTTTTGTTGTTGTTAACACTTCAGCCATACTTTTTTCACTAGAAGTTGTAAAAAAAAAAAAAAAAAAAAAAAAGAAAATCCTGGTTTGCATCTCTATTTTCAGGTCATGCCATAGTTCTAAATATGCTCAAGTGCTATAGGAAAAGAGAAAGTTCTTACAGCTTTTCAATTACAGATTTGCTTTGAAATGTTTTGAACAACAGGCCCAGTATTGTGCTCTGACTTTCTCTAATAAATCTCTTAGTTTCAAAGTCTATACACATGGAGAATCAATTCACACTTCTGTAGGAATAAACATTTAACATGAAGACTAAAAAGATCCAGTTTGTTTAAATGCCATGCCATTTTCACAGACTTAGAAGAATGGAAAAATAATGTTTTATCTTCAAAATGAACCATAATTTACAATTAACATAGCACACTGGAAAAAAGAGATGAAAAACTCCTATTTGTTTGGAAAATGTTCTGATGTTTGGCATATTCTATTTAAGGTGTACCTTCTACTCTGGTGTCTTCTGTATTACTCCTGACGCATAAAATGTGCTCACCTTACTAGTGACTGGAATGTTAAACCCATCTGTGAGACTGAAATTGGTGGAAATTTAACATTGAATTCAAGACATGCAGAATGAAATAAAAAAAAATGAAACACAGGAAAGATTTAAAACCCGTGTTAATAATTCATAAGATAGACTACAGTCTAGAGACCTCTTCCTTGTATATTAGATATTTTGCTACTCTTATTACTGTCAAGAAGTATGATGTTGGTAATGCTCAGATGTGAACTTCGCCTTTCCTCCAAAGACATGCAGAAGACATATCTTTCATCTTCTTTATGTAGAACGTAAATGCTATATAGACTTTCTAATTCTGTAAGAGATAAATTTCACTGAAGGAAAGATCTGTTGAATAAGGATGTAATTTGTTTACACAGTCATCAGAAAAAAACTAAATCTGAAGAAGCCAACTGCCCCCTGATAGTTTGAGTATTTCACGTTTGACATCATTCCTGGTACAGCACCACCTACCTTGTTTGGCATCTATAAATGTGAGAAAATGTACAAAAGGAACTATCCTAATATTGAGTACAGAAAACAAACACGAAGGAATAAAATCCAGAGTCCCTTGTCTACTCTAATGGACTACCTATACAACTATAATTTTTTTAAATGATTTTCATTAGTGTTTAAGAGATCGCTATCCTTCCTTATCTCGAAGCTCTAGGGCTATACGTGTTTTTAAACATTATCTTTCACAGTTGAAGCGTCATTTTGAACAAAAATGCTAGTTCTGAACATGATTTAGGAAAATTTTGGATCTGGCTCCCAATCCCATATTCAGAAGAAATCTGTTTCTTTTAGCATAAGGTTATTCGTAACACATTTTAATGCTCACTCTTTACACATATTTCTATCCCTCCACTTCCCATTTAAGGAACTGGGAAAAAAGCTTTTCATACACAATCACTGTTCCTTTACTTTATGACTTATTTTGTATGCACAGATCTGAAATGCAGGACCGAAACTGTACTGAGCTCTTCAAGCACTAATGAAATAACCCCTTCACAATTTTAAGATTTGCACCATATCATACTATCGTTGTATGGCTATATTTCTTTTAAAGTACATTTTTACATAATTATGATACTGTGAAACTGAATACAGTGATATTTCAAAAGAAACTTGACAAAACAACTATGGTATGAGAAAATAAGCTTTTTTTCTTCCCACTATTTTATGTGTTTAACGGTTTCTGTTCAATTGCAGGAATAAACTTTCTAGTAGCCTACAGTAAATATGAAATTTTATTTAAGTAACAATGTCAGTATCACAACTATTCTAAGTGAGCAAAAGGCTTGATTTATTCTTAGCCCAGTATAGTCTTAAGTATGATATTCTGTAGTTTTTTTATTTTAAATACTTGTGTGTATATATACACACACATACTACATATGTACAGAGAGAGACACTAAAGTAATTACTGTTGTAGAACTAGGACATAATGCACTTCCTATACAAGTATCTGAGAGACAAGTGGAATTTACACTGGTTCCAATAAAGAAACAGAGACCTGAAAACAATTTTTTGGATCTTACCCTCTCAGAAGTCTAAAAATTGTATAGTTTAAGACTGTGTTTCCAGCAGAATGGCAATGTTGTTATTTTTACACATTTTTTAGATAATGAAAGCACCCATCTTTCCCCTAGAAATTAATGGGAAAGTTTTCTTTGCTTCAAAGGATATGATACCAGAATCAGAGTTATGCTTCTGAATAGCTTGTTTGAAACTTTACAAAAATACTTTATACAAACATAACGATCTAATACGTTCAAGTAAGATGACTACCAAAATCTATGGAAGTACTTTCTGGTATGACGATCTTGCAGGATTTTCCCCATGAAGTTCTTTATAATTGTTCCTAAATTAAATATGGGTAATTATGATCCCAATTTCTGTTTAAATTGGTATTTTAAAACATCACCTAGTTGTCTACCAAACAAAAACTACACTTTTTGAGATAGGGAATCTACCTGATATGTTTATTTCCCACTGTTTACCCCAAACGTCAGGAGCTGAACTTTTAACTGATATAAATTGCTGTCAGTGGAGTCACAACAATTTATGCCATTTGAGGGTCCTACCCTCTATACCAGTTCCTTAACTCAGAGTAAGCAGTGCAAATATTTATTTTTGACAAAAAAGTTGAATTTAAGCCATTGTAACAACTATGGACTTTGCGCAGTTAGAAGATTTTCTCACAAACCTCTCTACAGCTTTCCTTTTATTTCTCCTTATCATGTTGCTTGAAGGATTCTCCCCCTTCCCATGACCTTATGGCATTGGTACTGACTGCAAAAAATATTAAGGCAGACCCTAACAATCAATCTGAAGGAAAGATAATTCTTCAGGCATAAGAAACCATTGTTGGTTTTAAATTAGAATCACTCTCCTGGCAAGCCATCTTCCCCTGGTGTACTCTGTGTGTATTATAAGATTGCAGCTTTACTGTCTTGCTGGAGAAATTGTCTTCCTCAACTGTATAAAATGTGATACTCCTTCATCAGGAATTCTCTTTTGATCACTACGCTTTTTTCTCCTTATACTAACTCTATCAACATAAGATACAGGCGATTTGATGAGCACACCATTTATTCACCTCCTAGTCACTTGACTTCTAAGTATATTTTTAACAATCTGGCTCAGCCTTGAGTCAGAATGAAGAAAAAGTGAGTAGCATCACAGGTAATCTCCTTTGTGGGGTTTTTGGTTTGGGATGTTTTGTTGTGGTTTGGGTTTTTTGTTGTTGGGTTTTTTTGTTGTTTTTTTAAATTAAAACAGATGAAACAGTGATAACTTTAACAGTGTAAATTAGAAGTGATATTTCCATCAGGACGTATTCTGTAGACAGAATTGGTTTGGTCAGCCTGCACTAAGAAGCAACAGCAGCTTTATTGCTTCCAAGATTGTTTTGGTGCAAATGGAGGTCTGTATTAATGAACTGTTTGCAGTTTGAGATTGGCACTGATAATGAAGAAAAATTAACAAGTACAGAGTTAAGAACTGTTAGTTAGTAGTGTAGCTGGCAGCTATTACAGTATTACAAGCAAATTTGTCATAAATGAGATACAGTAAATCCTGATCAGATTCCTGTATAGACACAAGAGTAGCGTATTTTAAAAGACACTTTAAAAACGCAGACAAATGGTCAAAATCTTTAGCTATTAAGTTACAATCTCTCAAGAAACAGTAAAAAGTATAACTATAGTTCATGCTATGAGGTAATCGTTTCATGAAGACTTACAAGAGAAATCCACAGGACTCAAAAAAATCCCCAAACAAAACCCCAAAGAAGGAACTATGGAAAGATAGCAAAACCAGACAATAGTTTATAGGAGATCACACCTTTGTATTTTGATTAACTGCATTTTGGGAACAAAAAACCCAAACCAAACCGAAACAGAACACAAACTTCCAAAGGGCAAGGGCAATTACAGATCTTCCTGTCCAATTCCTTTGGTTCATTTTACAGAAAACAAACAATGGAAATACCTGATCATTTAATTTCTTCCCTCCTTTTCATTACTTTTGTTGTGTTCTATCATCATCTTGTCTTTCGCTCCCTTATTATTTCCAATTTTCTATTCATTGTTTCCTCTGCTATTGTGTGCATGTGCAGCCCCTGTCAGGATGGTGTTCCCAATCCTCTCAAGAACTCGGAAGAAACTGAGTTCTGGGCAATTAGATCAGCCTCTGAGTCCAGGACTTTCATGGGAGTGGGCTGTGCCAAATCACCCAAGGCATCTGCGGCATTGCCTTAAAAACTACTGTAACTCCAAAATTAAGTGTCACACATGGAAAATTAATAGGATTCACAGAGATTCAAACAACCAAAAATCAAGGCCAGGAAAATAATGGATTTTACATGAAACCTGTATGGCAGAATGATGAAGTCCTTAATGGACAAATAAAAAAAGTTTAATTAATTCAAATGCTATTACAATGTGTACTTAGATAAGGAAGCATATGAAATTTTACAAGCCCTTAAGTATAACTGACTTTCACTGTAATGCCCAGAAGTTGTCCCTTACCCACTGAAAATTAAATACTCTGTAATGAAGGACAAGGCTGCTCACGAGGCCAGTCCAAGTACAGGGAATGAACTGCTTCGGAAATTAAGAATCACCTGTCTCAGGTGCAATGTGATTTCACTGATCGCAAGTTCCCTAGCACATATATCAAAGTAAAGTTCTTATAAACAAAAATCAATCACAAGAACATATATCATTTCAAACCAAAAATACTCCACTTGATTTGCTGCTGCCTCTTAGAGGAAAAGATCGAAGTGTTTTGACAACCATTAAATAACATTATACAACAAACCCTGAAAAGTGCTCACCTCCTGGGATGTGACATACCTGTATATTCTATTCAATATGTCCATTATAAAATACTGAGCAACTCCTGTAACTAATCAAGTTAGCATGAATGTTGAGATGCATATTACATTTTAACAATTACAGGTAATTAGGAAAAACATTACATTTGCTACTGCTTCCTGACTAGATAGTGTACGTCCAACTCAGCAGGCATTATGCAGTTTACAATTCATCTTGCAGTCTGTTATTCCCTTCCTGAAAAAGGACCACAGTTTCACAAGTGTTTACTTTAAAACTCAAACGTTTGGCTGAGAATTAAGTGGTCCCTAAAGAATCTAAAGAGCTTATTCACTATGTACTGACATAAGATTTAACAGAAGAATAAGAACAGTAAGCAATAAGTATGTACTTTCTTCTCCCGCCTTTCTGTATGTGAGTAGCAGGTTGTGGGAAAAAGGGAAGAGAAAGTGGCTACAGGCAAGGCTGACCCTCTCCTGCCGGGCACCAACGCAGGCAGGCAGAGTTGCTACATGCAGGGGAGTTGCTATTTGCCACTGCTCCACAGAAACGGCAGAAAGTGACTTTGCTGAAGAATTGTGGAATAATGCAGCTCTGAACATTGAGATATAATTACCTGCTACTCTTTTGCACAGAGCTTGCAGGAAATCCACTATCTCTAGTAAGCATGGTTCTTAGCCAGCTCTAAGTTTGAAGGACTATTCTGATGGAAATTGTGCAACTATTTTTACTAATTAAGCTCCTCTTTCAAATGAGTAGTTCAAAACTGACATTTTCCAACATCCCTTCATGATTTTGCAGTGTAAATTCTTGTGCCGCAGTATATCCCGTAGATTGGTTGGCCATATCTGAATGCGTTATATCACAAAGTTCCACTGAGTGTGAGGGATGGGAGGAGATGCTCTTCAGAATTGCTGAAACATTGAGCATCAGAGGTCAAATGCCGACGTGAATTTTAACTGAGGAGTAGAAATGCTACTGAAAACTACCTTATTTTCAGTAGTAGCACAATGCCTGAAAATATCCATGTTTTCTCTTTTCTCGTTTAATTGTTAAGTGAATTATAATGTGGAATTTCAAAGCCCATCATCATTAAGTTTCCATTTGTGTGGCACTTTACCCAATGTTTCTAGTACTTTTTACAGTACTTCCATATCAGGTTGCAAAAAAAAATTCTACAGAAGTGCCCAAATTTTTTCAATTATCTGCAGTACGATGCCAGATCTGTCATGTGCCACCTAATTTCATTTATTGGTATTTACTGTCCTCCAGCTGTCAGCATTAATGCTCATTTTCTACCTGCTAGCTGCCAAGCTGTATTTCTAGAGTTGTTATACATCTACATTTCACCCACACTGTTCTTTTCCCATCATTATTTGTAGCACCATCTCTAAACATGAAATCTAACCTTCAAATGTCATGCAATTATCCACAAAAGGGTACCTAAATAACTAAACGCAGGGTTCTTCACTCATCTCTTCAGACAGAGATTTGATTTAGTTTGACATGTCATGAAAATAATATCCAAGTACACAGTGAAATTAACATGCAAAAGAAAAGATTTACTCTGTTCCCTCAACCAGGCTACAGCAGTGAACATTATCGTCAACAATATTATGTTGGTTTATCCCTTTTTCCTCTTTCCTTAAAGAGAGTTGAATTTGCAGTATTTCCAAAACAATCACTCAATAACCTACAGCCATAATATTTACTTGCTTAACACTTTAAAATGTCAGCATGCCATGCTTAGAACACTAAAAGCAATTTAGAACTTTAAACAATAACAAAAATCACCGCTGCCTTCAAGGAAAAAAAAAAAATCAGGTAAGAATACAATTTCAGTGTATTCTGTTGCAAATTGCATTCAGAGACATGGAGGTGAGAAATCCTAGAGGAGTGAAAATTTTGACTGCTACCTCTTCCATTGCCATTTGAAATTTATCACGGACTAATAAAACATTAGAACAGTCAAAGCACCCCAGGCCTTGAGTCTAATTCAAAAATAGACGTCTTCTCTCTCATATGCTCTTCATAGAATCGTTTAGGTTGGAAAAGACCTTTAAGATCATCTAGTCCAACCATTGACCCTACTCTACCAGGTCCGCCAACAAACCGTGTCTCTAAGCACCACATCTACACAACTTCTAAACACATCTAGGGATGGCGACTCAACCACTTCCCTGGGCAGCCTGGTCCAATGTTTCATAACTCTTTCAGTGAAAAATTTGTTCCTAATGTCCAGCCTAAACCTCCCCTGGCACAACTTTAACCCGTTTCCTCTTGTCCTGTCGCTTGTTACTTGGGAGAAGAGACCAGCTCCCATCTCACTACAACCTCCTTTCAGGTAGCTGTAGAGAGCAACAAGGTCTCCCCTCAGCCTTCTCTTCTCCAGACTAAACAATCCTCATTCCTTCAGCCGCTCCTCATAAGACATGTTCTCCAGACCCCTCACCAGCTTCATTGCCCTTCTCTGGACACGCTCCAGCACCTCAATGTCCCTCCTATCCTAGGGCACCCAAAACTGAACACAGTACTCAAGCTGCGGCCTCACCAGTGCTGAGTACAGGGGCACCATCACTTCCCTACTCCTGCCGGCCACACTATTCCTGACACAGGCCAAGATGCCATTGGCCTTCTTGGCTACCTGGGCACACTGCTGGCTCATGTTCAGCCGGCTGTCCACCAGGACCCCCAGATCCTTTTCTGCCAGGCAGCTTTCCAGCCACTCCTCCCCAAGCCTGTACCGTTGCCTGGGGTTGTTGTGACCCAAGTGCAGGACCCGGCACTTGGCCTTGGTAAACCTCATGCAGTTGGCTTCAGCCCATCGATCCAGTCTGTCCAGATCTCTCTGCAGAGCCTTCCTACCCTCAAGCAGATCAACACTCCCGCTTAATTTGGTGTCATCTGCAAACTTACTGAGGGTGCACTCAATCCCCTCATCCAGATCATCAATAAAGATATTAAACAAGGCTGGCCTCAAAACTGAGCCCTGAGGGACACTGCTTGAGACCTGCCGCCAGCTGGATTTAACACCATTCACCACAACTCTCTGGGCTCGGCCATCAAGCCAGTTTTTAATCCAGCAAAGAGTACACCAGTCTAAGCCACGGGCTGCCAGCTTCTCTAGCAGAATGCTGTGGGAGCCTGTGTCGAAGGCCTTACTAAAGTCCAAGTAGACAACATGCACAGCCTTTCCTTCATCCACCAGGCGGGTCACCTGGTGGTAAAAGGAGATCAAGTTGGTCAAACAGGACCTGCCTTTCATGAATCCATGCTGGCTGGGCCTGATCCCCTGGTTGTCCTTCACATGCCGCGTGAGTGCACTCAGGATGATCCGTTCCATGATCTTTCCTGGCACTGAGGTCAGGCTGACAGGCCTATAATTGCTTGGATCCTCCTCCGGCCCTTCTTGTAGATGGGTGTCACACTGGCAAGGCTCCAGTCATCTGGGACCTCCCCTGTTGACCAAGACTGCTGATAAATGATGGAGAGTGGCTTGGCAAGCTTCTTTGCCAGCTCCCTTCAGCACTCTCGGGTGGATCCCATCTGGGCCCATAGACTTGTGGCTGTCCAGTTGGTGTAGCAGGTCACTAACTGCTTCCTCTTGGATTATGGTGGGATTATTCTGTTCTTCATCCCTGTCTTCCAGCTCAGGGGGCTGAATACCCTGAGGATGACTGGTCTTACTATCAAAGACTGAGGCAAAGAAGGCATGAAGTACCTCAGCCTTCTCCTCATACTTGTTGATAATCGTCCCCTCCGCATCCAATAAGGGGTGGAGATTCTCCCTGGTTCTCTTTTTGTTGTTAATGTATTTGTAAAAACCCAGCAAAAGCTTCCTGTTCAACCAGGCCGGTCATCTTCCCCGGCAGTTCATCTTACGACACATGGGGACAGCCTGCTCCTGCGCCTCTAAGACTTCCTTCTTGAAGAATGTCCAGCCTTCCTGGACCCCTTTGCCCTTCAGAACTGTCTCCCAAGGGACTCTCTTAACAAGTGTCCTGAACAGGCTGAAGTCTGCCTTCCGGAAGTCCATGGTAGTGGTTTTGCTGACCCCCTTCCTTACTTCCTGGTAGGAAGTTATCCTCCACACACTCCAGGAATCGCCTAGACTGTTTCCTCTCTGCTGTGTTGTATTTCCAGCAGATGTCCGGTAAATTGAAGCCCCCCACTAGGACAAGGGCTGGGGACTGTGAGACTTCCGTGAGCTGCTTGTAGAATGCTTCGTCTATTGCTTCATCCTGATTGGGTGCTCTATAACAGACTCCCAACAGGATATCTGCCTTGTTGGCCTTCCCCCTCCCTTACCCATAAGCACTCGACCTCGCCTTCACAGTCATTGAGCTCTATACAATCAAAACACTCCCTAACATACAGAGCTACCCCACCACCTCTCCTTCCCTGCCCATCCCTTCTGAAGAGCTTATAGCCATCCATTGCATAAGAGCCATCCCACCATGTTTCTGTGATGGTGACTATATCATAACTATCCTGCTTCACAATGGCTTCCAGCTCCTCACAATGGCTTCCAGCTCCAACTCTTGTACTGGTACACAGCGTAGTTGCAGGGTTGTAGCTACTGGTGATTGAAGGACAGAATAGAATAGATTCGCAGGTAATATTTATTAGAACAGCTGACAGGCTGGTAAAAAGCAAACAAGATTTTGGACAAAAAATGCCTTTCTCAGGTTTGAAATAAACTCAAATGATCTTTCACAAATGAAGGAAGGTTTTTTTTGTTCCTTAATACTTGTCTGCTTCTATTAAGATATTATTTCTGTCAGCAGTCCTTGAATTACCTGTGTTTGACACATTAATAAATCTGTAAAGGTTGGAGCAGCACTGGGCCCAGAGCAGGCCTGTTCAGCAAGGAGGACTTCTTATGTACAGGAGCAACAAAAAATGCCAGCAGACTTTATTTTATTTTTTCTTTGAGTGCATGAGAATAGGGAAATGATACAGCAGTTTCTGCACAAGTTCTGGGAACAGAATCCCTTAGCAACATTGGTAAGCACAACCATTCATTAACTTTAATTCAGATTTAAAGAGATCGGGTCTGTTTGAACCCAGGGTCTGTCCAGTGTATTGCTTCAGAATTCAGCCACTGGTGCACCTTGTGAATATCTATGAAAGGTATTGCTGCAATACCAAAACCAGACCAAAAATGCAAGAGGAAAATGCAGTTCAAAGAGGAAGGAAAGCGTCACTGCATCAGCGTTCACCAACTCAGTGCAAGTTTTCTACCTTCTTATATTAGGAATATGATCCTACTCTTTTGGTATCATACACCTTTTAACCCTAAGTAGTAGAGATTCTATAACCCTGGGGAAAGGAAACATGTATGCTATTTTGAGTCAAAATTAAAATTAAATGGCTTCTACGTGATTTCCACCCACCCCCCCATCTTCAGACCCTCATGATTATCTCTGTAGCAAACACTTCTTCCAAACTGTCACAGAAGATTGTTAGTTTGGTTGAGGTATCCAGTATGGTAAGAAACTTTTTCTGACAAAACCTATCTTATATCGCAGTAGGTCTAGACCACCTCTACCTACTTTAGTTCAAAGGTGATCCTATTAAGACCCAGGTACATGGAACATTTCCTCTTGAAAAAGCAGTGACATTTATATGACAAAAAGGTTGTGATCAACAGTCCAAGACAACCAATAGCCACATGACATGTGAAGATAAGGTCGGGTCCAATATAAGGAAAATACAAAATACACCAAAACTATGAATTACGTACAACTGTCGTGATATGCTGCTAGCTCTCCAGAAACACTATGGATAATTTAGTGATTATGCATCTGGGAGACCGGAACAGTGCTTCTGTGAAGGAATATAACATAGTCTTAAGTTTCTAAGAAAATTCATGTTGTAAAGCCTTTATAGACCAGTTTATGAGGCAAGCTACAGAAACATAGTGAGAAGTTCATTATAGTCATCACAGAAAATGCACTTATTTCTGTTCAGGAATTTTTTTTTATCATATTTTTGTAGTTTTGGGGGGGGTGGATGTCCCCCAAGAGCGATTCTTATATTTTAGATGTCTAATTTGAGAAGCTATATTGATTAATAGCTGGTTTCTTGCTTTTGAAAAAAAAAAAAATGACAGCAAGTTTCCTTGATAGTAATCAAAAAGTGAATGGAAGTGATGTTTTTATGCATAACATATGTGGTTCAATCCTGCAACACTTCCATCAGTGCAGTGGGATCATTAATTTTAAATTTGGAAAATTCATATGAGCAACATTTCAGTATTATGTTATATTAGTTCAGAGTGTGCCAAATTAGCATCTTTGAGTCAAACAGGAATCTCTGGTCTCCTTGCTTCTTAGTTAGAAGGCATTCAGTGAAGTGTTCACATCCACTTGGTTCTAGTTAGCATACAAAGCACACCTGTGGGGTACATACCATGAAATTGGTGGCAGACTTCTTACTGTTTTATCATCTTTTTTCTTTTGTGTCTTACAGGCCAGTGACTAGCAGGCTTGTAGAACAACTGTAAATCTCATTGAACCGTTAACTTTGAATATGCACTTCTTATGGCTCAAACAAACTAATATCCCTCTTCTGACATTTCAAATAGTTCACTGTGGTTATAGGTTAATTAATGAAGAGACTTTATCAACATTCAAAGATATTTTCAACATTTAATCCTAGCCTCTAATTCTTACCTTAACCCCAATAATTTGAGAGCAATAGGGTCCACAGAGCACTGCAAGGCACTGTCTCTTTGCCAGACTGTAGGACATTAAATTTTCTCCATCGCAGCCGTTCACAGGCTGTAAAATGGGGATAGATTGTGTTTACCCAACACTTAAGTTTTCAGTCACAGGTATCAAAGTATTTATATCACTGTCACAAAATACAATTGTGAAGAGAAGAAAAGGAAAGTAAGAAAAGTTGATGGCATTAATATATAACATGATTCTCAGAGAACAGATTTTATTTAATGGCTATGATAGCGTGTTAGATTTGGAAACAGAGGTCACTATATTATCATAAAGTAGGAGTTGAAATCTATGCATCCAGATTTTACTCATATTTCCTACAAACTTACGCAAAAGAACAGGTTTTCCCATGTGGAAATATTACATTTATCAATTTTGTTGTTTATTATTTTTGATTCTTTCTTAAGATTATGTTATTAATATTGTCTTTTTATTATTTAGAATAATTCTGAACTACAATATATTGTGACTCAATTTTTAATGGAGAAACAGATTCATCATATGCTCTGGGACAGCACTCTTGTAGGGCTCTAGCCCCACAGTCTCATCCAGAGACCTGTTGCTGTAGATTACTCTGCAAATGCTGGGAAGCATCTATGAAATACTGTGAACACAGAGCAACTGCAGGCATGTTTAAGTAGAATGTGAAATAAAGAAGCACTTGGTAATCATTTCTCATAACTTAAGAGGACTGTTCAGTGACCAGAAATAGAGGACAAATAAAGCAAAAGCCACACATTAATCTTCCCTTTCCTTGCTTTTTGCTTCTCAGACTGCTTGCATCCCCAATTTCTGTGGAAGTATCCCTGTGCTGAAGAAACATTTTGTGGTTGGTTTTTGTATTTTTGTTGTTGGTTTGTTGGTTTGTTTTGTTTGTTTGTTTTTTAAATTGTTCTCACAGTGTTAACCAGTCTTAGACTGGTGTCCTGGTTCCGGCGGGAATAGGGTTAGTTCTCTGGCCCGGGACACAGGTATTCCATACCACGTGACGCCACGCCCAGTCCATAGGGGGGAGCTGGCCGGGAGGGGGAGGAAGGCGCGGTTCGGGAGCGGGCTGGGGCTGCGCGGTCCGGTCGGTGAGCGTCGGTACAGTAACCCTGTGTGTGCATCCCTCCGTCACTGTTAGTGGTGGTGTTCTCCTCTTTCCTTTGCTGTTATGTTAAACTGCCTTTTATCTCAACCCACGAGTTTTGCCTCTTTCTTCCGATTTTCCCCACCACCCTCGGGCGTTGAGCAGGCAACTGCGTGGTTCTCTGTTGCCGGCTGAGGCCAAACCACGACAACTGGGAAGGCAGGAAAGAAAAAGTAGTAACACAAGAATGCATAAAGGTGATCAGTATTACAGAGTACTATCAAAACTGTGAGACTGCCTGGAGCTGGCATTATATTTCAGGTTATCTTGAAGAGGTACAGCTCCTGCCATGTTTGGCACCATGTCACAGGAGTCTATTTTTATTTCCATTAGAAAGATATCATTGGAACACTTGAATAAAAAATAAGGATGGTTTTGTTTTCATACTAACACTTGATTTGAATTCTTTATGGCACACAGTCTGTAAGTAACTCATCGCAGGAAAACGATTTCCTTTGATTTGCAAACTTGGAAAAAAGCGCAAGACATAAATCTAGGGGAGAGATGACAATCTCCCTGCAAGAATGACTTGGTACTTAGAATCTCCCCTTGTGAATCGACATAGCTGATCATCATCATTAACTATTGGGGGATCTTTATACAGGTAAGTACTTTGCTTAGACAAAGTGATTCTTAAAGTGCCCAAACCAAAGCATCATCTCTAGGATAGTTGCATGGGTTACCACAAGAGGGACCAAGACGGTAGAGGGAAGAGAGAGAAGGGAAGAAACTGTCCAATGTAGTCTCAACCTTTATTGATTCCTGAGTCTTCTTTGACTGTACTAGAATTACAAGCCAGCTTGAGTGCTGAAATTTCTCCCTAGGGCATCATAATGGTTGGCCACTAGATGCTTAAATTTAAGAGCAAATACTGTCTCCCATCACTGAGCAAGTGAGCTATTGCCCCTCACATTCACCCAGGTCTGCTCCTTTAAAAAAAAAAAAATGCAATAGCACCAAAGTAACTTTCATACTATAACAGCATCCTCCTAAAAGAAAGAGAAAGAACCAAGCCTGAACATGCCAAGATGATGATTCATGTTTTATAGAAGCCAGAAGACTATGGGGCAAATAAAGATTTCCTTTAATACATTACATAAGTGTTCTTATTATACATTAAATATTAAAAAAACCTCAAGGGCTTTTACATAGTCCATATCAGCTGAACCCTCAGAAGTTAGTCATGAAATAAAGTGAAGCTTCCAATTTTAATGCAATAATTGATGTGTCATTTTGAAACCATGTATGTTATTTTCTAATGATTAGGATATATTCAGGTATTTCTTCACTCTTTTCATAAAAGTTTAAAATCCCACTTAAAATAGAAGGACTTGAAAGCTTTACCATGGTGAGTTGTTAGATGAAACTGTGATAATATGAAATAGCCCTCAACTTTCCAACACAATATGACTCATACCTGTTAAGAGTTAGATCACAGGCACTATAGGAAAAAGATCAAGGACAAGAGCTATACTTTGGTTTTAGTGGACTTCATATGAGGAAAAGCCATAGCATCATGAGTGGTCCAGAAGTCTGTGATTGTTATCTCCAAATTTACAGTCCTTGACAGACTTGTCTTTCATGAATTTAATCATTTTTAACTCATTTAATAGTTTGGCATCCTCCAATATTGATTTTTACTAGTATTAATTAGTTACACATATGAAAGAGTACATCCTTTTCTTGTTCTGACTCAACTACTGAGTAATTTCAGACTAGTAAATTACAGAAAATGTATGTATTGGATTAAGAGATGAAATTAACTCCTGTCCTCCCTTAAGCTTTCTTTACAGTCTTGCCTGTAAAGATTCAATACATTCCAGTAGTAATGTGGGGTGGTTTTTTTTTCTTCTCAGGTAAAAAGTCAGAAATTTTGTAATTTGACTGGTCCCTAAACTGTTGTACTAAACAGCACTGTTTCAGTCTGTAATAAGATGTGCAGGAAAGGATGTCTTACCAAACTAAGGACCCACATTGTAAGGTCTTAAGTAATTAAGCACATTATTTTCATAAAACCTTCTTATGACTTTTAGGCTTCCTATCAAAACATTCTAAACTTTAGGGTTTAAATGCAATCTTTCCTAAAATTTAGGAACAAACATCTTGAGGGGACTGAACTTCCCTCAATTATATGTCGAAGTTGCAAGAAATGACAGTTTGAAGAGGATATTGATTTTCTCCAAGTTACTGTGGTGGTAAGACTGATATGAAGAATTTGAGGTCAGTCTTCTACATTTCATTCTCTGCAATTATTCTCCCCTAGAAGTTATCCTATTTAAGAAAAGGTAGAATATTCAAGTTGAAAGACTAATACTTTTAGTAGAGTGCACCTTATTTTCCAGTAACCCCAAGTTCACTTCCACTGCTGTAATAAGTCATGTTACATTTCACACCTTTTTGCTATGTAAATTAAATCCTTGTACATTTGTTTCCTCTATTTCTACATGCCAGAGGGCTGGCTCTGTATCACACATTGATTAGATGTGTGCCATGTCCACTTTCAGAGTGGTGGCATTCTGTCACTGTGGCTGGTTACCACAGGGATCCCCGCAAAGATATACAAAATGGAAGCCTCAAGAGAAGATCTCAATGAATCGCATTAAAGGAAAGGGCTTGTAAAAAAGTGTAATACTCTATAAAATTCAGCATTAATTTAAAGGACAAACCAGGGTGAATTTCCAGGTCTTGCACTCCAGGGGATGCATTCTGGAGCTCTAGAGAGACTGAAGGAAGACTCTGATGTTCTGAGCTCACTGAACTCTGTGAGGGTATCAAATACATAACTATATCAAGCTCATCATAACTAAAGAGACCACAACAGATGCAATCTAGACCTTGTCTGCAATGAAAAAAAATAAAGTCTACAGATCACTCCACCTAATGGGAAAGGGGACCATAATGATGTTATTTTTATATGTAAACTAAAGATTAATCTATCTGTGTTTTTCCCTGAGATATGTATATATTCCTCTGTAATATAACCTGATTTCAGTTTTGAAACTGTTCTGTTGCCTGTCTCCAGTGCTCTGATGTCAACTGTGGAAAACACAATACTCAGAGTTCACCCTGTGCATATGCAAGTGTATATATCTGCATATGCACAACTCCATACATCTTTGCAAGTGAATTTCTCTTGTAGAGCTTAGCCCATACATTTTCTTCCACACACAAATCATATCTATAACTAAAGAAAGCTCTTTTCATTTGCTGTTCATACAGCAGATGACATGAAAAATTAGTTCCATGGCAGATGAGCACCCTGGCAGCACTTTGATTTGTCACAATAAATAAGACTTCTGTAAAGCCTAATACATTAAGTTGATGTCAGTTGCTGACAAAAAGAGTTAAAGAGCTCCCTCCAGAACACTAGATAGTATTTGCATGCTTGCAGGACATTTCACAATACAGAGCTTTTTCAAGCTTCTAAATGAGGGCTGGAATCAGTTCATATTTTCTGTAAGAAAGTTGTTTAAGTCATTACCTTGTTTCATTTTAAAACTGCTTTAACAAGGAATGAGGAACATGTATTAGGGCATATATGTTGACTCCAATATGCTCAGGACTGCACTGGAATGAGTGTGAAAAACATGCCTGTCATCCACACAAAGTTGAACTTCTCCCCCTTATCACTTTTTCACTGGGGCACGCGGGTTATTCTTTTGCTTTTGTGCATTCTGAGATTACAGAGGTGCTTCTATATCCTACTACATTGGTTTTGAGGTGAAAGATGGTTTTGGAGTAAGTTGAGCATTCCTCACAAAGACTGTACTTGCAGGAGTTCATAGGCCAATGCAGAAACTAAGTCATTTCAGCTGTGGAAAGCACTTTTCAAGAACTGAGAAGGATCACCTGCTAAGTATTGCTCTGAAATTGCTAATACTTTTTTTTTTTTTTTTCCTAAATTATACAGTTCTTCGAATTTGTCATTAAACGACTTCTGAGAAATGCATCTAATTGATAATTCTTCCATCAAAACTTTCATAACCAAGTGTTTGCACTTCTAGTGTTAGACTTTGAATTCCTATGTTGAATCAGATTTAAAAGAAAAAAAATGGACATGTTAACTGAATTTTAAAAGGGTCAAACTATTAAGCAGTAGATCATCTAGAAGATCAAAGTTTACTCCTGAAGCTCACTGAAAGATTTTAAAAGCTCAGAGATCTTTGCAGCAGTCTGGATTTGTAGGAGAACTTCTCATATAAAATATGATTAGTAGCCGATGATTAAGAAAAGGGCATTTCAGGGCTATAGCTATTCCTTTGGTTTCTGTTTGTACTAACAGAAATAAGTACTGCTGCCTAATGTGGTTGCTTGTAAGAGTGGCTTATTTTCATCACATGCAACAAACCATAAGTAAGTATAATAAGGCAAATTCTACCAAGAAGCTATTCTAGTGAAATAACCAGAGGAATAAAATTGATCTAGTGTTTTTAGAACAAGAAATTAAAATTTGAAGATCAATTTTTTCCTTTGTTATGTCTAAGAACCTTCATAAGCAATTAGCAACCGGATGCCATATGACATTGACTGAAAGGGAATTTACCATTATTCCAATAGTAAAGAAAAGTTCTTGAAAGTGAAGCAACTCAATGAAAACTATTTTATTTAAATGATAATTCTTCTTGAAAAATCAGACTGTTTTGATAAAGTGTAGGTCTTTTGTCAGATAAATTTGACTTCAAGGTCTTTGCAAATATCAAACATTTTTTTCTTTTCTGATTTGACTCACATTTTTGCTTTTCATTCACCACCACCCCAGATGTTATGCAAAATACAGCTCTGAGTTTGTGTGCTGCCCCATCTCTGCATAGAGGTAATGCTCGAACTTTTACAACCATTTCAGACCCACAATTTCAGAAAATATTCCAGGCATCTCAGGATCATCACTGTGAATGCAGTGAAAAAAGTTAAGAAAACCAAGTAATATGATCAAAGTAAATACTGAGAGCATATCTTAGTGAATAACCACATTGTTAAGAAGTACAGAGAAAGTGCAAAGTGCGTGAAAAGTTACTCTTTTTGCCAAAAATAAAAAACCAAAACCCAACAAAACAAAAAACCCAAAGCCCCAAAAAACCTAAGGAAATGGACATGAAATAATTCATGCGCAGCTGCCCCTGGAAACCACTGAATAGCAGAACTTGAATGGCCACTTTATGTTCCAACTTGAAAGTAGACACAGTTTGGATACCAGATCCTAAAAATGTTAACAGGCAACACCAGATGAACTAGCAAACTTCACAAGATCAAGAACAAGGATGAGGTTTGTTTACATTATCTGGCTTCCATGTTAAAAGAGTGCTCAGACAACTGAAACAATATACCTGGCATAAGCTGATGGTGCTTTGCTGACTCCCAAGCCAGCTGTGTTGATTTACGCGCACTGAGCTCCTGACCCATTGTTTCATCAGTCAATAAAGCTTTACGGTTTATTTCTGCCCCCTTGATGAGACAGGATTCCTGTCAAGTTACGCTCTATTAAATGGATGCCACCCATACACAGTTAAACCAAGCTGTTATTTGGCCTTCACCATCAAATGACAATAAACTAAACGGAACAAATACCTACTTCATACCGAAAACTAATTAGGTTTGTTTAAGATAAAATCTGACTCAAAAAGAACATCTCTATAGTAACCACAGGCTTGTTTGTCTGCTAGTTTTGCACTAAATTGACATTACTATCTTGTTAGTTGATGCAAACCAGGCCCTCAATGCAAAGAGAGACTGGTACAAGTGCCACTTACTCTTTGCAGTGGAAGTTTCCTAAATGGCTGTGCTCTGTGTAGTTTTATCTGTATTTCTGAAGCTGTATCACTGGGAAAAAACCCTAAGTGTACAGATGTCCAGAATGGCTCATCTTGGATATGGGCTTGTTAAAGTTCAGATGTCGCTACCTCACGGGAGTACGCTTCAGAGAACAAACGTGCAAGCAGGCATACACAGCCAGGAACATCTGCACATGGCCAAACAGATGGGGGCAGAAATATATGTGTATACATTTACCTCAAAACCCTATAAGGTAGAAAAGTATTGTGCTAACTTCACAAATGAGAAGCGAGGGGAGGGGAAGCTAAACGACAGATTCCTTCTTGGCTTGTGTTCATTTGAGACATTCTGACTGGCTGAGTTAGGTATTATAAAAATTAATACAACTGACTGATCCTCAGCAAGTCAGCCAAGCTCCTTGGCAGTGAGACTGAGGCCTCCTGTTCAGGGTTTTCATCAGGAAACCGGTCTTGATCTGTTTTTAGGCCAAAAGAGAAATTTTTGCAACTCCACAGAAGAAAAAAAAAAAAAAAAAAAAAAAGAAGATGATGCACTAGATTTCATAAAGAACATCCGCAGTGCAATGTTCTGAACTCTTTCAGCAGATGTCACAGATCCATCACCACTTTCCAAATTTCACAGCTAATCAATATAATTGCTCTCCTGGGGAAATTAAAATTTACCCTGAAAACAGAGTCAATGAAAAGTGTGTTTTTTCACCTTGTGACAAAAGGCAAGATTTGTCTATTTCAGATTTTCTGAAAAAACACTAAACAAAACTCAGCAAAAATATTTGTCACCTAAATCACCTAAAACACTGGGAAAAAGGAGCTTTTTACAAAAGGCTTCACAAATAATTTGTGAGTGGCAAGAGTGGTTTAAAGAAGAAGCTCTAGTTAGGTCTTACATATGCCACTTTCATATACCAAGGACCACCATAACAAAAAGGAATGCAACAAAAACAGTAATAATAAGCACTTTCATTCAACTTCACTCACAAAAGAGGCAGCGTTTTGACTCCATATGAAGGAAAATTTCATTCAACAATTAAGAAAGAAGGCAGCTTGTAGATAAAGAATAACTTTTGAAAAACAGTTTTCTTTTTTTTGCATCTATCTGCAAATACTTCATAGACTTGGGAGTACGCATGTGTTTCCAAAAGTTTCAAAATACCAATGATTCCTATCAGGAAAATACGTTAGTTCAATTGCATCAACATAACATTAAGAGGCTAAAGTTGGAAAATAAAGCGTTTTCAATACTATAGAAAAAGATAGGTTATATGCACAGTAATAATACATGAAGATAATATTCTTTAGACATTGTGCAGTTAGATCTGGCTAAAGACAAACATTCTTGACTATCTAGTTCCTGCAGTCATACAATTATTTCAGAATCAAAGCTATACATATATATACACTGGGAAAATTTTGAAAGTCTGACGTGTTAACAGAATGGACAGAGCTTGATTCCTCAAACAACATAGTAACAAACAGATAAGAGAAACCAAATCATCTAGGCATTGTATTAGACATCAACTGTAACAACTCTGCTACCACCACAGAATCATAGAATGGTTTGGGTTGGAAGGGACCTTAAAGATCATCTAGTTCCAGCCCCCCTGCCATGGGCAAGGACACCTTCCACTAGACCAGGTTACTCAAAGCCCCATCCAGCCTGGCCTTGAACACTTCCAGGGATGGGGCATCCACAACTTCTCTGGGCAGCCTGTGCCAGTGTCTCACCACCTCCACAGCGAAGAATTTCTTCCTAATATCTAATGTGAATCTACCCTCTTTCAGTTTAAAACTGTTACCCCTCATCCTATTGCTACACTCCCTGACAAAGAGTCCCTCCCCATCTTTCCTGCAGGCCTCCTTTAGGTACTGGAAAGCTGCTATAAGGTCTCCCTGGAGCCTTCTCTTCTCCAGGCTGAACAACCCCAACTCTCTCAGCATGTCTTCATTGGAGAGGTACTCCAGCCCTCTGATCATCTTTGTGGCCCTCCTCTGGGCCTAATTCAACAGGTCCATGTCCTTCTTATGTTGGGGGCCCCAGACCTGGACACAGTACTCCAGGTGGGGTCTCACCAGAGCGGAGTAGAGGGGCAGAATCACCTCCCTCAGCCTGCTAGCTACACTTCTTTTGATGCAGCCCAGGATGCGGTTGGCTTTCTGGGCTGTGAGAGCACATTGCCGGCTCATGTTGAGCTTCTCATCAACCAACACCCCAAGTCCTTGCAAGATCCTGCAGCCACCAGCCAGGCACGTCACATTAATGGGTGCTCAGGCCTCCCCTGTAAGCCTTAGCCTTTTCAACACGAAAACTCCACCTTGTCTAGTTTTCAGAGATCAGTCCTTTCTTCCACCCCAACAGAAAGGAGCATACACTTTTTCTCCTGTCTCATCTAATTATTATAAGGGTTTGGTGGGCCATGCAACAGGAGCAAGACCACAGGGATGCTGTGCTGTATATGCTTAGCGTCCATATTGCCTTAATTCAAGTTGCTGTGCACTGAGAGTACAGGAATGCCTTATGTAAATGTTTGTAGTCTCTATTTGAGCAGCAAGCAGCAAAGTATAAGCAGTCTATGAAAGAAGCAGAATTTGGAAGCTAATACCAGCAAAGTGCAAGAATGTGCGAGGATTTTCTCCTCATCACTAGAAAGTCAGCTATAGACTATAAAGCAAGAATGCACTGTGAACCTACTTTGAAAATAAAGTGAGACAGATGAGTATCTAGAGTCATATCTTAGTATCCTACTTTATTAATAATATTTTGTTTTTCCTAGTATTAATAAGCACAAAATAACTAGCAACCATTTTAAGAGGGCTCTCTACCTATATCTCACAAATATGATTATTCGATATGTGGTCTTATCAGTAGCTACCCACCCAAAACATTCAATGTACCCACCCTACATTCAATGAATACCTCCTCAAAGACTTCCTTTTCAGGAAAACAAGTGCACTCATCACAAACATTACCTCAGTCAATTCAGGAACTAAATACATTCAAAGATAAATTCTCTTACCGCAAACCCAAGTCAACCTGGATAAAACTTCCCCTGTTAACCTGGAGCTTTTTATTCTCGCAATTACACGGCACAGCTGTTCCTGGGCTAGTAAGAAGCCACAGATGTATTTGTGTCCCACCCACTTAATGCCTTCTGCTTTAATATTAAGCCTTCACAGGGAAAAGGAGTTGGTGAACTTTGGTTTTATTTTGGAGTTGCCTAATTGACTGAAGTCCTGGGAAATAGGTGCTTCCTGCAACTACTGTAGTCTGTATGCATCTGCTGGATGAGCTCTGCTGTGCAGCGGGTTATTGTTGTGCCCTGTTAGGGAACGGGAGTCAGCCTGGAAACCACCCGCAGTGCAAGAAATACAGGAGATTCCAGCGTGCCGAGCAGAGATCGCACACTGCCGCATTTACTGCGTTATCATTTTCTGCATGTAGGAAAAATAAAAAGTGGAAAAACATGTTTCCTACTAGCATTTGTATTGTAGTAAGATATTTGAGGCTAGGTAGGGATATTTCCTATATGTGTTCAGCCACATTAGTGATATTTTACACTGCAGTACTTAGCAAACAGATGGAGTGGGCAGGAGACAAAAATCCTTTGTTTGGTTCACGGATAAAACAACGGTTTACAAGAAGGCATTTGAGTCATGGATAAATTTTTTAAAAGAGGATTAAGACAACTCAAGAGCTGTATGGGGAACAATCCAAGTAATAGCAGGTTGTGAAAATGTAAGAATACTATTCATTCTGCACAGAATGAGACAGGATTTTCATGAGAGAAAAAAATATAATTGTATGATTAAAGACAGTATTAAAAACATACTCACAAGGGCCAAATTAAGATTGCACTGACATAGTCTGTTTCAGTGTTTGCTCATGCAAACATAATACCATTTTTATAATAGAAATGGGAGACAAAGAGGATTGCAGACTAATTTGTCTTACTTCTGTTTTGAACGTGATCTAGATACACACATATCACTATGAATTACTATGCACGGTTTAAGATTCCAAGGAAAGACTATTTCCACAGTATAATCGTTTTCTTAAATATATGGGTGACAGAACTTTTGCAGATATTCTAAGTACTCTTATTAATGAGTAAAAGTAGTTGTTAGTGCATTAGCAGGGACTAGACAGAAGGTAGCTCATTTCAATATTATATACTGCAAAAAGGAACACTGCATTCCCTCAATATACTCACAGTTTGCAAAAATTACACGGCAAACTTTATTTAGTTTTCATTTTTGATAATATTTATAATTTTGCTTCCTTTTTTCATATGTCTTCATCTGATAAGAAAGGAAGGGGAGAAATGGAGGATGAGAGACAGGAAATGTAAATAATTTAAGTAAAAATCATGGTTTTCTACAAGTTTTCATTGTAAAATGAAACATTTTTACAATAAAACTATTCCGTAAATATTTATGATCTTAAAAATATCAAAAAGCTTGACCAGTTCAAGCTGTAACTGGTTTTCTTAAGTAAAGTCACACACAAATATTTCAAGTAACTGACAGCACTGCATTATTTATTATTCACATACTTTCACATCTGGGGATAACAAGGAGATGAGTAGTAGCAAAAATGGAGCTGTCAGGAATAAGTTGTGTCAGACCAGCCTAATTTCCTTTAATATTCTTTACTGGCCTAGAGGCTTTGAGAATGGGGGAGAAGTAGAAGATTCAGATGTTGTAAGTTTTATTCGGTGTGTCCCAGAGGACATTCTCATAAAGTGGATAGGTAAACTTGGACTAGACTATATTAGTGGCATGCATAACAACATCCATGTTTCACAGCTAAAGGGGAAGGATGTATTGAATTGGACTTGTAAGAGCTCTGCTGTGGGTCCAGTCCTGTGCAGTGAAAGGAGGGTATGCTTCTTAAGTGTGAACTAAAGAGCACTTTCAGTACATGGAAGGAACTAACAAGGACTTTCAGTCCATGGAAGATTCATCTTAACAAGCTGGAGAAATGGATTGAAAAGACAGGATGTGATTTCCCAGGGACAAGTGGAATGTGCCACACACAGTCAGGCATAATAAATTTTGCAGAGCCTGGAGGGGGAACAATGGTCTGGTAGCAGTTTTGCAGAAAACTGCCTGTGGTTATACTGGATCACAAGACAAATATGAGTCAACGATGCAATACTGTTGTACAAAAACACCCTTCATCCTGGGGTGTAGATATCAGGATACAGCCTGATGTGATACTGTAATGCTCTACCCAGTACTAGACTTGCCGCAGCAGGACAGCAGTGCCCTGTGCAAGCATTGCACTGCAGGAAGAATCCAGAGGGAGAGAGAGCCCAAGGTAAGGTAAAAGAAATGGCGAGAGGTCTAGGAAACCTGTAGGAAAGGCTAAATGAATGGGGATTGAGAAGACAAAGAGAAAAGGGTTAAGAAGCACAAAGTATGCACAAGGCTGTTTGAAAGAGAATACAATGTTTCCCACATCTATGTGGATGGGACAATTACAGAAGAAGAAAAGTTCAGGTTAGACATCCAAAATCCCCTTTAGTAAGAACAGAGATCTGTTCAGAATAGATTGCCTCTTGTAAGGTTTGAAGTTGCCATACAGACAAAAATGTTTAATACATTTCTGTCAAGGACGCCACATGTTCTTCTAATCCCATTCTGAGTAAAAGGGACGTCTTAAGGTCCTCTCAATCTATTTTTCCATAATAGGTTTAGTGATGCTCTGAAAATGACACACATATGCTGAGATGGCACATGAATGAGATGCAGTTGAATGATGACTTTCAGAAAAGGGTTTACACTTACATGTAAAAATGCACCAGAACCAGGCAAAATTTGGAAATTAAAAAAAAAAAAAAAAAAAGCATTATAACAATCTCCAATCTCTCTGTTCTAAGGAAAAGCTTGGAAGTGTGATCATGCTCTCCTCTGATTCTGAAACTGTTCCCCCTGTTTGGGGGTGATCCTACAGAAGCAGGATTCAAAGCTAGAAGAGAACCTGTCGTATTTCCTCTTCACCAGGAAGCTAAAGCCCAGAGCCACAGTTCCTGCTGTCTGTAGAGCAGGATGAGAGGATGAATCCCAGCCAGCAGAAGCAACAGTGGCGAATTTTCTTTCACTGTGTTTCTACCATTTTTACAAAAATGAATATGATCTTATAGCACAGGAATGCTTTGTCAGTGAATGAATCATGCTCATAGAAGGGAGAGCTTCTGTTTGTACACAGATATCTCAGTAATCAGTAATGATGTGAAAGCAAATACAGAAAAGTTCATGACAGTTAAATGGGAAGTTGTTGAAATATGATAATTTTTTATATTGTGGCTGAGTCTGGCAGGGACTTTTTTAGCAGGATTTCAGCCAACATCTGAAAAAGTGCATATCAAGCAGCCTTGGGCTTTTAATTTAATTTATATTAACCAGACTACTTGGAGTTTTCAAATTGATTCACCACCACTGCTTGAACATTCTGTGACAGAAGCAATGCATATTAAAGTAGCTAAAGTCCTCCTTTCAGCATGCCTAATTAACTCTATTTTTGTCACAGGCAGTAGCAAAATATTGCAATATATATGCATTCTGGATACTAGACAGTGCATTTTAGAGAAAACACAGTTGTGACTGTTTGAGTAAGATTCTTGATTTGGCTATGATGACATTGGGTATCTTCTTTTTTCATGATAGTATATTCAAGTGTTCTTCTTTTTCAATGGTGTCGATAAAGTGATAAGAAGTTCTCAATTCTCATAAGTATGCATGGTTGTGTTTGTGCTTAAAGAAAAATGATTCCATAATAATCTTGAAAACATTGAGAAGATTCAAAAACATCAGATCGGTGATACCATCAGAAAAATTCAGGTTGCAGATAACTGCTGAAAGGTGAATATAGAAAATAATCTCAGCAAATATTATGTATGAGAGTATGTTGCTTGAGCATTTTGGAAAAATAAACATGTTTATTACAATCTGAAAATTACCTATATAGGAGAGGAGTTAAACATTCAGAATAACATGCTTGCTGTGAATAATTTATCCAGTTTCAATATTTACTCTTACATACACTAGAATTGAATTACTTATATCTGTGCAACGATAATTGTCAGAGTATTTCAATTCTATTTTCTGCCACAGGTTTCTGTACGACCTTGAGCAAGTTACACAGACTTTTTTTTTGTGCATCAGTCCTGCCCTCTTAAAAACAGCAATGAAGGAACTGACAGAATTGCGAGGATGAAAAGCTTCTGATGCACACAAGTAATGTTATATCGGGAGGGGCACTTAAGAAACCTGTACAGAGCCTTTTAGAGAGTTACTGAACAGAATAGGAATTGTAGCACATTGTTGCTATTTACATATAGATAAGTAGGATAGTGCTGAACCATGATCCAATGGTATTGAAACCACCCCCCAACCTCTCCCTCAAGGTAGGGGTGTACAAGGAATTTGGCCTCAAGGCCTGTATTGTGTGGCAGGACCAGCCTCTGTGTCCACAGGGTAGATACTAGTGGTAAACGTAAGGGCGAGGTTGTATTTTATTGGCTCATGTAACACAGTAGTAATTACACAGTTACAATTGTATTCAAAGCAGTTAGTATATTTGTTTCATCAGATTAAGTTTAAATAAGTTTCATAGCTCATTGCCACAACCTTGTATTTTCTCTTTCATTTCCACTTTCATTTTAACCTGTTGTGACTATGCAGCTTCGTAAGGAAAAGAAAAAGACATGATGAGAATGAAATCCTTGAGGCCTTCATATTAACCTGCAGAAAAGGTCACTTAGTTTATAAGAGAAACAAAATGTATGCAGAAAGCATGAAGAAAGGATCAGAGAGCCCACAAGCTGCAAATAAACGTAACCCTGCTTAAAACAGCACTAGCAGGAAGAGTTGGACAGGCACACTTGCCACCTTGTCTGTTCCTGCACACATCGCTTGGGCTGCAAGGAAATCAGTACTGTGACAGATCATTTATATTAATACAATGCACCTGCCAAATTATTTATACACCGTAAGTATCAGTCTAGAGAAAGTGCACTCTGGGAACTTCAATGGTAGAGAAGGCATGTTAAAATAGTGCAGGATTTTGATCTCAGATATACTATTGTAAATACAGAGTGATGCCATCGAAGCCTGTAGATTTAGTCGAGATTCACACCAGTGCCTGTGATTGACAGGAGAAAAAGTGTAAAATTGCAGCACAAAGTGATAAGTCACTGACAAGAAAATTGGAAGGAGAAATACAAGTTACTGTTAGATTGATCTACTATTCTCTATGTTTCTCCTGGAATAGCTGAGCTTCTCTAGCATGTTTTTCTGACTGTAATTAGTGATTTTCTCATCTCTAAGTATACACGAACTAGATCTAACTTACTGCGCATTCCCAAAGTTAGAAAATATAAATAAAATCTACAGTTTAAAACAACATGTTTTCACAAGTACTAAAGAAAGAAATGTTTTGGTAAACATTAATTGCTTCCACTAATACTTAGTTTGGTTATTAAAGAGCTTTTATATCATAGGCCCTGCTGTAGAGGGGGTTCCCATATTCAAATGTCAATCCTTATTAGTAATGGACCTCAGAACTGCTCCTTCAAAATTTATATCTTAGCCTCAGCATTTTGAAATTGAGTGTGCTCATATTCGGTTCCTTAAAGAGAGAGGTTTTCAGTGCTGACACAAAGAGGGATTTAGGGGAAGCAATATGTTTTATTCAGCATAGAATGTTAAATTTACTGTGTGTTTGATCTGAAGGTCATTAAAGTTTATTGGCTTTTTTTCAGCTGATTGCACCGACTTCAGATCAGGTCCTTTGTTATTGTATCTGGGTCATCGTTGCCCCATTACTTACAATTTCGTAAGGATCACGTGCTAATGTATGATCCAGTTTCTTCACATTTAAATCAACCTGCACATGCGATTGACAGTCGGCATTATTCTTTTAGCTTCCTTACTTTGAATTGTGTTGTTTGAAAGCATATGTACCCTCAAACCAGAAGGAGGACTTAAAATTACTCACTATACCAAAACAATTAAATCAGTAATTAATTAACAAATTCAAGGACCAATTTTTTTCCAGCCCAGCAATCTGTCTTTTTTTCAAACTGACACTGCATAACAGAAAATAATCTTGCACATTAAGAAATACAGAGAGGCTGACCACACAGTTAGTGCAGTTTTCTAGGATACATATTTTGAATGACTACATAAATGCTAGTATTCTCTTTTTCCCTTTTAAGTAGAAATTAGTAAACACATAATTTATGATACATAAATAATATAAACAAGAGATGAATTCTTCTATTCTCAAAACAAGAGAAGCAAGCATGAAAAATGTCTGTGTAATACACATATTTTCACAGGAAATATTTATCAGTAATCTACCTACTTGAATCAAAGGAAAGACCGTCCTTCATGCTATTAAGCTTTGCTTTCCACCCATTTCACCCAACCCTCTTCAAAATGTGACCTGTGGTCTCTGATTGTTTGTGTGGCGTAACACCGAAATATTCTGATCAACCAGTCTACAACATCTCCATTGAAATTTTCTTAAGAGACAGAACTGATTGAGATATCACTAAGTGGAGTATTTTTTATTATTATTGTTTTTAATAAGAGAGAGTTGTCTGCTAAAAACATGCTAAAAAAATTCCAAGCTGTGTTGTGAAAAAAAGACAGGAAGCAGCATACATCCCCCAAAGGACTTGGTAAACTGTAAAATCTTGCTCATTTTGTGAGCAAAACAAAGTTGCCATGACAAGATCCAGGGGGCACCCAGAAAAGACTGAATGAGGACATCATTAGGTACACCATAAGGCAGAGGCAGGGGAAGAGCAATAGAATTTGCACTTGACCAAGTCAGAAGAGGAAAACTAGAACCGAATGTGAGGTAAAAGATCATAAGTTGGAAAAAAACCCCAACAAAAAATTGTGGAAAATGAACGCTTAACTGCGGCAACGGATGAACACCCACTGGAGCGGATGGGTGACACCAGAAAGCTCCTGCAAGGCACCAAACCACCAGGCCTGGAGACTTGCACATGGAGTGGATCCACTGAGCTGGTGGGCCAGGGCTACAAGAACTCTACGCTGCCCTCAATTCCATGTGGAACTACCACAGGGTACGGTGAAGCTAACCCTGCTTTCATGTCCACTGCATCCTAGTTTTCTCTTAAAGAGGATGAATGAGCATCAAAATACTTTTGAAAACCTACCTGAGGAACAGGAGTGATTGTCTTTAGCATATATTTCCCCCATTGTTACTAACAATTACATTTGTGTGTTGTGATAAGAATTCAGCCTCTAATATGCATAATATGCATATTTTACTCCTGCTTCCTTTGATTCCTTTCGTGGCCTCATGCTCAACTTCTAAGATGTTTTCACAAAGCAAAGACACTTGAAATAGTTTGAACTGTGGCTGCTTAAAAATTGGATGTCCTTGCACAGAAGATATTTATCTATAGACCTATTCCTATACAGTTATTTTAATCTAAATAAGACACAGTCAACACTTTCTGTTATCATCAGAGTTGAATAATTGAGTTGTGGGAAAGAGCTGGGATATTTTTCTGACTTTTATATAATTTATGGAACAAATTGTCAGGTTAGACACATCAGTAGGTTCTTAGTTGTTATTCAGCTGTGAAATCTGCAACTATTTTAGACTTCGAGAAGGACTAGAACAGAAGTTTGTCTCTGTTTTCCAGTTGCCTAATAAAAGGTATTAACTCTACAACCTTGACCTGCCTCTGACCTTAAACCACTACTTCCTTAGTAAAGCATTATTTCATTCAGAAATCATTCATTCATTCACTTATTCAGTTATTTCATTCAGAATTTTGGAAAAGTGCTCTTAAGTAAAAAAAATTACTCAGTATCTTACGTCCTTACCCTCCAAGGGACAGAGGGGAAGGTTCGTGCTATGTTTCACAGCTCAAACCCCACAGTTTTCCCTTCATTTGTGTTTGTAATGATAGCAGCAGTATTCATTTGTGTTCCTGATTAACATACCACCTTGAACAGACATACCTATAGACAAGGGGTTGCTTATATGTTTTATTTCCAATTGCTAAAGAATGGGTCAGCTTTGAATTTTAAAAGTTACTCCTTTAAGAGGGAATTATTTGTATATTTCTTTTCCTCTAAAACTGTCAACAATGATGTTTATTTGATACACGTTATTTTGCCTTCCGTAATAGTAGAAATCATCCTGATATGAGGATTTTTTGGAAAAAAAACAGCAAAAAAATCACAGATTTCTGTTGTCATTGTACCACTATCTAGACTTGACCCTTATGATATGAAAGTATGAAAATTGCAGGAAAATTATTTGCTTTATCCATATTTGGAGAAATTTCAATAAACTCATTAGCTTCATTGGATCATTATCATTATTAAATAGGAGAAAAACCTGCAGTCAGAGTAACTCATCTATAGGGGACATTAGTTTTGGGTTAGAGTTTGGGTTTGTGGTGTTTTGGTTTTTTTAATCCGTATGACAGTTTCTTGAATTGATATTATACCTGTCAAAATAAATTACTACCCAAATTTCACCAAAAGAATAGCAAGCAAATAGTTTTTCCTAAAACAAAAACATTATTGGTGAGATGGAAGGCTGAACTAAACTATCTGATGAATGTTTTAACATCCAAGTCATCTTCATTTTTATATTCCTAATACAGCAGTACCCTCAATGAGTTCTAATTAAAATGTTACTGTGGCTTGATGAAATACTACTTACTGAAATGAAATCCAGATCAGCATGTTGGTTAATTTCTAATCATTTACCCTATAAGAGTAAAATACAGTTTGCAGTCTCTTCACCTGCTAATCATGAGGGTGTCATTATGCAGTCTCTGCTGTCTACCTCCAGAAATAATCAGTGTAAAAATTATTGGAAATTTAACTACAAATAGTTGTCCAAAGAAGAGTTCCAATCTGCTGCTCTAAATTTCATGAAATGCATATTCAGCTTTGCTCCCCCCCCCCCCCCCCCCCGATTAAGTTCTTGTTGCAGGTTGGGAACAGTTTAAATAGATTTCAGTATAAAATTAAAGAATTTAGCTTTGCTTAAATGGGTGGGTGTCTATGTATGCTCCTGCTACATAAGCAAAGAGAAGGGAATTGCAACATCTCATTTCGCTATATACTAGTAAGGATAATCAGAAAATAGCCAATACAGGAGGCATTAGTAACAATGCTCTACATATTGAGATGAGCAAAACTAGAAAACTAATTAAAAATAACCTAAACACCACACTAAAGAAGTGTTTTCTGCTTACCCATAGCAAATCAGAGTGATGGAAAAGAATGATCAGTATATGGAAATTCAGTGGCAAGGTCAGAGGAAATGCCCAAAGAGATGCAGCTATTCCAACCACTAAATTTTCTCTTTTAAAACCCCTTTCACTTTCTTGCAACATCAAAATAGTTTGTTTCGCTTTTGGAAGATTTTCTTAGCAGCATCTCTGCGAGACCTTGTACCTGGGCTAGCAAAAGTGTCTTTCTGTTTCTTAATGGGCACGAAGGTATAAAGGGGCAATAAAAATAAGCAGGTTTAACATGCTTTTTTCTGTTACTGGCCCCTTTCTGTGTAGTAATACTTTCATATCCAAAAAGAGAGTTGGATGCTTCCAATAATGAAGACAAGTACAATTCTGGTTTCCACTAATAAGAGATCCATCTTGAGTCGTTCTGGTGGTGAAGAACGATATTGTGAGGACAGTGATCACTCACATGATTTTATGCTTTTATCACTCTTTTTATAAAGGGAAGTGCTAAATCCAAGCTTCTTATGTAGTGTAAATAAATTGAAACTGTTTCTCCTTGTATTTCTAGACCCTCTGCTCAGTCCAAAGCCTGCCTTGCTTGCCAAATTTTAAATACCTGTCACTATGAAGTATGTTTTGAGCCCTTGGCTGATGCTTTTCCTCTAGTGAATAGAATTTTTTGTCTACTTAATAGATGCCAAACTGGAAATTTGTTAATAAATTTCTATTAGTGCCAACTTCCTCTGGCTCCTTTTGTTTTAGCAAAATTGGATCTCAGAGGAGATACATATCTATACCTCCTTCGTGTCTCAATACTAATTAAGTAATATGGACTTAATTAAGCAGAAGGCAGGCTCTGCAAATATATAACGTACAAGTAGGTAGCATCGACCTCCTTCTTCCCATGACTTATAGATTACTACCACATAACATTTGCTAGATCACTATCTTTTCATTTGCCATACTGTTCAGCGTACCCAGCTACGTGATTAGGAATGTTTTGAACTTGCAGCAATTACTAAAACAACAAAAGAGTCGTTATTGAAACAGATAGGTACCACTATAAGTTTTTCTTATTAAGGCAGCTATAATTCCCAGCACAAATAAATAAAACTTCTCAAGCAGGAGCAATGCAAGCCTGTCCTTCACCTGACTGAACTCAGTCTCACACAGAAGTAGCGTGTGGGATAACAGTATGAACAAGCCAGCTCAGAGAGAAGGTGAAGCTAGGTGTAAACCTTGCTCTCCATTTAGCTCTCCATTTTAGATATCTGAAGAACAGAGGCATTATTAAGATCTGCTGATGGTCTATGCTATGTTAGCCTTGAGAATACATGAGTGGCAATAGGATAAAAAGAAGCCCTTACATTGTTAACACATTTTGTTTTGACTTTTTTTTCCTGAGAAAATTACGTGCCTGAAATGTGATGAACAAGTCTAACAAAACAAAATTCAGTATTCCCTGTGTGGAAGGAAGAGGATGTGCTAAAATAATTTGGGATGTAATTGATCTTGGTTGGAAGCTTTCAGCAAGAAATTGTAGTAAGTACATGAATAATGTTAGGCAACTCCTGCTGTGTTAGCTTCAGGTTAGTCTTAGATTTACTTCAATGCTCTTGTGCCCCACAAGATTTCTTTTACTCTTCTTTTGTGAGCTGAGAGGAAAGAACAAAGCTGGAAGCAGGATTATACTAATGCAAAGGTTTCCAAAGTGGAACAAACGAAGTCATTTAAGCAGTGTCTGAACTACAAGAACCACAGTGGCAACTCCTTCTTGAAATGAGTCCCTTGTTTGTTCTGGGCTTGTGGGCTGGGGGGAAAGCCCAGCATGTTGCAGACAGGCTCCTGAGCTGTAGACCCACCGGGCGTCTCCCCTGCTATCTGTATAGAGCCTAAGAGAAATCACATCACTGTGTGAAATACTGGTTTTTGTCTACTTCACTTGGCACAGAAAAGTGTTCAGTTATCATTTGTGATCAATAAGATGATACTGGTTACAGATAAGGTAGTATGACTTCTTATGTAGACCGCATGGTCAAATAAGGCCCAAGTACTCACTTGGGCTCTTAGGTACTGTTGTATTCATTATCAAACAGATTAAATAGTGTCCAAATACTTTCTTTTTATATACATATTTTCTAGCATATAATGTAACTGTATTGGTTAATACTTCAGAGTTAAATTCTTATTAGCTACTTGAATTACTTTCATTTCACTTATAACAGTGCCCATAAAAATTCTGTTGTTTTACTAGATATATTTGCTATATTATACTGTAGCAACCTTATTCTTCACTGCTCACCCAAAATCATCATAGACTACACATTTAACCTCATTAAAAATACCATGTCTTTAATTTTTATTTCTGAGCAGCACATGTCGCCAAAACCTTTATAACTGAGTGGTTTCTAAATACCAGCACACCTACAATGCAGTTCAGTTATGTTAAGCCAAACTCTTGAACTTGAATTGTCCCAGCATGCATTTCTAAAAAGTGAAAACATCTCCATAGAGTCACCATCTATAATACTACTACTAATTAGTACAAGAATACTAACTTTACAATATTTTATCTGGCATCCTCATATCAAAATATTTTTTTCAATGGAAATTTAACCGAGAAAGAAAAAAACATGCTGGACTATATATGCATTGTATGTTAGCAACTCTTTTTAAGAACTTCTGTTGTTGTTTCTTTAATCTTCAAATTTAACACATAATGTCAGATCTCCACCTGCTGTAAGTCTCTATAGGAGCATTCAGTTAATAAAGCTGTGATGATATTCAGCATCAGAGTATTTGACCAAAAGTATTTTCAACTAGATTTGGAAAAGGAGATTTCTTCTTATATTTGTCTCCACAGTATCAATATGAAAGCACTCATAAGGAGAAACCAAGTCATAATAATTCTGACATGCACAAGACACGCACATGCACATAACAGAACACACACATGGAGAAAAAAATGTATCACTATGTCAATGCACTTCTCTATAATTTAAGAGAGGAGCTCTGTGGTGCAACAGGGTTAAATTCCCCAAGATACAGAGCTCTCTGGAGCTGATTTGACACAGACAGCTTTAAACATATCAATATCCTCACTGCATTCTCCATTTCAAACAATAAGAGCATGGGTGCAAAATTAGACAAGATTTATGGAGATATACTACTGTAATGATACAGAGAATATGAAATTTCTGATGAAGTAATTTTCCATCTCATGAATCCTATTGTAATGATGAAAGAAGTCTCACTTGCATCTCTAAAGTTTTCAAAAGTGCATGCACTCTCCTGAAGTTAAAAATTGGAAAGGTGTAAATGCACGCAGTGAATGTATTGACACTAATCAGCTATGGCAACCTTGCACCACTGATTAACTTCATGCAGGTGTTTGAGTACATTAATGTTTCCTTTTCCATATTTTCGATGCTTTTGCATAACCCGACATACTTAAAAGTAAAGGATTTAAGAGAATGAATGGATGTTTAGAAAAGAGATTAGTGGTATTGTGCTTCATTAAACTAATCTGGCACTGATCGGGGCCTGTCAAGCAGTCTTGAAAGATTTTTTTTTTTTTTATTTTATTTTTTCTTTCCGTGGAGAAAGGTACATTGCTACAAAACGCCATAAAGGACTCAGTTGTGCACACGTTATTCCTCTCCTCATTAAAACAAGTAGCTGCATCTATTTTTCGTAGTCATTATATCAACGAGTCCTAATCTTTCAATAAGTGATCCTAGATTTTGAAGCCAGTTGACCCTGTAATACTTTTCATATAACCCCTCCTAAAGAGGTATATATTTGAACATTAATGGCTACCCTTAGAGATCTATTTGAATAATCCATCTGTCCTCAGGCTTAAATGGTAATAAAGATATAATGGCTTAAAGGATTTCTGTTTTATTCTACTCCTTAAGAATAGCAGTGGTATGTGTTATCACAAAGTATAAAAACAATAACTTAATCCAAAGGAGACTAAAAGACAATACAATTATAGAGGTATTTACTGTCTATTAGCATCCTGGGGCCTTCTCCACTTCCCATTGCCTTGAATGAGGCTCCTATACAACAATAAAGGATCAGTCCAACATTCAGCTGTCAGCTGAAATGCACTGCAGGGTACCAGGTATCACAAGAAATCTAATGGCTGCTTATGGCCTGATGGCAGATGAGATGATGGAACTTTCTCCTAAACAGATGTCAACAACAAACCCCACTCCATCAACAGGCACTAACTGACATCCTTTCTGACATCCGCTCTCCTTTAAAAGGCATCCCTGCAGTCTAGGATGGACACATGAAAAATTATCCAAAAGTTGTCAGTGTGACAGTTTTCATGACAAATGAAAACGAAATGAAGCAAAAGCATGCGCAGTGTTCTCTAAATCCCCCTCTAAAATGAATAATTGAAAATCAGATATTCACATGCCATTTAAACTATGTCTTTATTTAATCTAGGTGTTCATCTATAAGGTAGCTAATTTCTATCTCTTGTGCACAACACAATCTAGAGGCATCAAGTACAAGAGTAGGTAGTGAGGAAGAGTATGTGTAGCTCATATCTGCACAAACTGAGGATAGTCAGAGGCCAGACTTTAAATGGTCTCATGCTAAGATTTTCAAGAAGGCTTAAGGAAGTCAAGTGTTCACTTTCACTGGGAACTGTGTGTCAGAGTCCTTTGGGCTTCCCTAGAAAGCTCAGCTTAAATTAAACAGAAAAACCTCAGGCATTAATATTCTCAGGGTTGGTGTTCCACCAGTTCAGTTTATTTTGACAGGCTGCCTGCATAGAAAGCAGTTCCTTAGATTTAGGCCTGGATTTCCAACAGAGATCTCCACTTGTATTCTCAGTGCCAGCAGGTCTCTATTAATAGCATTTGTGTCTTTTTCAATCCTGACTCTTAACAAATACTGAGTTCCCTGGTTGGGGTATACCGGAATGTTATAATACAAATTGTTAGAAATTTTTAAAAAATCACTACAAAGGCTACTTGAATTAATGGAAATACTGAGATCTGTTCTAATGGCTCAAATACATGTTAATTTAATAAGCAGGCAATCACATTTTTGATTGAGTGAAACACTACAAAAATGCCTTTTACTGCTTCATTTTCAGACTCCAGAATTCTTTGTTACAGCACCAAACTACACACCGTCTCATTGGTGGAAAATAATCATCTTTGATTTAACTTGCTGATCAAAATGGAATACTGACAAGTCTCCACAGCAGACAAACCTATAGACCGCTCCTCCATAACCACTCCATTCTGTAGCAGCCTCTATTGGCTGATGAAAATAGGGTGATGAAGGCATGCGGGTGGATGTTTTCCCTTCCATTTGGATAAGACAATTTTGTATCAGGTAAGTGGCTATCTCTGAAGACTGAGAAACGAAAGGGTCCCATAACAGATCAAGTACTACTGTATAATACAGTGTAAGCAAAGCATTCTAAAGTAATTTAAAGGGAGTAGAAAAAAGGGAACAGAAGGCTGCACACATTCAGAAAGACACAGGTAATATGTGAAGACAGAATAAGCGTAAGAAAAGGAAGCTGGAATTTGGAAGCCGTGCAGATGCAGGTACTTGCTGCTGTGCCACAGGGAAGGTGAAACGAATAGATAGGTTAACAGCAAACAGGAAGGTTTCGGTGAGATCCCAGGAGATGAACTGATTCTGTGCCACAAGGAAGGAAGGACAGAAGGAAGGATGGAAGAAAAAGAAAGAAAAAACAGTTCCAAATGGGTGTGTAAGTGAAGGATTTTCCATGAGAGTTGGAAGGTTGCAGAGTATTGAACAGATTGGAAAAATAGAATGACTGGATGAATCATGGATTTGAAATTTAAAATTCTACTCCTCTGACAGCATGGTTCCACTTCAAAACTGGCTATGTAAATGACATTTTCTGCCTCAACAGATCTACAAACAATGCTTGTTCTGTGTTAGATCTGCTGACTTGAAGGTGAACCCCCCCCCGCAAGTTTTTCCTTGTCTTTCTTTTAAAAAAAGCAGCATTTATTCTTTGTAACAAAGCTTGATGGTGCCCATGCCAGGAAGAAGAAAACAAAAGCCAGATTTTCACTTTCATATTGTATTGGCCTCATGGTGCTACTAAGATTAAACTGTATTTTGCTTTTAAGGAGTCCTGTCAGACACAGTTCATGGAGAGATGCAGACTTTGCTGCTTCTTTGGTGCCCATTTGAAACCTCCATAAAAATACTAATTCACAGATTCAGTCCTGAGCTTCTGAACATGCCTGTTCTCGGTCCTTCTGTGCTCCCTGGCACTGCTGCCCAGAGAGCGAGGGAAACAATTCACAGACAGGCAGCAGAAGTTCAGTCTTGTTACTGACATCTGTGCAAGCCATTACACACAGCACAAACCAACTAAAAAGCATTGCCAGTGTTGCACAGATGGCCTTCAGGTTAAACTTGCACTTTAAGAGCAATGGCTGATACCCAAAGTCTAAAAAAACTTGCTTGTCAAGATGTCCTTTAATGACTCTCCGATCAGGAAGAAAGAGAAATGTGGCCAGCAAAGCTAAAATCAAATTTCTCAGCAGATGCAATCCGAGCGTAACGCACAGATGTCGTATCAGCACTGCCCATACATAGTCACATCCTTATTAGGGAGGTTATACAACACCAATACATCAGTCCAGAAATAAGAGTAAATTCTGTAGAAAGTGGTGTAAAGACTCCCATTTTGGACAATCAACAGCAGTGAATGTTTTAGTGGTATAAATACGGCTATGTAAACCTCATCTCTGAATCTTAACTGACATACTTATCTTTAATAAGACTCTGCTGACACAGCAAATGAGTTTCTGCAAGGAAAACAAATCTGCCATCATTGTATCACCTCCCAACAGAATCCATCTCCCTCCTCCCACTGGCAGTAAGTGTGGGAAAAACAGAAGTGAAGTACCTGCAGAACTAATTTATCAATAAATATTTTTGTAGTTTCATCATTGCGGTTTCTGCTGCTTGTCTTCCTGCAGTAAACAGTCGCCTCCAGTCCAACATGGAGCAGTGCTTTGAAGTACTGCATGTCAAAGCAGTTTGACTGGCAACATGTGGCATAGCAAGGAGATGCCCTTGAGAAGATGAAACCTGCCTCCCAAGCAAAGCAATATTTAAAGTGCCTCTGAAATAGCCTAGGAAACCTAATTTCTTAAATCCCTTACGGGGTACTTTGGGTTTTTTTTGCCAAAATAAATTATTTGTCACTGTATACCCTGAAATAACTAATCCATTTCACAATTTTTCTCAGGCAATCCAACTTAGCTTTTGCATTCAGAGTGTTGTGAAGTCCGGGGAAAAAAACACCAACAGTGAATTTGTCCTTCCTATAACACTAGCTGAGAGGAAGCTGGCTTTTGGACATGGTGAATAGGATGAAATGATCTAGGTGGAAACACTGAACAAGTCCTGATATTCATTATTGATCATGTTCAAAATAAGTCCCCTTAATTTGTGCGTATCACATATTCTTTCAGTTTTGAGAATGCTCATCACTATTTTTTTCTTAGTTTGTTTAGCAGCTGTTTGTTCTTTACTTCTACGACATTATAAAGAGCTGATTACATGTTTACAGTTATTACTTACATATTTTAATGGTGAATAAGTAGCCAAGAGTTTTAGTCGCTCAGCAGAACTTCCACCAATTATGAATAAATACAAACAATATTTTTAAGAGTACTTTGGTCTTTTATCATCATTGCTGTGTTCTTATCTGATAATTCATATTTTTCCATTACTGTGCTGTCATAGGATTTATTGTTAGCATTAGTACAGAACACCATTTTTTTCAAGCTGAAACTTGAAAATAAATATTAGAGTTCTCTTGTGCTGATCATCAATGATACCCCATAGCAGATCCAGCAGAAATGTCACAGAATTGTTTAGTAATACATTGAATTTTATTCATACTACTTTGTCTTTATTTATTTCTAGAATCATGTGATTCTGAGTATCCTGACAAGGATGAATAGATATCCTTGCACCATATTATATTCATTTGCAGTCACTCCAACTGATCTGACTTACAGTTTTACCATTTAAAAAACAATCTTCACTCATGTCAATAAAAATGATAAAGGAGTTCAGAATAATTTCATCTAACCGTCTGCAAACAGACTTGTCTGGGCTATGCATCCACACATTTTCCCCAGTGTTCAAGTCCTTCTAATCTTAGGATTCTCCAGCATAAAATCAAGCACTAAAACCTAAATAATTGAAGGTGGTGTAAATTCAGACCCAATTAAGTGTATTAATAGGTAATACCAGGCATAAAAACCTAATGGTAGTTCAAGAAAAAATATGAAAGTGATTGAACTGTTGATCTCAAAGGACCTATCTAAAAGTTAAGGAAAAAAAAAAAAAAAAAAAGGGGGGGGGGGGGAGGTAAGTGATACCAAATACATTATTTGTTGTAAAACATTTGACCAGATATACTAAAAGTGTTTTTATTGTGCACAATCTACCACATTTTAACAGCTAACTGAAAAATGATCTAGATATATGAATGTACGGCTGTCCTGGTTTCAGCTGGGATAGAGTTAATTTTCTACCTAGTAGCTGCTGTGTCTTGGATTTAGTATGCGAATAATGTTGATAACACATACTGCTTTAGTTGTTGCTAAGTAATGTTTACATTAGTCAAGGACTTTTTCAGCTTCCCACAGAAGCTGAGAGGGTGCATAGACAAGACAAGCTGGCCAACGGAATATTCCATACCACAGATGTCATGCTTAGTATATAAATGGGGGTTGGCTGGGGGGCAGAAATCTGCAATCACTGCTCAGGATGAGCTGGGAAATCAATCACTGGGTGATGACAGTCACTTGGGTTGTATCAGTTTATTTTGTAAATTCTTTTACCATGATTATTTATTATTATTTTCCTCTTCTGTTACTGTTCTATTAAACTGTCTTTACCTCAGCCCATGAGGTTCCTCCCGCCCACCCCTTTTCTCCCCCTTCTCCCTACCCTACGGAGGGGGGCTAGGGGTGGGAAGTGAGCGAGCAGTTGCATGGTTCTAGTTGCTGGCTGGTGTTAAACCACGACAACAGCAAAAAGATTTAAATCTGTAGTTCTTTCTTCATTCTGTCCCTGCAGAAATAGGCAGTGATCCTTGCTGGGAAGTGGACATAGGTACCTTGTATCATGACAGTATCATAGGTACTTGTATCATGACAGTAAAGCATAAGGAAAGAAGTTTTCAACAGTGACACAGCCACATACAGAAGAGTTAAAGATAAGTCAGATGAGCAATGTAAACAGCTCAGCTTTTAGACCTGAATTATCCCATGTACCAGGACACGAGAAGGGATAATATTTGAGCAGAGCAACAATGTCAGTACATTCTGGCACCAGTGAGCAACTTGCAATAGGCAGTAACTGCCAAATTGTTCTTGGGAACAGTAAACTGTAAGCTGCACTTTATGTGTATTTGCATTTATAAATAAAGTCCCAATATAAGCCATAATGAGTAAGAATTGGTGCATATGTATAATTCCTAATTTTGTATTAATAAGTTTAGATGACAGAGTCCGGAAGTAAACCATACAGGTCGGAATCTGGGAGAGTCTCTGTAAGACATGTGTCATGCTCATAGATGCAGACCGCAACTTTTTTTTTTTTTTTCCAAATTGATCAACATCGACTTTTTAGAATGACACCGGTTCTGCAAAATGCAATGTAACAAGAAGTCTATATGTTTCTTTGTCCTGGTAATGATGAGATATAGTTTTCTGACTTGGAAAAGAACAGCAATGGCAACACTATAGTGTTATAGTGCGATTAAGTTAAAAAAAAAAAAAACAAAACTAATAAACAACAAAACAATAATAACAGAGTGACACAAAAGATTTACATCTCTCAAGACAATACTGCCACACTATATTGTAAACGTGGTTTAGACATAAGAGTATATCCTGTATTTTGTTGCTAAGTCTATCAAATGAATGGTGTTGTGTATGCCAACTTGTTTGTCTCCAAAGCTTTCTCTTTCTTTGCTTGGAGTTAATAATCTTCACACATATTTAAGCAGAGTTCATATATAAAAATTCCAATATAAGTTCAGAACAGCAATGTTATTGCAACAGCGGTCACTATAAAAATGTCATCATTTACATAAGATATAGAAACAGAACGATAGCACCATCCTTCTAACTAACTAATATCCTAAAGCATCGAAAACCATATAAAGCTTAAAATAGTTCAGAAATCAGATAAAACTGGATTTACTTGACTCTTTGGATGGAAGGAATAATTTGATAAAATTTCATACTTTTGAGTTCTAATACTGAATTTAATCCTCCATTTAACACTTGGAAAGTTTAGTGCCTAGCTATAAAGTACATTTTAAAATGTTAAATCTGCTTCAGTTTCCCCTTCATTCACCAAAGCAATAATTGCAACTTTTGATGCCAGGCTTGTTTTATTAGTTCATTTAGGTAAAGGAATTTTTGGTTCCGTTATTTGAAAAGTGTGTCAATGTACGTAGACACTGCATGAGTCCTCTGTTTTCACTTGCATCTGATACAGATCAATTCACATGGTTCCCCAGCCCTGTCAGCTGTTAATAAACTGATATTTGTTATGTGAAGGTGTCAGAGTCCAATACTCTCACGACCAAGTCCTTTTAGCTTTTCCACACACGGAGGGTGTCACACTTAATATCAAATTTATTTAACTAAAGATAGTAGATATTACACAGGATTTCTGATTTAGCAGAGCAATACAACAAATATTGCATAATACAATATAAATGTAAGGTATGCTTAGCAAAATATATATCCAGCAATTGGAATAAATAGTTCAATTACAATATCAATGTGATCGCCATTGCCAGTCCCTGGAATATGCTGACCATCCCCACACTGGGAAGGAGTAGGTGGATTGTAGTCAGCTCAAGCCCATTGTTTTCTTTGAAATACGTTTGGTAGTTGTTTAGGTTTTATACCCTCTGGCAGGCTGAGCCACCTATTCACTCCGGCCATGCTGGCCTGGCTAACTCAGGGAGACGTTCACGCTCTTTTAATGAGCTCAAGGAGAAACATTTACAGCATGAGCTGATCCGCCCAGCTGTTGATAGCTGCTTATCAAAACAAAGGCCACCCCGGCCCCTTTGGGCGCTGCCCTGATGTCGGCTTCTTGGCAGCACCTGTGCCCAGTCACACCCTGCATTAGTCCCTGAGCTTCAGGGCACGTCGCCCTCCCCAGCTCCTCTGAGTCTTCTTCCCGTTTAGGGGTTTATTGGTCAGTCACAGAGATGAATCTTATGAAATATATTGTTACAAAACCTCCTATTTTAAGATGCATAAGCATAAAGCAAAAAAACTGCCATGCTGATATTCCTCGTTCCCCTGAACTGCTATGTAAACCCAGAAGATACTCAAGTGGCTACTCATTCTTTTATTGTGATGTATTGATAATTTTTCAGGTACTGAACCTGTATATGTTGTCAAATGTTATCGATACACTTAAGCCGCAAAAGCTAGACCTGAAGAACCGCAGATGAAGCAGCTTAGTGAAAGACGCTTATACAGATGAGATACCTCGAGTCCATGAAGGAAACAGGGCATTGCAGATCCACTGTGTAATAAGTATTGGCCTGTAAGTGACCTTATAAGTGGTTGCTGTGTACACCTGTAAAAGGCAGGCCCCTGTAATTCAACAGTACCCATGACTCTTTGTTAACTGTAGCTTTGTTCAGGATTTTTCTCTAGCAATAAAGCCATTCTGCAGTACTTAATGGAAAGTGAAATAATTTTTCAGTTCAGTATAAACACTTGCGTAAACAGAAGCCAGGATTTGCAGGTTTTAGTCTCAAAAAATTGTTTTTCAGTGGGAAAAGATTACAATATGGGTACCCTACAATGTTCAGAGTTATCTATTTTGCCCTGTTCTTCGCATGACCTCTCATTTAAAACTCAGAGCTGCTAGTGCAGGTCCACACCAGTCCACACAGTTACTTGCAGCTACTAAAGACAAGCTATATTATCAAATCCTGGCAGCATTTCATGTTCAGATCCTTCTTTCAGATGCTCCCAAACAGTCTCTGCAGTAATTACCATTAGAAAAAGTCAGTATTTGTTAGAAGCCCTCATTGTCAATTCCCACTACTAATTTTTCTTTCCAAAGTAAAGATGGAGGCATGATTTCCAGATTCGTTATGGGTCAGATCAACTGTGATGTTAAATTGGTTTTAATCAGATTCCATTGAATTATAGCGCTCGAGATCCAGCTCATTGTTCTCCTTTCCTCATTTATTTTTCTGAACCAGATATCATCACAACACAAATATAACAGCAGAACTGTAACAACAGTAATGATACAGTGCTAGAGAACAGTGATTTTGTTTTCCTGGCACATAATATAAATTTTCTTAGAAGAGTAACATTTTCAGGCAAGTATTTGACATCCAATTATTTAAGTAAATTTATTATTATGAACTGATGCTTCAGTAATTTTCTGAGGCAAAATAATAAGGGGGAGAGAGAAAGAGATCCAGAGAGTTAGAGTGAGAAACCAGGTTACTTTTACGAAGGTTCCTTCTATATTTCAGATAGTTTATTTTCATTGTTTATCCTTGTTTAACTCATGAAGAGAAAGGTGAGATATCCAGACTGATAGATCATAGCTTTAGGATATTCCTTTCAGAGAACAAGGTGCAGGCTCTCCACATAGTGAATGAAATCTGAAATGAATTAATGTGGCAGAAATGCATCCTTGAGGCTATAGCTGTCACAATGTATGTACTGATTCGCTAATATTCCCTTAGATCCTTTTTCCCGGATATGTTTTTATACATCCAAACTCAAATTTAGCCAGCTCTTATGCCATTGTACTGTTATGTGGTTACAGGGATAGTAAAGGGTAATTCCTTTGGTTCAAGACTTGACAATTCCTCTCCAGAACAACAAGTTAATAAAATTCTAAATGTTTTTATAAGAAAATATTTATACAAATCTGCCTTTTAGATTCTGAGAAAGAAAGTTTCTTCCTAAGTAATTATAAATCCTTGTCTCTTTAGGCAGCAACATAGTCTGACAAGATTTTCTCAATGTTTTTGTTAATTTTAACTGTTATTAATGAAAAATTTTAACTGATACAGAAGCATCAGCTCATAGGAATAATTGTTCAGCTGATAAAGATGTTAATTTAACTCATACATGAAACCTTACTAAGCTTACTGCCTGTGCCTGAAAAATACCCGGCAGTGTTATTAAGCAATATCATAATTAATCGGTCTTTATGAAAATCGGATTGTATGTTTAAAGAAAAATAGATGAAGAAAGAAATGCAGAGCCAGGAAATCAAACGTTATCTTTTTATGTACGTAACTAATTATTAAAGCCTTTATAATAATTACATATTTGTTAGCAATTTTCCCCGCTGGTACTTTTTAGAAGTTGCTGATGGCTTCTTTGTGGTTCTTTGTGATACTTACATAGAAATTATGAGGAGAAATAATATTCAGTGATGATGTGAAATCACTGGGGTTTTCCTAGTGCTTAGGACTCCATCTAGGCAGCAGCTGAAACATCTCTGGGACAGACAACCCCACACAGTTCTGCAGATTTTTGAAGACATATGGTAAGCCGCATTGGTTTTTTCTCTTCCCAGACTTTCTCAAGACTGGGCAGGATGCTCAGGAATGAGCATCATTCAAAGTTTATGGCACTTTTCCAACCCATGATTCAAATACTTTATGCTTATGGAATTTTAGCGGTCAGCATTACTGAGAGAAGATTCAGAGCTTCTTACAGTTGTCTTTGGATGCCTCAGTTAGAACAACTGCATTGGCCAAGGTCAGCAGCCCCGTTTATAACTGCAGATATGGCATCTTTTCCAGATTCACTCCTGAAACTCCTGAAAGATAGTTACCATTCTTGAATTCAAATAACACAGAGATCCTTATGTAGCTAAACACCCTAGCTTTTCAGAAAATGAAGGGAACACTCCTGCTACAGGGAATAATTACAAATCTCACTTACTGAAACTACTGCTTCTCTCCTCACTATTTTATATACTGTCATTATTTTGTGGATCTTAAAAAGGGAAGTTAAAAAGTTTTGTGAGTGCACAGTGAAAAACGTTTATCATAAAATGCTATGTTTTTATGTAAGGCTATTGACTATTAAGCAATGTTATCTTCCAAGGTACATTTGACTCATTTTGTGTCTCAGATTTCTTCATAAAACTGGTATTTTCCTGAGTTTCAAGTCATTGCTTTCAATGAAGAAAGAAAATACAAGTTAATTAACTTAGTACCTTTTTTGAAATGAATTTTTAATATGAAGAATGTGTTTATATATTAAAAGGACAAAAAGTAGTTTACTATAATGGGTGGGTAGCATAAACCCCTAGCAAACCTAACATGGTTTATGTAAATTTTATTGGCTACAAAATTAAATACAAAATAATTTTACATTCATTAGACAAGTAACATGCTTATGATTGCACTGAGTTGTGAAATAATGATCTGTTACATTGTGCATTATCATCAGCTACAAAACACTGTCACCATCTTCCAAACCTTATTACCATATTTCTAAGCACTCTCATTTATCTGTTGCTCACAGTTTTACTTGTTCCTTTTCTTGTTAATACCTTAAATGTTCACGCCTTTGGAAATACAATGCTTCTGCCTTCTGCATACATCTCTGTAAGCAGCTGCATTCTTTACGTACATTCACGTTAGAAAGTGTCACATGGTTCTTAGGTGCCTCAAATTTGTAAGTACCCAACTGCTGACATACTTCTGGAAGATGATTACAAGGTGGTCCTTTCTTTAAAATTAGTCTCCATCTCAAAGAGGTCACATCACCTTATGTCTGGCTCTTCCTCTCCTTCAACTCACTCGATAACTTTCCTACTTTTCTATCATCAATGTTTTATTAATAACAATATGCTCAGTATATTATTCTTTCAATAGAAATAAAATGTCTCAATTATGATTTTTCAGTTAGCTGAGTTGATTTTCTTTCTGGGTATTTCCTTGTTAAAATAAGGAATGCCATACATACTATAGTCTGCTGTGCATATTTACCATGGAAATTTGAAGTAACTCTCCCATCCATCAATATGAAGCAGAATTGTATTTATACTCTTACAAGTTGAAAAGATCCTGTGAATACAGACTGATCTGTCCCTACCCTTGCTCCTCCCTTCAAAGTACCCTGTTCATAATGAATTATTAGTATGTCTTACTTTCTGGGTAAATGTTTTTATTGGCACTCTTGCCATCTCAGTATTAAAGAAAATTCTGTAGGATGCCACATATCCTTTGCATCCTCAGGGGTGAACTTACACAAAGATCTGTCCCTCTCCTCTCCTCCACTTTCTTCCAGCCAGATATTCTAAATCTTGCAGGAGCTAAATTTATCTCAGACTTGTATCTTTCTATCCAATTTAGCTAAAATTGGCGAGCAGCTTGAAAAATTATTGGAGGAAAGAATGACAGGCAGATACATACACACACACACACAGAGTATAAGTTAGGAAGTATTACTTAGGAAGTCAGGTTAAAAGTTAAATTTTCTCAGCACCTACATTTGATTATAAATCACGCAGAGTGAAATGAAATGCTAAAATGTAGAAAAACACTTGAGTTTCTATTGAAGTTATATGCTATGTTGATATCTTAAAATCTGATTCCTAACAGAAGTCAGTGATTCATCCTTTATTTCTTGTAAGAAAATGAGAGGTTTGCATTATGTGACATTTCTGAAATGGCACACCAACTTGTACTGAAGATCCATTTGGTGCCATTAAGGAATCAACTGTCTTGAAGTTGTTAGCTTCTGAAACTATCTTCTGTCAGTGAATACTTACTATTTATACTGTTTGGAAAGGACGATAAGTTTCGTTGCAACCAAGGAGAAACGCTGAGCTGCAGCTTGTTCATTTTTTTCTTTTGGTTGGCATGTACTTTTCTTCAGAACTCCCAAATAGACAGCGTTGACCTTCCTTTTTGTCTTGTTTTTTACTTTGCATATATTGCTACCATTAGCAGGAGGGGTGACGCAAGGGAAGGCTGTGGCTTGTCCTTTAGGACCTTTCTCCTGGTAGAGTTCTAACATGCAACAAGAAGTTAAGTAGACAGCAAAAATATTTTTTAATGTCTTTTTAAGCAATTAAGAAATTGCCTTCTGCTTCCAGGAGGAAGAATCTACTAACAAACGTATGCTGTATGCTATTCCTCTAAAAATAAGCTTGACATAACTGTTACAAGAAAAGTGTCTTCCCTTTAACATATCTACTGCTTAAAAATGCAAGTTGGGCCATATTTTACAAAGAGTGACTGACATAGTACTCTTGAAAATCCTATCTGTAGTCCATAGCACTATATAGACAGAAAGGCCAGCAGTCAGCCCATCTAACTGTAGCCATCAGCACTTCAAGTGGCTTGTCTAAGAGATGGGGTTGGACTGCAATTAAAGGGAAAAGACTACCTACAGCACTTAATACAGCCAAAAAATCTCGAGCACAAAGATGTAATATGAGTTCTCTCTCTCTCTGTCTCTCTCTCTCTCTCCATGGCTATAGACAAAACATAAATGTCTGATGTAGACCAGCTTCATAGTCTTTTTACATTTAGCTAGCATTAAGTGAGTTTAATCGAAGTCTGTAGCATTTTTCCACATAGAGGTGGTAGAAGTAAGTGCTAGTATTTTCAGGGAATTATAAGTCTACATTTTTTCATTCCGGATTGGTATAGCAGATGTGCTAAGCTGCTACAGTTATAGCAACTGCAGCATGGATATCATCAGAGCTATATTCAGAGACCATGAGTGTAGATTATAACCAAGTACAAAGGGTTTGTCTCAGTGGTAGAATTAATGTACGTTGCCCTGAGAAACTATTTCATATTTTCTTTTTTTAATGCTTAAATGGTGGCAAAATTTCCGTCTTTATTAGACAGAGGATGAAAAGTTTCCAAAACCTGTTGGCATATTTTCCCCATTTAATTGCACCTTTTCAGATATGTAATCATAGTTCAGTTGTGAAATTCTTGTTCTTAAGGATATAGTTACAAAAGTGGGCATGGTGAATTCATAACAGCTGGAGATGTGTGAGACAGAACAGCAGTGATGCAAGACCTACATTGGTATCAGTGGGATCAGTACCAGGCCAGTCATCTGGAAACATGATCTCATGTCTTGAAATTAGTCTTGCTGTTGCCACCTCATCTAACTAAAATAATTCAGGCAGTTCATTACTGGGAATATTTACCTACAGCTGTTTAGAGAATACATGTGGTAAAATTTGCTCTTTAATTACTTTGCCACAAATACTTGTTCCAATGAAAGGCCCACTGGTAGCTTGTAAAAATATGTTGTTACTGTTCAGTCTTGCATGTTTTCAGATGAAAACTGTGTAAATGCCAGCAAGAGAATCAAGCAAATTGAAACCAAGCTCCATATCCAATGAATTCAGCTCTTGATTGCTTTTGAAGCAAAGATTAAATGGTAAACTCCAAGACCTCACTAGAGGAACCTGTAATAGACCCATGTGTTTGGAAGTAAATCACCATTACATATTTTAAAGTCTTAAATATTAATTTTCTGAGTAAATAGTGCTTGTTATTAGAGCATCTCTTCATTTCCCCCTGCTTTTCATATGAAACACAATAGTTAGAGCAGTGGTGGAGATTCTTCCCCCCAGCATGGTCAAATTCTAACTGGATTACTGTTCTTATAACTACTGACCCTGCAAGAGTGCCGCGGTAGCTCAGTTCCAGTGGCTGATACAGCAAGTTTTACTTCGCAGCGATTGCTTCAGGTAAATGCTATGGACTTGTACATAATATGGTGGATCAGTCTTTTTATAAGTAGAAAAAGGAAAACTCTGATTCCAGCCACAGTTAGGTAGAGGTTGCTTGGCCTTGGCTGGCCAGTTGTCTAGCTGGACAATCTCTGAACTCAAAGTATTAAAGAAGGCCTCATACCTGTAATTTTTCTTATAAAAGCAGAGCAAGTGAAAGTAAGGAGGAGCTAATCACATTGCCAGCCCACAAATCAATACGGTAGATGAAGTAGAAATCCTGCTTACTTTGTGTATGTCTGATATTTTTAAAACTTGTTTTGGATGTTTATTCTCTACTTATCTTACTCCATCTATAATTATCTTTTAAAAGAATCTATTTTCATTATCAGATCCTGATGATTTTCTCTCACTTTGCTGAGGAACTGAAGTCACCATTACCTGCTCTAATAATTAAGTCTGGGTATCTGTGTTCCCTCTGCTGGGCAGCACCCTGGTTATTACAGCAAAACAAGAAGGCTCAATACTACATTAGGCTAAAAATGATTTATGAACAGATGTAAAAGCTAGTGATAATGCCAAGAAAAAAGTAACAAATGTCAACCGAGCTTTGAAATGTTCCTTGCTCTTTTAGCTAAGGTTCTGGTAGAGTAGTTTAATATACCACACTATGTACTGCATCCTTGTAACCAATGATTGCTAATTCCAGAGGCTCAGTTTACTGAAGCTCAACCAAATGAACACTAAGCATGTTTATCAACACTGCTGAATGCTGTTGTATTACCGAATAAGCACGATCAAGGGAAGGGTTGGAAGGCAGAGTAGAATTTGGCTGCTGGTGATAATTTCCAGTTGTGAAGCAATTATTTAGATAGCAGATTTTAGTATGAGAATACGGAATTTAGTAAGTGCTGGATTTGCATAATAGTAATACATGTCACTTTAAATTTCCTCCTGGCATATTTATGTACTTTAAAAATGAATTCTAATTATAAATATTATACAAGTCCCACATAATGTGAATTTACTTGTACGCACATTTGCATTATCCTCATTTTTAAGTGTGCTGGGGATTAACATTAGTAGCCAAGTTGTTACGTTAACTGCATGAGCATACTACACACCATCTTTTAGAAATTAAATGTTACGCACATGAAATGTGCAGAGAACTCTAAAAATTCACCCCTAATCAAGGGTACAATAAAAAAAAAAGACTAAAGTAAAATCAGCTGTGAGAGGGTGGTTTTTTTTTTCCTTAGAGCATAGGTCGTATCATTCTTTCCTCACAGCAACAGGACCTGTAAAATGTAAATAAATTCATTTTGCTCTGTTTCAAGTCCATCTTTAAAATCCATTTTAATGTGATTCATATTATTCAAAGTTAGTATGGCATTCCTTAACTGTGATGGCTAAACAATGTCTCTTTTTCTTCCATACAGATTCAGAAATGACAAAAAACAAAGAAAACCCTTTTATATTCTCCTGAGTGCAGAAATACAGCAAGCCAAATGAAAGAAAGAGAACACAACATTTATAAATCACCAAGTAGCTACTGAGCTACACAGAAGCTACTCTAATATATTCTAATCTTTTCTGTGCTCTCTATGAACTGTCCCACAGACGGAAATGCCCATAGACTAGTGGTACCTACCTCCTGCCACTCACATCACAGGTACATCTGGGCCTGTGCTCATGAATAGTATGTGGGCCACAAATAGTTTCGTTCTCCTCATGTTATGAAAAGACTGACTCTTCTGATATCAGTAATAATTAGTAATGTTACTTACAGTTTATTATACTGATTGGCTTCATTTTCATTCTTTCTACACCCATGTTTATGGTGAAAATTGCCAAAAGGTTTCTCAGACTGCTCATTATTCAAGTCACCTGTGTGACTTGTAAAAAGATTCATATAAGTTGAGTACTCAACAGTCAGAACCTACCTTAGACTGCAAATGCCTTCTATGTTTTCCATTTCAAAAATACAGGGTAAAAGTTGGTACAGAATTATATTCTTGCATATAACATAGCTTAATTGCATCCTATCTTCCAAATCTCAGTTTTTTAACCGAGAATCAGACTACTAGAATGAATTAATGTAAATTTAGCTTCAGATCTACAATTGCTCAGAGGAATAGAAAGATACAGTCCTTCTTAAAAAAAATTGTTCATCATTTTTTTAAAGTGCAAATTATAAAATGAACATTATCCTGACAGAGTACTAAAATTTCATTTTCAAAACCGGAAACATTTAGGCATATATGATCATTTTCAGTAGTTGAAATCATGAAGCATTCTAACTATTTCCCCCCTCTACAAAATTGCTACTGTTATCAAAAGATAAAAGTTATTTAAAATGAAGACAGCAGTGCTTGCAGCTAAAACTGTACATATTCCAAGGATTAAATATTGTATTTAAAATATTTAATTCCAAAAAAAGTTTTTTGTAAAAAGCCAAAAAACACCCCATTGATTTTTGATAGTGTAAATGGAAGGAAGACTTTTCAAAGATGACAGTTAAAGAAAATGTACAGAAATTCACTTTCTTACATGAATTTGTAGGCTACAACATTCCATTTTTCAGGTTTCATATGACAAATTTGAATGACAACTTTCTTTGAGCAGTAATATGGTTGTCCTCAGTAAGACCATTCTCCAAACTGAGTCACTGTTGCCATCTGGAAGTCAGTGAGTTGAATTAAGATGTTTATATCTTATGTGAAGACTAAAAAAAGTGTGGTAAAAGTTGTAAAAGTAATCTGAGGTAAGTGAATGTGAAAACATGGATATCATTCATTTGAAATCAGTGAAAACAGTGGATTCCACCTTGCAGAATTTATTAAACTGTTGTACAGAATATATAATTCAGTCTAATCAGGATTTTTCTTTATTCAAAAGGTTTGCTTGTTTGTTCTGTTTTTGTTTTACCAGAACGGCTTATCTATATCCTGATCTAAACTCCTGAAATCTCTCCATTAATATTAATAAACTTTCAATCCATCCAGTAGAGACTTCACTGTGTGAAGATTTCCTCATGGAGAAATCATTCTTTCCAACACTTCCATTTTCTGAGGACAGGCAAAAAAAAAAAAAATAAGTGTATCTATGTGCATGTAGATAACACAGAAGAAAGTTGCACAGAGTCTACTGGCATTTGTCAAAAAAGAAAAAAGTGTTTCCTACAGTCTATAGCATTGAAATTCCCTTGATAAATCCAATGATAAAGAGTCTTAGTCAGGCAACAGCCTCAGAAAAAATACATTAGCACATGGTTAGTATTGCACTCGCATAGCCAGCTGCCTAATCCAATTACCCTAATTTAAAAGAAGAATAATTTACGTTTTCTAGTGAATACTATGTAGAAATTGTGCTTACATTGTGTCTTCTAATAATTTACACAAAAGGTTTGACAATCCAGTGGAATAAATCCTATGGGACTATAAACCAGGTTTATTCTCACAGATTTTTAAAAAACATTTTCTTAAGAAATAGTGTGGTTTTATAAATGGTTGATCTTGAGATCAACCTTTGAACTTCTTCCTTTAAAGACAAACCTAGCAACGATGTCTGAAGCTCTAGTTTGATAAAACTTTTAAAGCTCTCCCAAGATATGCAGGAAGCATGAAGTCACTGCAGCTCTCCAGGATCCCGTCTGTTGCAGAGACCCCGAGACCCCCTGAGTCTCAGGTTTTGGGACCCTGGACCATCTAGGGTCCCTTGCCATAGCTGGGCTCCAGCACTGCTGTCACTCTGAGTGTCTGTGACCCCCTTCGCATGAGTGGGTCCTGGCAACCTTTCTGACATAGAGCTGCAGGAGCAGCAGTATTCCAGATAGATGTAATTTTCCCTTGTTTTTTTTTAAAAATTAACATTTTTGCATGGCTAATTAAATTTATTAACTCAGCTATTTCATTGTTCAGTAAATAAGAGTTCATTAAAAACACATTATTGGATGTCTAACAACAACATAATAAAAAGTATTAAAAGGTTAAGTTAATGATCATATTTGTACTAATATGATGGTATGAAAATGCTATTATTTATTTTAGATTGTCTCAGTAAACATTATTATTATTCATTGAACATTACTAACTTGTTTTAATGATCTCATCTTTTATTTATTCAGTGAACAATGAAAACTGATTATGTGCAAGCACTTGTTCAAGATTTTACAGCTTTTTATAGATTATATTTGCACACAAGAGCAATTAACACATCAGCACACAAGAGATTTTATCGATAGCACGAAGACTGTCTTAGGAAATTACCCTTGACCAATTCAAAGCTTTGGAGCCGATAAAGACATAATCTGAACTCTACTGAAATTGTACACAGAAGCCGTGTTGACACTGAGGTTTGGGACTGAGCCCTCATGGTAAGTGTTGTCATAAAAAGGTAGAGATCAAATCCTGATACGTGGAGATATATCGCATAGTTTCTCTAAGCAGAAGCAGTGCCATGAATTGGCAACATGCTTATATGGGATACTTTAAACAACTTTAAATATCTAGTTCGGGACATGAATCAGTTTCCCATGAAGTCACTGGAAATTTTTCTTTTCAATTTTGGAAGAATTAGATTTTTCCCTCAATTTGGTATGCAATTTAACAGTTTTCCCCACATGTAACATCCAGGCAGTTCCAACTCAGTTCTCCAGCCTCTTTGTACCACTACTACTTTAACTAACTTCATCAATATTATTTATTCATTATGGTTTACATGGAGACAAAAGCCTACTGATTCATTAGTCTCAGAAGAAGACATAAGTAAATGGTTTCGTCATCCAAAGCCCAAATGCTGCCTTGTATAGTTCAGTCTCTCATGGTTAGTGAAATATTAGAAAACTCAGAGTATTTTGCATGTTAATGATTGTTTCTTACAAAGCTATTTGTGTCTGTGCTAGAGGAAGATGGAAACAAGCACACTGGTGAATATAGATTATGCTTACTGGAGAGACTGTTCCATCTTTGACATGCTGGAGAGATGGGATGCCATCCAGAGGGACCAGGAAAGGCTTAAGAGGTGGGCCTGTGCAAACCTCATGAAGTTCAACAAGGCCAGGTGCATGTGGTTTGGGGCAATCCCAAGCACAAATACAGGCTGGGCAGAGAATGGACTGAAAGCAGACCTGAGGAAAAGGACTTGGGGGTGTTGGTTGATGAGAAGCTCAACGAGCCAGCAATGTGCACTTGCAGCCCAGAAAAGCCAACCACAGCCTGGGCTGCATCAGAAGAAGCATGGCCAGCAGGTCAAGGGAGGTGATTCTCCCCCTCTACTCTGCTATCATGAGACCCCACTTGGAGTACTGCATCCAGCTCTGGGGGCCACAACATAAGAAGGACATGGACCTGTTGGAGAGGGTCCAGAGGAGAGCTACAAAAATGATCAAAGGGCTGGAGCACCTCTCCAATGAGGACAGGCTGAGAGAGTTGGGGTTGTTCAGCCTAGAGAAGGGAAGGCTCCGGGGAGATCTTATACAGTCAATTACGTCTCTGAAATGCCTGTACACCGACGCATGCAGCATGGGGAATAAGCAGGAAGAACTAGAGATCTGTGTGTGGTTGCAGCGACATGATCTCATTGCAATTGTAGAGACATGGTGGGTTAGCTTGCATGACTGGAATGCTGTCATGAATGGCTATGTACTTCTTAGAAAAGACAGGCCAGTGGGGTGAGGCAGTGGAGTTGCTCTTTATGGGAGAGAGCAACTAGAATGTATTGAGCTCTGCCTAAGGGTGGATGAAGAATGTGTTGAGAGCTTATGGGTGAGAATTAAGGCTAATATGGGAGACACCGTTGTGGGTACTTACTACAGACCACCGGATCAGGAAGAGGAAGTCAATGAGGCCTTCTACAGAGAGCTGGAAATAGCCTTATGATCACAGGCCCTGGTTCTCGTGGGGGCTTTTCAGCCACCCTGATATTTGCTGGAAAGGCAACACAGCCAGGCACGCACAGTCCAGGAAGTTTCTGCAAAGCATTGATGGTAACTGTGACACAGGTGGTGGAGGAGCCAATGAGGAGAGGTGCACTGCTGGACCTTGTGCTGACAAATGAAAAAGGACTAGTTGGGGATGTGAAGGTTAGGGGTAGCCTTGGCTGCAGTGATCATGAGATGGAGGAGTTCAGGATCCTGCATGGAAAAAGCAGGGCAAAATGTAGAATTACAACCCTAGACTTCAGGAGAGTTGACTTTGGCCTCTTCAAAGACTTACTTGGAGGAATTCCATGAGCTAAGGCTCTAGAAGGAAGGGGGGTGCAAGAGAGCTGTTTAATATTGAAGCACCACTTCCTCCAAGCTCAAGATTGGTGCATCTCTATGAGTAAGAAATCAGGAAAAGGAGGCAGGAGACCTGCATGGATGAGCAAGGAGCTTCCGGAAAAACTCAAATGGAAGAAAGAATAAGGGAAATAAGGGAAGTGTAGAATCCTGCACCTAGGGAGGAATAGCCCCATGAACCAGAACAGGTTAGGGGTTGACCTGCTGGAAAGTAGGTCTGCAGAGAAGGACCTGGGAGTCCTGGTGGACAATAAGTTGACCATGAATCAGCAATGTGCCCTTGTGGCCAAGAAGGCCAATGGTATCCTGGGATGCATTAAAAAAAGCGTGGCCAGCAGGTCAAAGGAGGTTATCCTCCCCCTCTACTCTGCCCTGGTAAGGCCACATCTGGGGTACTGCATCCAGTTCTGGGCTCCCCAGTTCAAGAAAGGCAAGGAACTACTGGAGAGAGTCCAGAGGAGGGCTATGAAGATGATCAAGGGAATGAAGCACCTCTCTTATGAGGAAAGGCTGAGAGACCTGGGTCTGTTTAGCCTGGAGGAGAGAAGACTGAGAGCGGATCTCATCAATGCTTATAAATATATAAAGGGTGGGTGTCAAGAGGATGGGGCCAGACTCTTCAGCAGAGCCCAGCAACAGGACAAGGGACAACAGGAACAAACTGGAACACAGGAAATTCCATCTCAACATGAGGAAAAGCTTCTTTACTTTGAGGGTGGCAGAGCACTGGAACAGGCTGCACAGAGAGGTTGTGGAATGTCCTCTGGAGATACTCAAAACCTGCCTGTATGAGTTCCTGTGCAACCTGCTCTAGGTGACCCTGCTTTGGCCACAGAGTTGGACCAGATGATCTCCGAAGATCTCTTCCAAACCCTATCATTCTGTGATTCTGTGACGGCAGCCTTCCAGTACCTAAATGGGGCCTACAGAAAAGATGGGGAAGGACTCTTCATCAGGGAGTGTAGCGATAGGACAAGGGGTAACAGTTTTAAACTGAAAGAGGGTAGATTCACATTAGATATTACAAAGAAATTCTTTACTGTGAGGGTGGTGAAACACTGGAACAATTTGCCCAGAGAAGTTGTGGATGCCCCATCCTGGGAAGTGTTCAAGGCCAAGTTGGATGGGCCTTTGAGCAACCTGATCTACTGGAAGGTGTCCCTGCCCATGGCAGGTCGGTTGGAACTAGATGATCTTTAAGGTGCCTTCCAACCCGAACCATGATTCTATGATTCTATGATCTTCTGATTTGCTACCAAAGTAACTATACACTCCATTAGTGCATACAGACAGATGACATAGTACAGCGTGTTCCGTAAGTCACTTTTAATTTCCATCAACTCCAGAACTACTTTATAAGTTACTGGGGTGAGTTAAGTTTTCAGCTATCGCAAACTCTTCCGTAATTTGCTATGAGACACCTGCATAGTTGCTCATGCGAAATCTGTTGTAACAAGCAATAACCTGAGTAAAACATAGTATTGGAAAGATTGTACCATAGGCCAAAATGTAATGCAAATTAAATGCAGTATGGATAAGTTTCTCAATAAGAGCAGTAGAATGAGGAAGATTTGGTACAACTGAGCTCTGAAAGATGCTACCTTAACAAAAGTTTGGGATTAAACACAAGAGCACAATTCAGAAATCTGATTTCAAACTCTTACAGATTTTTTCTTGTCACACAGGAAAGAGAAGTTTGCTGGTTTTAGAAAGAAATAAGACTTTTTAATCCATAAATACCAGTATTTTCAGCTCTCTTTGCTTCATTGCCTCACTTCTGGATATAGCACAGAGAGTTCTGCCTCTTAGGGCTTGCTTTACATGTACTAGTGTATTCATAGGGAGTGAATCAATGCTTAAAGTGTTTGACTGCTGCATTGGCAGAACACTGAAGGGTTTTGTTTTGTTTTTAAATAACCTTTATATGGTTTCAAAATAAATGTGAACTTGATACTTGTGTTTGTCAAACATGGGAAAAAGTTGTGTCAACAAGACTGAAAAGCCTGCAATAGTGGGTATGAGAACAGAGTAGCGCTGTATGGTTTTCAAGAAGCAGTCATTTGCATAAGAAAGCACACATTTGACAGTCCCTGAGAAGTGGTAATGTTATGAACATCAGTTCTTTCCCTTCCCACGTCAATGCAAGCCATTGCACTCCTCCTGCACAAGAGATCTGTGGACGTGCACTTTGACCTGCCCGTGTTGTAGCTGTGCCTTTGCCTCCCCTTCATGATATAGTGTGCCTGTTGGCAAAACATTTTCTCCCAACACCTTGAATTCCTTCTGTTCTTATTCACATCTTTTCTCCAGGGAAAAAATACTGATGACACCATTGTTTGTGCAGAGCAATAGTACTTTAGAGACTCACACTAATGACACCATTAAAAATAAGACATGATCGAGAAGGACAATGTTATTCAGACAGAGTGAAACTTACAGGGGAACTTCAGGAGCCCATTTGCCCATCCAACTTCAAAGTGATTTGCAGAAAAACCTACATTACCAAGATAAGCGAATGATACGAGTAAGGAATTCTTAGTGGAGAAAATAGCCATAGCAAAAAGCTGGAAACAAACCCTAGATTAAACAAATTCTCCTACAATTTTCATTTAAAATTACAATAAAGAATGATTTCACTGAAATGAAAACGTATTTGCTGACTACCTGGCTACAGAAAGCAAGCTTACCGTCATTGACAGTTATTCACCGTAAGGACTTTGCTCCTGACAGAAACAGTTGCATTTTATAAAGTTCTTAAAGGTTGGTATTTCTTCCTAAGATAATTATTATGAAATCAGACCCTGTGTCAGGCCTTGGGAAATTGGAAATTTGATAGGAAGTACTGTGGTATGCTAAATTTTTTTTATGTGCATTGTAGGATACTAGGAGAACTGGGTTAACGAAGAATGCCACATACATAAGTTTTGGCATGATAGAGGCAAGGCTGCGGTCATGCCTTCTTACTGTTGTCCCGTGAGGCAGAGACAATGGACTGTAATATACATATTTTGTCAGGACTCTTCAGAGAGCACACTGCATTCACCATCAAAACCTCCAGAGAAACTAGTACTGCATTTGCTCAAATCCATAAAGAATAATTCCACTTTTAACTGTAATGAAACTTAATTATTCTTCTAAAACTCCTTACAGAAAAGTGGTGGCCAGCAGGAAGAAATTAGAATATTTCACTATACCCCCTTGGAATGTGGATTTATAAATGGGGACTGTGGGAACCCGATATGTGAATTTCCAGGATGTAAAAGCATAGGAGGGACAGAGAAATGAAGGGTTTGCACTGTGTTTCTTTCTAATAAGCAAGCAGACCGAGTGGTAAATCCACTTTAAAAGAAACTGCCTCTAGGACAAAACAGAAGAAGGCATCATCCTTGCCCTGAAGGTTCCAAGAGCTCTAATTTCTTTATTCCCAGGGAATTCTAGAGAGGTGTGAAGTTTAGGTAGCTGCACGAATTTACAGCAATCTAGCCCAATCCCTTGGCAGCACCCAGGACTATTGTATTAAACTAGCATCTGCAGAAAAGCATTTCCAGCACACAAATAAGTCATTCCCTTCATTTTCTGAACCCAGCAACTGCTTCCATGGGGTATGCTTCTATTACCTGATGATGCTACAAGACGACTATGCCCTTGGCAGCTTTTACTTTAAACTTTATTAGTCTTGCACGCCTGCATAAACACAGGTTGTATTTATTTCTCCAACTGAAACTGGCAGATCTTGTCTATATAAAACAGAGACAGGACTAATCTGGGTCATCTCAATTCATCCACTATCTGAAAAAGACGGTTGGGCTTCAGTTTATTGTAGTGACAGCATCTTTTTCTTTACAAATACTGCTTATGATATCCCTCCAAACTGTCTTTAACTTTATACCTCACATTCTTCTATTTGGGAACCAAGTTAATTCAGATTCCCACATGAGTGCTAATTAGCATTGATTTAATTATCACATAGGTATATGTGTAAAGTTAAGCAGTACACACATAAATTTCTGAACCAAGGGCAACATGGCTATTTTGTACCAGACAGATCATATAAACTATATAAAACTAATCAATGAAGAAGCTAATTTTTAAAGATTTAAATAAAAAAGTTATTTCTAAATGTCCCATTAAGTAAAGGTCAGCAAAATCATATTATGCAGATTAACTTTACTAGTGTCTTCATTTAGGAAACTGCCACCAACTAAAAAGAATGCCTATGCTTCCCTTTCTCTGCCTCCTCTTATGATACTTTCAACACAGGCAAAGGAGAAGAGTCATTAAGTGAGTGCTAATGAATTTCCCCTTTATTAAAATATTTTCGAACCAGAAACTGTGTTCCCAGCTCATTCCTGCAGTAACTGTGTTACTCAGCAATAGCTAAGGTACTTATTAGAATTGCTTCAATACACAGCAGAAGGTAATAATCAAGCGGCAGCAAAGAGGACAGTAGAGAGCTTACAAATTTAATTTTCTAACTACACCCAAACTATTAAACAGGAACAGCTGGTTTCTTCCATGTATTTTGATTTACAGATGCAAATACCACGTGGCTCAGGACCTCTGCCCTCAACAGTGAGCACTCTTACCCTGGCCCGTGTTCCTTCTTTACTGACCATGCAGCAGCGGCAAAACCCGGGTATCCACACAGATTAATTACTACTACCTCCATCTTCTACTACCATTCTTAAGGTTAGACATTAACCAAAAAGGTCATTATTCAACAGAAGGAAAAGATCATGGAACAAATAGAGAAAGTTTTTGGAGGTTCTTCAGACCCTAGAAAAAAGTAAAAATATAACTGTCAATACTCTTTTTTACGTATTGTGTGTATTTTAGAGAATAATTGCTGATAGTGTTTCGAGCATCAGCAGTGTTCTCTATAAAATTGACCCTGAAAATAAGTATAAAATTGCACAACTGAGTGCTAAATGGATGTTGCTTTATGTGTGCACCTGCAGTTTCATCTGTACAAAATATACAATGCCTGGGTTTTTTTAATGCTGCATTAGTACTGATATCTGTGAGTCAGGCCACAGTGTGAATAAAAAATATAGCACTTGCCCTACAAGTCCTTCCCTAAAAATAAACACTAAAATTCATGTTGATGAGACTGAAATGGGAAAAGATTACATGACCAGGCTCAATTTTCAAACATTTTATTCTGAAGAATGCTATTTTCAAATACAGGAAATACTGGTTTATTCAGTATCCAAAAGCACACTGTAATTGAAGTCCTACACTCAACTACATGTCCTTAAAATTAGTATAGTATATACAAGGTATTTTTTGCATTAAAGAGCATTTTGAAAGCTATTCAGTATAAGGTTCTCATAAAAATAGACTCAATATAGCCAATTATATGGTTAATTGCTTCTCTGTATCAGTTCTGGGTTGACAATTTTGTCAGAGTAATTTCATCTACAAATCTACTACTACAATTCACTAGAAGCCTTTAGATAAAATTCCTTATAGAGTTAACGCCAGCATTTTCCAAATAAAAAATTTTACAAAGGCCATGACCTAACTTAGGGTGGACCTTTAATACCCACTAGAGCACTAGGAACAGAGAGCAACATTATCTTTGAAAAGCTGCTCCGTATTTCCAATGATTGTTTTATATTTATAGCACATGTAGATGATGAAGACATGTATTATTGATGAAGGGTAGGCAAATGTTTTCTACTTAATTCTGAGCTCAGTATTTCAGCTGCCTTTGAATTCTGCCAGTCTCCCCACGAGTGCTGGCATGGAATCCACTGTGTGATGGTTGAACCATATCTCAAAAACACCTAAATGCTTGAAGGTGCTTCATGTCCTGTGTATTAGTTGGAAAGTACTCAGTAAAATTCCTTTTGACCTACATGTTACTATGGAGGATCACATTTTCTGCAAGCAGATTGACAAGAACGCAAAATATATGTTCCTCACACTAACCTTTTATGGAGTCTTTCTAAAAATATAATTAGCTAAAAGGACAAGTTAGAAATCGTGTTAATATTAATTGTAGCAGATGGAATTTTGAGGGGAAGCAGAAAGGCTAATTTCAATTTCTTTTAATAAATCTATTTAAAAATAGAGCTGTACCAGCTGCAAGTTATTTCCAGCCAACTTGTATTCACTGAAATTGAAAATATACTGTCAAGCTCACAGGTAGCCAACTACTTGCTCACAAATCTAGAAGCAGCAGAACAGGCCTTCTGAACTTGTGACGCACTGCACGCAGACTCTTCTCCCAAAACACGATAGCTGTGTTAAACTGTGTCAAATCTTAAAGAGATTTATTCTGAGGATAAGAATTTATAGCACTTGTCACTGTAGGTGATATTGCCAAAGTTGTGCAGAATATCGGCAATTTGCCTACTCTGTAGTCATATCTGTGTGCACAAAATGTGCTTGCTACCCAATACAGGTCTAGCTGTTATAAATAATTCTAGCTGTTATAAATAAAGTGCTGATTTACTTTAAAAACCTGGAGCATGATCTGGCAAGGTACTGAATGCTTCAAATTCTTCAGACTTGTGGAGGATTTGAAGGTGCTTGTTGGTTCATTAGCTAGCCGCTTTTACTAGATTAACTGATGTACTATCATTCTGGGGGGAAATCCTCTCTTGCTTTCTTAATTTCCAAATATACACATATCAGAGGTAGCTCCCTTATCAGAGACAAGCCTTTCCTGCTGAAGTATTTATACCATTTCTTTTCTTGGAGTGATTCACGGTATCCATTCAGACGTAGTTTCCTCCTTCTGAAGTTCATCTAACTCTAAGCTGTTCAGGAGTTAGTTTTGACATTTCTCCCCCTAAATTATAGACTGCCTCACCTCTTTGGAGATACAAATGCCATTGTAGCAGATCAGATGCCACCTCCAGTAGCTGACTAGCCCACTAACCTGACTCAATGTCTTTAAATTTCCCCCACATGGTGACTCAGTTTGTGCATTTCTGTATGAAGCACCCCTAGTCACTGAACCTTGTCTTTTACATCTGCTCATAAACTGATAAAAAATGCTTCACACAGACTCATTCGATGGATTAATGCATGCAGGTCATTGCTGGCTGTTAACTGAGATCTGAACTGATGGAAATTAATTGCTTTGGGATTATATTAGCTTGTGTTACGGGATCCTCACAACTTTTGAAAGAAAATGCAACAGCACCACCATCTCCTCATCTCCAAAGTCTCCTTTGAACTTCTTTACACTTTTTAGAAGACCTTTTAGCCAAAATACTGTTTCTAGTCTAAATCTAGTTGCATAAGCTCTAGCATTTAGGATTTCCAGATATTGTTGCTTATTATTGTATCAATTTCAGGCTTTAATCATTGATAAACCACATTCAGCGTAGTCTGGTTATGCTGCAAAGAGAGACAAGTCCTTTCTTCAGGAAGATGAGAGGTTAATGTCATTTTGTGTGTATAACAAAATGTAAATTTCCCATTTTATCTGGTTATATATATGATTCAACAAAGTAGGGAGTCTTTACAGCAATACCAGGAATTTTATTATTACTAAGATCTCTCAGTTGAGTATTGCTCACAGTATTCCAAAGCTTATGCATTGTTTTCTGCATACATCATAGAATTGCTTGCTACCTGATATTGCTGCCTTAAAATCCAACTGTACACTATTACTAACTATTTAAGATTTGTTATCTAGGGTTATTTAAAGCATGCTTTCTAAACAGACATGGTTAAAGAGGTGGGCAAGATGAAGGCAGGTATAATAGTACTATATGCTCGTGTGTCAGCCTCAGCTGGTGTAATAGGTACCAGTTTTACATAACAGTCCTTTTTATCCATACTTGAAGTTTAACACTGGTTGAAACTGATTTAACTTATTGAATAAGTATCTGATTATGTCCAAAATAATTGGGGGGAGGGGCAAAAAGAGGAATATATATATGTACAGACACACATATTTAAAATACTCTTTGCTATATTTTTTCTTTATAAATTTAGTTTTATTATATTTTTTCTTTATAAATCTAGGTTTATTATATTTTAAATTCTTTAGTAATTCAAGATGAGATCAGAATAACTTAGAACTCCTTAAATTTTAAAGTAAAACAAAATCCCTATCCAGTTAAATATTTCTGACTTCAAAATGGCACATGGCAAATTCAAGCTGACACTAATCACTACGGACACACAGCTTTCTTTTACCTTTACAATCATGTCCTTACTGTAACACCAGAAGATGAGTTAAGAAAGCAACCTTTTCTTTCTGCAAAAGCCAGAACATAATAAATGTTCTGATAATAAGGCTCTTTCTTAACATAGAAAATATAAATACAGTGATTGCCTAATCCTTGTCAAAGAAAAAGCAATGGCAAGTGCTTAGAGCTAACCTAATATTTACATAACTTCATTAAAAAGGCAGACATTTTTTCTAAAATTCCATTTAGCTAACATTCATTTGGAGATGATATACATTTAGCAATTGTAGAAAAGGGTTTAGCCACTAGGCTAAAACTGCGAACAGTACCCACATCTAGTATCGCATGCTATGGCTATTCAGCAGGCTAAATGTGGGTCCCAAGTTATTAAATGACCATGAGGAGTATAATCTTGTAACTTGCAAGGACAAGAATTGCTTATTTCTTTTCTTTATATATATATATAAATATATATATATATATTTCCTCATATGTATATATTTTTCTCATATATATAGAAAAAATAAGACTCCGTGCCTTTTCCCATCAGATAGGGGAAAAAAACCTATCATTAACAATCTGGACTTACTTTTTGCATCTTCTTTACTGACAGCAACAACCTAATTGTTCTGAGTGTAGGGAAACAAGTCGGCTTCAGTGACTGCACTACCATAAGGCTTTCAGCAAAAGAGTCATGGAAGCATGGGAGAGAGAATGGATTGAAGGCAAAAAGAGTTCTCCTTATGTCTTCTTGGCTATCTCCTTGCTCAATAGCATCATCCCTTTACAGTCTGCTAGGTCTTCCCTTTAATGCTGCACAGTACAGGCATTCTTGCAGTAATAACATGTTCTATGATACATAACCTTTCATTAGCTTTACTTAGAGATTTTTGTCCTTATTATCCTTAAAGAACAGTTCTTCAAATGGCCAGAACGTATTAGTTAGTTGGAATTTATTATTGCAATTATTTTACGTTAATGTAGCCTGGATGATTTTTCCTTCCACTTTTTACTCTTGAAATGCCTACTTTGCTGCTAATGGGGGAAATTTAGCTGACTATGGTTGTCTTCTGGGCCATAAACTAATTTCTCACAAGACAAACAACAGTTCACAACAGAATGAATTTAAGATTTCATTAGGACACTGGCTCTTTTTACCTGTCAGAAAAGTCTTTTTGGAAGGCCAGTCACAAAGTGAAACACAGGTGTACAATCATGTCTGTAACAAAACGTACATTATTTAAGAATGGGCTTCATCTCTCCTCATTCTGACTTCTAAAATTTAGGCATCTGACAAAACTAGTCAATGTTTTTTTCCTCTGTGGAAAGAAATGAAGTACTTCCAGAATGTGATTCCTCCCGTAATATGGAAGACATTTAAAATAGCTGGGATTAATAGTCCACAAAGAGCACCATCTCCCTCCACTGTCTAGAAAAAGTCCTGATTACTAGACTAGACACCATACTTCGAAATCATTAAAGTAAGCAATAAGATTCTCATCTTCTTTGTCAATATGACTGAATTAAAACCACAGCATAACCTTACAAATAATGAGAGTATATATATGCCAATAGTGTACACAGACAATTTGACAACCAAAGGATTCAGAAATCAACTTTCAGTCCATTTTAGTTTGGTTACAGGAAAGGTACACTGTAATTTCTATTGCCTAATTCAGCAAATACTTGAACATTTTCAACCCTGTGTCTGTGAAAACTTTATAGAGCATTCTGAAATTTCACATCTGATCTAATGTTTACAAAAAAGAACAAGCAAATTTTTCATCGAATCCTGAAACTACTGTGATGACTCTTTTTCTGATGCCTTTGCCCCAAACTTCAGTCCAGAATGGACTGAACCAATCCACAATGTTATTTAAAGAGTAGTTTTCGCCACAGCTCAAGAAGAGACTAAATAATAAATTAAAAACTTAATAAATGGAGACGAAAACAAAGCAGCAGCTGGTATGGACCTCATTAGCAATTGCTCATAGAAAGTCTGCATTATGTTAATAAAAAATCAGACGTCATAGAACCTTACTCCAAAAAATCTCAAGAGTTATAGAGATTGGTAATTGAACTGCCCAGTTAAAAAAAAACAAAACAAAACAAAAAACAACCAAACCAAAACTATACTGCCACTTTATGATAATATTTTTAAAATTATTAATACAATCTTATTAAAAATGTATGACACAACTTCAGAGTTGAGAAACATGGGAATTGTCACATTGCACCCTGGCCAGCAGTCTGTGCAGCCCATTGTGCTTTACCTAACAGGAGAGTCACTACATGCTTCAGACAATTCTGTGGAATACCAGAGTAACTTCTCCGCCAGCCATTATTACTAGTTTCACTCATGAGTTTCACCTCTGTATCATAAGCTTTTTTCCCTTTCTAAGCTCTTGTTTTAACTACTGATTTTCTTCTCTGTATACACATTGGATCCTCTCTTGAAATTTTCTAAATCTTGTTCTTGGTACTTTGTATGACAATGAATATTCATTGTTAAAGAAAACTCAGTGTATTGGTCTAAATTCGGTTTCTTTCCATTTTCAGTATTTCTTTTTTGATGTACTATATAGAAAAGTGAATATAAGTTCCAAGACTAGCTTATCTGTACTGGTAAGTATCTTGCATATCTTCAGAGCATGCATGCCTTCTTATACATCTCTAATCCATATAGTTCTAATTTTTTTCAATTTAATCTCTTTTTTCTGTCTTCCTTTGTTTCTATTACATTTTTAATCTTTTTAATTGTATCTTCTATTTGCATCATATCACAGATTCTGCTTTTGTGTGTTTGTTATGTATCATCATGAAAGTGTAGGGTGGCACTAAGGCAGATTCATATTCTGTATTAATAATCATTCTATATTCTTTTTAATTTTGTTACTTTTTTTTTTTCCCATTCCTAAAACATTATTGTCCTTTGACAGCTACTGCCAATTAAAAATGTTCCACAGAAAGACAATATTAGTGGTGACTACACTGTCCAGGATTCCCTAGTTTAAAGAGAAGGTGTGCAAGGCAAAATCTGATTATGACATGATAAATGTAGTTATAAAAAAATCTCCAATCAAGTGTGATACATTGTAGACATATCAGGAAACAAACTTAAGGCAGGCACAATAAAACAGTGATATGTAACTTTGTGTGAAACTTGCTATCACAATATATCATTGAGACAAGTGGTTTAGTGCAGGTCAAAGAAAAGATGAGACACTTTGCAGCAAGCATTTCCTAGTAGAATACAGAACTATTAAATGCTTTACTTTTGGGGTTAGGTCATAACCTGAATTTTGCCTCAGGTCGGGAAGTGTTATTTGTCTCAAGTAATAACCCTGTACAGTTCAAGACTTTATAAAGGCTTCATATTTTTTCTGAGGCATGCATTTACTGCTGGCTGGACATCAGGATGCCTGACTACATTGACAATTGCTCTAATCTAATACAATTGTGTCTATAGCATGATTTGTATGTAAGATCTGCTATTATATCCTTTTCCCTCTTACAGGGAGATAATCCATTATAACCATCCATATATAGCTCCTGAACGTGCTTGGCATCTTACTGACTAATCATATTAATACTTTTTTCTTATACTATGCACATTATATTCTAATCAGTAGTATCTCGTGGGGTCTTTTTTTCCTTTATTCTTTTAATCTCAGCTTCTATTTAATTTTCCAAAGTCTTCAATTCTTCAAAGCTCTTTTGTTTTTCTCTAGAAACTATGAAAGTCCAACCCTGGGGCAGGTGCATTTTTTTAACATTTCATTTAAGTGTCATAGCAGGTTACACCTGTCACAGCTCATTAGATTATAATATGATGTGATTTAAGGAGACATCTGACGACAGGTTACAATGGATGCCACGAGGCAATTGCCGAAAGTTTAGAAAGTGCACAATGCTTTTTAAGAATGACTACCCCTCACTTGCACTGTTTCTTAAGCGAGTAACTAACTATACCAACCAGTTCTTGTTCCTTTAAAAATAACCTTTGTTCTTATTGCTTTGCCCTGCAAGGCACCTATCTTTCCCCAAAGTAGTGAGACAATTCATAGAAAGTATTTGGAAATGGCAGTGGAACATTGTACTTCTTTGAATGTTGCCCTTTAAAATTTCCCTAAGAAAAGAGGTGCAAATTTAAAGAACAAGGAAAAATAACCAAAGTTTTCAAATTCTTTTTTATAATTAATCTTGCTAAAATCTGTATTACTCTGGCTACCACTAGATCTCTTAAGGTTTCCAACTATATTAAAAGATACCAATTTTATTCCAGCATGTCCGTAAGGAGCTAGAGTGTCTAAGGTATGCCTTAAGAGAAACGTTCTCACAAATACTGTTAAAAAATGCATTTGTAGGGACACTGCTTCTGCATGGTCACACTTTTGCTATTTAAACAGCAGAGAAGACACCAAATACCACACAGAAATGGAATACCATGTTGGCAAGCCAAGTACTATACCAACACAGTGATAATGATGTTATCTTCATATAATTTGTTGCACCTTATTCAAATGGATTTCAAAACTTTACAGAGGGGGAATTTAAAAGCATCTATTAGTACTGACACTCAGCTTCCTCTTCCAGTGTGACACAAAACATTTGGAGATTAAGTAGGGAGAGTTCAGTTTAAAAATGTAGGTGCTCCTAACATGCTAAAAGTAAAGAGTTTCTGAAAATTCCTAAATTAGTGCCAGAGGAATCCTTTAGAAAGTGCGATTCTGCTATTTGAGGACTGAATTTGAATATGCTTTTGTTTGTTGCTATCAGTGAAAATGACACATTAATACAAATTGGCATGAACAAAGTACAGAAAAATGCATATACCTACTGTGTCACCCTAAAAACATGATGTTAGTGAAGCCATGACCTCTGAAGATACTGAGATGCAGCAGCTGGAAGTGCAGCTGGCGAGGGCAAAATGTCCTCTCTACCCCTCTGCATCTGTGTCCCCTCATCTCTCTTTTCCAACACTACACTTTGAGATCCATCTGACCTTCCACTGAGAGACTTTGGAGATAAGTGGATGAACTTTATCCCACAGCTTTTGGAAATTTTTAGACAGCACGCACTCTTTGGTGAAGTGACTCACAGGAAGCACATAATGGGCTGAACATTACTCTCAGCTGTCTTTTGTAGGCTCAGCCCCTCCCATCCCAAGTCCCTAAGAGGCCTCAGGTGGTGTCTGGTTTAGTGTCTAATAAGAACAACAAATCAGACTCTAGGGACATTAACAAATGTTGGAAAATAAAGTACTAATAAAAGGAGGGAGTTGAATCTGTGTGTTTCTCATGGTGAAGCTGCTAGACGGCTTATTCTAACAAATGCAACTGGCTTTGATCAGATTTTTCTTGGGAGTCCTATATTGCAAAACAAGGCTTAAACAGCTAGTATTGTACAGGGTATTATATATGTAGTATTGTGTATTTCTGTGAGTTTTTCTCAGCCTTCATCAAGTACCAAGTATTCTAGTTTACAGGAAAGGAAGGTAAGTTACAATTTTTGCAGCTCAAATAAATAGCATCAAGTGATTCAAGCTGTTGAAAGAAGTTAATTTTGTTGCTCATTTTGAAGCAAGATCATGTAGCTAGATCATTTGTATACTTCATTGCAGTCTGCACTGTATGGTATTGTTTTCATAACTGCATCTTCAGAAACTCCAAATAACTGCTCAGAGAGTACAAATCAGTCAATCTTTAGTATGTTCACACTGGAGCAACTGCATTATACGTGTGTGTTCTCAATGTTATTTCTTGCATATTTGGGAATGTTTTTATAAACAATTATTTGCTTTTTCTATGTTTTACCCCAACTGAGAGCAGCTGTGTGTCACCACTCAGCCATTTATTTAAGGAAAAGTTTTGGTCCACTCACTAGTTGATTCTTAACATTGGTGGGCAAGAAAATCCCTTCAACATGGGAAAATAGCTACTCTAACTTACCGCAGCAGTTCAAAATAGAAATAGAATGACGTATTATGTCACCAGTTAACTTGGTGACTATTATCAATAACTACCACACATGTTAAATTAACTCTACAGGCAATACAAATAAGCACAACTACAGTTATGTGAGATTTGATGAGGTCTTAGGTTTTGCTATTGGGGAGACCATGTTCTTGTGCAGTTGTTTGTTTCCTAGGGTTGCTCCTTGATAATGTTAGGTCAGGAACTTCTTTGTTTTGTTTATGCCAGCTGACTACCTCATTTTTCACTTTCTATAAATTCCTAGGTCTTAAGCAGAATTGATTCCTTTTGTGCAGTCACAGGTTTCACTACCTTTGCCTCAGACAGACAACCTTCATATCACCTTCCATCCTACTCGCTGTGGTCTTCAAACTGCCTATGCAGTTTACGCTGAGCTGACACTGAGCTAGATCAATTGCATTTAACCTTTGTTATGGCATCCATTTTTTTCTCAGTTTCTTAATTGCTAAAACGTATTACTGGGTTGTTCTTTGGGCCTGTGGCACTATCTGAATAATTGTGCTTTCCAAAAAGTATCCAAACCTTATTTGTAACTTACAACGATAACATTGTGAAAGTCCATTTCTAAAGAGAAAATCAAAGCCATGACAGATGGAATATTGTACCACATCTTCAAGGCAGGAATAGGACCAGCAAAACCAGCTCCCTTAGCCTCTTTCCATGGCCATTGGCAACAGATAGATACAGAAGCCCATCATGTATTGCCTGAAGTTCTATATTCATGTTTCAACTCTAGATGCAAATCAGAATATATTCATCCCATCCCTTTGCATGCAACTCTAAAGCTGACAATTCCTGTTTCATGCCTCACTTCTTTCACGATGTCTCAGTTGTGAGAAGAGAGACAAAGCTGTAATTTGTTTTGATCAATTGATATTTTGTTTATTCCTTTTCTAAATATTAATAGATATAACTATTTTAAAAGTTTAAATTTTTAAGAAAGAGAGAAAAAACATAGCATTCATTAGACAATAGATGTTATCTCCCCTTTTCACTGCCTACAGATAGACAGCAAAACATTGACAGATGTGTGATAAGAAATGAATCATCCTAGCTCACTTCCAATCATTTCTCTTTTATTCTAAATTCGTGTTTCAACTGCCAGACCCTCTTGAATTGTCAGCATCGCTCATTACCTCAACTGTCCATAGGGGCAGAGCGATGTACTTCAGTCCTGTTCTTAATGGGGTTTGTTCCAGGTTTCATTCATTTCACTATTAATTGGACACCATTCCACACATCTTGTCCTATGATCTAGTAGGCCAGCCTGAAAGAAAGGATCCAAAAGGTCGTATGAATATTTTCTTTGTTTTTTTTACCCTCACTTCTACTGCATGCTAATCAACAGTGTGACCCAAAGCGTACAACAATCAAGCAAAGAGATAGACTTAGTCCAGAAACATCAGTGATTTTTTATGTCTCTCTCTCTGCAGAAAGTAGTGAATTAGATGGTTAGAATATTTTTTCTCCTTCTGATCTTTTAACTGGATTATCAATGTCCTCCTTTGATTTTCTCAATGGCTTATTTTAAGAGGAAGGGATAATATGAATTCTAACACTGCTGTACCCTTTGAAACAGAATTTTAAAAGCTGTGATGTAAAAGGGGGAAAGAGGGATTCAATTGACTGAAAAAGCAGCCAGAGGAGTGGGTTGGTGCCAAGACAAGTAGCACAGAGAAAATCAAATAGTTCTAGACAAGCAGTTAGAAGATGCTGGTTTGGATAAAAAGAGGCTGGCAATTATTCGAAGATCAGAAGAATAAAAATAAAAAGCAGACAGGAGAAAAAGGATGAGAAAGGAAAAAAACATAAGCATCATGAAACTAGGCAAAAATAAACTGAACTACTTTTCAGTGTGTATTTCTGTTGTGTACTGTATTGTGTATCTGTACTTAGTTCATAGAAAAAGGCTGCATACAGGTCTTAAAAATTCGCTAGCTCAGCTATATTGGGCATGCATCACTGCAGGCAGAAATTTTATGTTTATTTGGACAAACTTTTCCTCTGTTCTAAACAAGGTGGAACCACCCTGACATCATTACAAAACCCATTGTGTGTAGACATAAAATGTTATAGAAGTCATTCTGTTTGTCCCACTTTGTATTTTCATTAAAAAGGAGATAACACAGTTCTGCAATATTGTAAATATGAGATCAAAATTGTGCCAATTAAAGGAAATACTTCAAATACAAGCTCAGAAAATCACAAACATTTAAATTTTAAAATATAGAGAGTATATATAAAATATAAAATCTTGCTACAGATCATGAGTGAGGCTTAAAGACTTGTGCTGTTTCTCAGCTCCCATATTCATGCTGTCAGGCATAGATGGCAATTAAGTAACAGTCTGGATGATACTTGCAAAATAACCCTCTATTACATCTCTATGAAAAGTATTTTCCTGTTGAGTATATTGAAATAAGTTACTGTGGAAACATCCATTTTCCATTTAATAATCCAATTTATGTTTGGAAATAAGGTTTATGTCAGAAAGCAGACAGATAATTATCCTTCAGAGAATAAGAAAACACAAGGTATTCCATCTTTAAGTCACCTAATTAACCACAGGACAGATCTACAGATAGCCTACACTAGTGTTACACTAGGGAAAGGAATTAAGTTTCAAAGTTGATGGAATATTTATCTGTAAAAAATACATTGCAATGCAAAATTTTGCCATATATGTTCCATATAGAATTTTTTTACACTACGTTTATACTAAAATGCCAAATTGCTTGAGTTATGCCAAGTTTTAGAACTCAGTTCTGAAACACACTTCATAATCCTGGTTTTGACACTTAACAAACTAGCAATTTTTTTAAATTGTAAAACTTCTGAACTGTCAGACTACCTGCTTTGTGAACAATGTAAATTTAAAATAGAATTACTTGGGATCTAATTTGTTGCATGCCAACTGGAGTCTTCAGCATCTTTTAAGACTGTGTTCTAAGTGTTCTAATCTTGAGAAAATTATGTTTCCAAAATTTAGGATGACTAGTACCATAAATTTGCATAGACTCAGGAGGAAAAGATTACCTACACATGGATGAAAACCAGCAAACCTTGCCTAATATCTCTTGCCTTCTGGCTCTGTAAGAGTCTGGAACAACAGGTACTTTAGTCAGAATATTTTGACTATAGAAGATTTTTGTTACATATCTTTGTAGAATTAGTTTTATTTTATTTTCAATATAGTCTTGTTGCGAGCTTACAGAGCACATTGTACAGATCACAGAAATGGCAAGGATCACATTGCAAGGACCTATAGGCCCCCAAATAAAATCAAGGTTTGAAATGAACAAGCATTGTCTTTAAAGGACATAGATAAGATTTTAAAAACATATCAGAGATGGATTATAATGTTTTAAAGTGAACTGTATGTCTGCTGAAATTTTCAATAGTACAGCATCAATAGACGCTAATATACAGAGAATTTGATACATGTGCAATTTGATAATTATTGTTCGACTTAGTGGTTTTAGAAATGTATCTGTAAGTGACTTTGGAGCAGCAATCCCAGTGAAAGCAAGTGAGACTAAATTTCTAAGCATGTAAACTAGAAATTCATTATGCTCTTTTGAATATTTTCATTCTTGTGCTTCCTTTCATATTATATGAAAACAGAAAGTAAGTCTGGATTCACCAGTACATGAAAGCATCTGTTTAGTTTTAGGCATCTAATAAGCTCCCTTCACATTAATTAATTGGCACTCCTAAAGCTCCGTGTATGTTTAGTCTAGATTAGAGCCCTCGTAACAGTCCCCAAAATGCAATCTTTTAAATTTAAAGATCTTCTATATAGTGGCACTATAGGCACTTTACAATTAATGATACACTTTAATGATTATTATTCATCTAGTCTCCTCAACCACCTACACCTTGGTTTCAAATGCTTCTTATATTTTTGTTGTTTTGTGGTTGAGCATGGTCATCTGTACAAGTTCTGTACATAGGGTGATGTTTCATCTACAGCAAGAAATGCAAAACTATTTCTGGATTTGAGCAACATTGTCACAAGTTTTTCACAGTCTTACAATGGCAAGAAATGGTAAAAGTGCTTGATTCTCTACCAGAAAATTGATAAAGTGTTGCCTAGTAGAATTCTTTTAGTAATTTCCAATCTCATGGCAGCATTCAACAGCGGTGGATTCACTTTTTGTTAATGTGAGTAAACAAAAATCCAGCCTTCATTTACATCCAGAAAATGGTAGGTATCTACTGGATCTGAAATGTAGACAGCTGGAATGACGCAAGATGATTATTTTCCCTTTCTTCATCATCATAACAGATTGTTAGTTATTGCCACTAGCAATTTCATTACACTCAAGTTCTGCTTTGATGTAGAACAACTAAGATACTGTATTTTAGCCTTGAAAATATCGTAGTCATGCTAAAAATTATTCTGAAAGCTGCCAAGTATCACTTCTTCATTAGTTTAGAATATCCCCCGGTTCAATCAAAAGGAAAACCATTTCAAAACTCATGAAAATAGGTCTGCTAGGAGCAGGACACTTTATTCCTTACATGCAGCGTGTTGACTATGAGGGAATTATAGAGAAGATCATATCACAATATTAAATGTGCTTCTGAAAGATGAATATGGAATACAGGGAAGAAACTCACTCCAGGCACTACGTATCAATTACTGATATGACACCCTCAGGGAACTACATTACCTTCCATTAATTACAAAGTATTAGCTCTAATCTCCTATAGTGTGAGAATATTGTTTTACATTGCTAATGGGCCCTAAAGGAGTGGTTCATTCTTCCCCATTTCCACTGTTTAGAGTTTCCTAGCCAAAACACCGTAATTCTACAGAATCTCACCTCACCTAACTACTCCATGGCTGAAAAGAATCCAGTTAAAGCACAGATGGTGTTTCTGTAAGGAGAGCTCTAGAAAAACTTTTGCAGAGAAAACAAACCACACAGCAATAAACCACACAGCCACGTTATTTATTCTCAGAATGCTATCAGTTTCTACTCAGATGATCGATTCATGCTGGATCCGTAATTTCATTCCTTTGCTGAAAGGATTGATAATGCATTTTTAATTTCAGCTGATTTTCCTAATAAATCTTTTCCTTTTTTTTTAGTAACTTTGTAATTGTTGGGTTTTGGTTTTGTTTCATAAAAACTGTGTCTGGGGAGGAGCTTCCAGTGAAAGGAACAGACTTAGGAGTTTAAAACAAAACCCACTAAAAATAGTTAATGTCATAAGCCCCCAAATATTTTTTAAAATCGGTAGTGTGACTCTTCTCTTTAGATGATGAATATCAAGAAATAACATAAAATTAAATGAGGAGACACAATCACTGCTTTGCAAATTTTTTCACCCACAAGTATCAAGGGAGATCCACTGACAAATACGTTCCTTGTTTGATTGAATCCTGCTGAAAACCTGTTTTAATATAGAGTTTCAGAAAAATGGAGAGGGAAGAACTCTCGGTCAGTCTAGCAGAGGTCATGGACGAATGCATGCCAATAATTCAATATGTAATGCAAAATAGTAAATAAAGGAGCACAGCTTAGAGAACATGAAGGCTTCCTACTTGCAGTCAAGTGCAGTCAAATGTCATCTGCTTGCTTGCAGAACAGCTAAGCAACTATGCAAAGGAGTATTTTGCAAAATGATTGATGGTTTTGCTGATGAAAATTGGAAACCACTAGCTGTTGCTTTCTAGTTTCCATATGCTGTCACCAACAAATAAGACTGACAGCCAACATTATTTAAAAGTAACAATGAATGAGACATTACACTAAAAAGAAGATGACCACATGGACCATCACCAGCTGGACTAACTGGTTTCATCTGAGCTCCACAAGGTGAGTAGTGCTGCACATTCTGTGTGTCAGTAGAGAAACGGATCAAAGGAAGCAAGGGGATCCATGGGTCTGATGTGATTTGCTATTGCCAGGCAACAAATACATCAAATGTCTTAGGAATGAGAGAAGAAAAAATTACTTGGAGATGGTTCCTTAGCATATGTAATATACAGTAAGCAATCATTAATAAAGTTGTCTTCTCTGCATAGTGGAGAAATGATTTAGATTTTGCTCTCATCTTTATTTCAAGAGCAGTAGTAAAACCCACCTGAGACATTAGTTAAGTTTAAACATAACTTTAAGTACCTGAGTAGCCCTATTGACTGTAATGATATTATGAAGTTACTTATCAGTGCTAGTGCAGAATCCAGTCTGAGGATTCTGCTCTCTATAGAATAGTTCAAAGAGAAAATATATTGTCATGGAGTTGTTTTCTTCATTAGAATTTTCCAGAAAGAAGTCAGTATTTAGAATGTGTTAATATTCAAATGAGAATTACTATGCACATTCTTCCATTTATTGAGATAGTATTTTAATTTGATTTTAATGACTGTAAAGTGCTTCGAGATGTTTGTAGGAATACTGCTATATAAACATAAGTGGCTGATTACATTATGAATTTTTAGCATGTCACTTTTAGTACAGAGGAAAAGGAGTTAGAGAAGTGCAGGTACCAGCAAACTGGAACTCTTTAGCAGTACAGTGACTATAAGGCACTGTTAATACTCTGTGCAACCCTGACTTCTTTTTTCCTCGTATTTGTGCAATGGTTTTGCAGCATCCTGGGCTGCATCAAAAGAAGCGTGGCCAGCAGGTCAAGGGAGGTGATTCTGCACCTCTACTCCACTCTCGTGAGACCCCACCTGGAGTACTGTGTCCAGCTCTGGAGCCCCCAACATAAGAAGGACATGGACCTGTTGGAGTGTGTCCAGAGGAGGGCCACGAAGATGATCAAAGGGTTAGAGCACCTCTGCTATGAGGACAGGCTGGGAGGCTTGGGGTTGTTCAGCTTGGAGAAGAGAAGGCTCTGGGGAGACCTTATAGCAGCCTTCCAGTACCTAAAGGGTGCCTACAAGAAAGCTGGAGAGGGACTTTTTACAAGGGCATGTAATGATAGGATGAGGGGTAATGGCTTCAAACTGGAAGAGGGGAGATTTAGAATAGATATTGCAAAGAAATTTTTCACTCTGAGGGCGGTGAGGCACGAGGACAGGTTGCCCGGGGAAGCTGTGGAGGCCCCATCCCTGGAAGTGTTCAAGGCCAGGTTGGATGGGGCTTTGAGCAACCAGGTCTAGTGGGAGGTGACCTTGCCCATGGCAAGGGGGTTGGAACTAGATGATCTTTAAGGTGCCTTCCAACCCAAACCATTCTATGAGTCTATGATTCTTTTGTGCTATGTTCTACGCCTTATGTTTACGTAAGCCAGCTGCAGAAATACCTCCTTATTGTGTTTGAATTCTTCTTAAAGAGAATATCTGACATAGAAACTTCTGCTCTTGAAAGCAAGATGCTGGACTATTGGCATGAACTCCATAAAAGCATAAAAAACTATCATGTAAGCTACTACATATAGCTACTGCTCCTCACAGCTGATTCCCAACATCACATAATCTGGCCATCTATTTAGCAGTTCAAACTATGAGATTACTATTTTGAGTGTGTAAATAAGTGCCACCATAATAAATTTATTCAATGTATGTGAGTTAGCACCTGCATTGGTATTTTTACATGAAAGGGAGATGGTAGCAGGCTGCTAGGCTCTGTTATACTTGAAGTAAGAGTTTTATTTAACATTACTTTATGTCACTACCAGAAAATGGCTAAAACTTCAGGATTTAGAAGGCTTCTAAGGCTTTAGAAATTCACTTATTCATACCGTATCCTAAAATCAGTTTTAATTATAGACATCACCTGAATAATGGAAGTGTGGAAATGGCTGTGACTATGCAGGACTGGTGGAGATTGTGACTGTGGTGACATAACAATAAAATGGTTGTAGGTTCCCAGCATATCTCCAGCTCACAACACCTCCACCAAACTACTTTTCTATCACTATACAGCTTTTCCTACAACACTGATAAAAGGAAATATGAAATGAGTCTCTCACATAAAAAGCCTATGCAGCATGAATGCACTTATTCAGGTCACCAGTAGAGATGAAGACAGTATCCCATCCACACCACAGTTACACTGATTTACAACAGATGAGGATCTAGTTCTTTACATAAACTGTCATCTAGTGCATGCAGATTTCACAGATGCAGGAATGTTAACACCAAAACTGGATGGTTAGTATTGAGCCAGCGATAGTCAGTTTCAAAGTGAAAAATCAAGGAGAGATTTCTCATATGCTAACGTGTGTTCAGTTAATCAAATATGGAGAAGCACATTTTAGAGCCTTTCACTGAAGTTGCTTTTTAAAGAATGATATACATTTTCTAGCTACCAAAACATACTACATGTGCTATCATTTCCATTAAGTGCCCTGCAGACTTGGAAGTATCATACTACTTCACATTGTTTTTCTTGCTTGGTGTAGTGCAATAAATTGCTATAGTATTTTAGCCTAGGAAGACATAACCTAACATACCTCTCTATCATTGTCTCTGCTGATAATTACATGCTTGGAAGGATGCCAGGGGACAGTATAATATTTGTTATTAATATTTCCACTCCAAATATAAACAACTGTCTTCCTATATTTCACATGAGACAAGGCTCATGGTTAACATGTATTTCCTTCTCTTACTTATTTATGCCAAAATCTTTGTTACTGGGACATCCAGAGGACAATTCTTACAATGTAAAGTTCTGTAGCTCTTCAAAAGACCAATGACAATTACCATTTTTATTCAATTTTTAGTGTTATATTAATATGGACATGACCTCACGTTGTATGATCTGGTATTCCAGGCAGCTTTGACATCAGCTAGGATATCCTTACCTATAAATATATTAGGATTCTGGTATTTCTTACAATCAGAAAGAAAATATTCACCTTGATACCTTTTTAGAGCTAGGTATACATATACGTATGTATAAAAATTCACTGTAGATAAATACAGACACACACATGTATCTGTCCACACAGGTACAAGATAAAGCACAAGAATACATAAACTCATTTAATACATTATAATTTTTATTAGAGAAAGTGACTGTCTATTGATAGCATCCATGTAGAATTCTGGTTGGTTTATTTCATCTGATGTGAGAATTCACAAGCATCTTTTGACAGAGAATATTGGGTAGGCAGGAGCGTGACATACAATCTACGGTGTAACTATGATTGGCTACAGGGCAAGAACATTCCCATCACAATCTAATCGGTATTTTCAACCTGCTCTAAGTGCTCTGACTTGTATCCTTTTTTCCCCTCAAAATAGAAAATGGTATTTACCTGTTTCACATAGGAAAAATTGAGGCATAAGTAATTTGAAGATTTTCCCTGATTCAGTGCCTACACATGATACAGAATGAATTGGAATTCCTGCCAGTTTAGCCCCTGACCATAGTAATTAAATAACACTGACTTTTTGTGAAGCTGAAACTGGAAGGAGTGATGTATTATCCTGTCTCTTGAACGGTACCTGTAGATCATATCATCATGCTTCAGCATTAACACTCTATATCCCCCCTTCCAAAAGGGAGTTTTCCCCTAAATATTTATTTAGTAGCTTACATGTCAGGAGATGAGTCTGTGTGTGTGTATGTTACTTACGATTTGATTGACTTGTTCATCCTCTGGATTTGTATCCCTACTGTTCCCCTTCCCTTCTTGGGAAATCCTATTATATCTAAGCAGTCATATGTTGGTTGTTCTTTTTTCTTCTTTCAGCAAGGACTAAAACAAAACATCTATGCCCTGTGTTCAGTTGATGCTTTCCTGTCTTGTCTGTATATCACAAAGAATCAAAATCCGAGAGCTACAAAATATGCCATGAAGTAGAGCACATCAGTCAATCAACTGAGACACGGAATTAACTTGAATCAAGTCACAGAATCATTGGCATACAGCATAGCATGATACACATTGACTTATACTTCAATATGAGTTTAACTTAATTTAGGATTTATAGTTTTTCACAGTGAGCTTCTGTACAATTAGTCAAAACTGCCCAATTCAGACTACATTGTCAAAGCAGTGTGTCAGGTATCAGTTAAGTGACACAGGTTCAACAGGAATTCTAAATAAAACCCGTTTAACACTTCTGGAATACACTTCTGCAAAATAACTTCTAGCTTGCATTTTTATTTTTTTATTTATTTTATTTAAACTTGTGGTATGGAACATAAATGGCTTGGCTAAACCAACATGAAGTTCTTAAGTTTAAAAAAAGAGACATGACTTTCTGATCTAAATTCTTTTTTTACTCTCTTTCCAGGAAAGAATCCTAGTGATTAGGAATTTAGGATGTAGCTCTTGCATATGACTCCTGTGCATGCTGGAAACTGTGTAAGGAGAAAAAAGGCTGGAGCTGGATACAAAAGGAAGGACTTCCACTTCTACTATTACATATTCAAGCCTGTTCTGTAATAATGAAATCCAATAACAAAACCAGTCAGTTGAAACAGGCCTGCCTGCCCTTACAATCCGCTTAGAGCAGACAACAGTATCTAGCCCCACTGTTCCACGACTTACATAGCACCAGTGATTTAAATAGCATTTTCTATGTCTACACGCTATAAGCCAGATACACACATATGTGTCAAAGGGGATATGGACCGCAGGTTATGACTGCTCTCTGACTTCCTGTTACATAAAGAAGAACCCCTGAACAACCAGCTTCAGCTTTTCTTTCTGCAGATGGATTGACAGAGTGAAAATAAGTCAAAATGTGAGCAGGCCTGTTTGCTATTCTTCCACTGCTGTACAACATAGAAAGCCTTCTGAGGTGGAGAAGGGATGGTCAAACCTTTCCTTAAATTTTTTATTAGAAGGTATTTAGTGAAAATTTGTTAATTGTTCTGTATTTTACTGGGCTGTGAGTCTTACAAGTTGCTGAACGCACATTTAAATTCCAAGTTCTCTGGAGTGTTTATGTACTATGTTTGATCCTTTTTGTAGGTTGTGGTTTATATGAGAGACTCTTTTGCCTTTATAACTAAGCTTTTTATTTGTGACTCAGTCATACAAGTTTGACACTTATTCTGCTTTTCTGCGACCTCTCATGAGTGTGTTACAAGTTTTGTTACTTTTTTAAACCCTTGTAATTCATTTCTGGAGTAAAGTGAGAGAAAAATGTCTATTTCTAGCCCTTATGATTGTGGAGAAAAGCCTGAAAACGTGATCAGTGTGCAATATTAAGGATTAGAAAATTATAGGAAAAAATTAAAAAGCCCAAAGGTGTTATTAATTTTTTATCTCATAATTTTTAAGCCAATCATGATTTTTAGCCTTGAGGTTCACAGCATGATATACACCATTGTGGTATTTATGTAACCATGTGGGCTTGCCAGTCTTTAACTTGGAAATATGCTCCCAAACTTTTTACTTATTTTAAGGAGACTAAGAGTTTACTAATGTTTTTAGTTCTCAACATGACAGACCATAGTTCTCCCTTAGGGAATTCCAATAACTTCCTAAGAACAAAGCAAACTGAAGTAAACAAAGTAAACAAAGTAAATTTCAGTTTCTGCCTATTCACCATATCCAAAAAAGAAATTGGCAGTTACTTGAAGATGTGTACTATCAAGCTAGGGGCACATTAATTCTCTGCATTAGATTTATCTATCCGGGTGTAACCTGTCTCTGCTTAGAATGATTGAACTGAGCTCTGTGTTCACAGTGTGGCTGGAAAGAAGACAATAATTTCTGAAATGAAAAAAAACATCTATCTCACATCACCGACTGCATTATTCTCACAGTTCCTCTAGAAGGAAGAAGAAAATTAACCTATTCAGTTTTTTAACAGCAAAATACCTGCATTGATACAAGCTGATTAGAAAGACCAAAACCAAAACCAGCAGGAAGGCGGTTAAGCCATGCAGTAGTGTTACAACAGGAAAGAAGGAAAAGACTGTATATTAAGGTAAAAATGCAGGTTTTGTAAATTAGTGTCTAACTCCACAAAAACACTTCCTGAATCACATGATTTGAATTTTTATCTAGAAAACAAGCTTCAAAAAATCTGGCTGATTTCTTCTCCTGTATGCTCTCAGGTCATGGTCTAACTCCTCTTCAGACTACTTTGAGCCTGGGAGACTGAGTATCAATCAATCCTACTTAGCTCCAGTATTTCCATGTCAGTGCTGGAGTCTGGATCATATGATCCAACCTTAGCTTTCTCTGATACAATTCCTGCCCACCTGGTGAAAGCTCCCTTTTCTAGATCAAACTGAAAATTCAGAAATAGATTTTGAGTTAACATTTGGAAGATTCTTATATTTTTTTAAGTTTGGTACCGTCCCTTGTCTCTAATACTATCAGGATTTCATGGCTGAAACTCTTAAGGGCATTGTGTCCATTGTACTCAATTAAGACAAATACCTGTTTCAGTGAGCTATTCCATCAACGACAGTCACCCATGTCCTCAGCTGCTTCAAAGAAAAGGGCAAGAAGTCCTAATTACTTGGACAATCAGTAATTTATATCATTCTGCCTGTTTTGTGGGGGTTTTGTTTTGGTTTGGTTTGTTTTTTTGTTAAATTGTAGTTGCAACTCTGGAAAGTCCCCTTTTACATAGAAACACACATTTCTTTTATAAAACTTTCAATAAGTTTGGCCTCAATCATACTGCACGGCAATGAATTCCATGGACAAATAACATTGTAAATATCATATATCTTTTTATTCCTTTTAAAATACTTGTTATAATGCCAATTTAATCAGCAGTTGAAACAAAGATTAAATTAGTGCAAGAGTTATTTAGAAGTAAAAATAGGGAAATATTTCCAAAATTCTGGATGGCTGAACACACAGTTATTTTGTTCCCAGTGTTCAGAGACCAGCTGTGAGCTAGAAGAACCTTCTGGATAGAGCAAAATCGTGTGTGTTGCATTTCACACTTTCACTGTATACTAAGTAGTCAGATTGTAAATGTCTCTTGTGGGGTTTTTTTATTACTTTTTTTTCCAAAACAGAACTCCTGAAGTAAGCGTGTGTTGATTTATTTCTAATACTTCTTCTAGAAATCATTTTAAACATTATTTTCTCATTCTGTAGGTCTAAAAGAACTTTTAAAGATTTACTCTGGAAAGTTCAGAAGCTAACCATTTCTCTTCTCAGCAGGCAGAGCTGCCATTTGGCTGAAGTATGTAATCCTCAGGATTTAAATTAGAGCCTCTTTGAAGCAAACAAATATGAGTGAAACAAGGTAAAAAGTTTGATAATAATAACTGTGCAAATCTACCATTTATAATATGATTTTTAATGCCATATAGAAAAAATATGTTTTCAGAGCCATCTAGTAAGCATTCACAGATTTTTAGAATCATTCAAATCTGAATGCTTGCAGTGATGGTACAATGCTAACTTTTAAGTGTTATTTATAATTGTGCCAACGATGCATCCTCTTGGCAGATGGATTTAAATTGCTTTTCCAAACATTCCTTGGTGTTTTATGCTGAGGACAGATTTTCAAACCAGCAGACACCTGGCTGGTTATTCAAATAGGTAAAATATAATTTCCATGGGATCTTGGTGCAAGGACCTTTGGATTTCCCAATGGCATCTTTTGACATCTTTAAGGGGATGAGGTAAAAATGTTTTTCAAATACTGAAACAAACAAACAGGTACAAGGACCATCCAATCCAGATGACTGAACATCATTTCTCCTTTCTCACCTGTCAAAATACTGTTTAAAAATGGTCCATAGGTACCTTGCTTCTTGTCTCAACTACTCCTCATGACTTGAGTGCTAATTTCAGCCAGAAAGGGAGGAGCTGAAGGAGAATTGGTTCATCAAATTAAGGACATTTTGTAGGAGGGTGGGTCTTAAGGGCTCTTTCTTTTCAGCAATTACAGATGTAACTCTGTCTTTTGTAAAGAAAGTGCCCATTTAAAATATTTCACGGAATAGAGCACACTTAAAACATTTCAAGGCTGTTTTAAAGTACAACTTTAGTTTACATCCAGATTTATGGGTGTGTTTGTCCGTAATTATAGCTAATGAAAGAGACTGCTAAAGGAACAGTGCAATGAATTGTCCCAATCCTTCATTCTCTGCACACATGTAACTCTGATCCAGTAAGGTGAAACATTTCTGGATTTGGGCTAAATGCCACTTGAACTAACTGTTAGCATTCTTGTAAAGCTTTGAACTAGAGTGACTTCTTGTCACAGTAGTCAAGGCAGGAGCTAACATCACTCTGCAGTACTGAGATCCAGGTGAACGGAAAGCAGATATATTAATCATCTTTAATATTAAATACAACCAGTTCCTTTTTCTAATCTTTGCAATACTAACTTAGGAACAAGTAAAAACACCTACCCTGGTAAACTAGGAAAAACACACAAATACTGAAAGTAAAAACAGAGCAGAAATAAAGTGATAGGCTTTATATTCAGTTTACTAGGCGAGGTGTTAAAATGATAAATGTTTGTGCTATTACCTACTTTACATATTTACATCACTGATTTTTTTTTTTTTGCGAATAAATATATACTCTTATTTCAAATATACACTGTCTGAAAGAACCTGGAATGTAAAACACATTCTATAATTTTGCTAATGACAATAGTATTATACAAAATTGAGGACTAGATATTATAATCCTTACTAGAAATGCAGAGTTTGCCTCATGCCGAGGTTGACTAGGAAATGTTTTTTACTGGTGTTCAGCAATACTCAGTGTGGTGATTTTGTGAACTGGGCCCAAGAATAAAGCCCAAGACTCTTCATCTGTAAGGTATTGTAGTTATCCCAGCTAATCCGACTTATATCAAAAATTGCTGTAGCTACCAATGGATTTGCTCTCATGTATTATTTTTGTAATGCAGTAATCCAGATATCAATTTACACATTAACAAAAGGTTAGTACATATATCTCCAGAACTCCTGTACCACAACATTGTTTCACTTGATGATCACTTGTGAAGTAGTATGTCTGCTGATTTCCTTCTTCTGTCCCCTTTATCCATGCTCGTTCACTACTGAGTGAAGCACGGAGTCAATAGTTAGCCCTTGGCCAGGACAGACAAGTTAAGAAGCACAGATATATGTCTATATCTGTAATGTAATGAAGAAAGAAGAATCCATGATGCCTGTGGCAGGGATGAAATCTGTTAACAAGCATGCTTTGGCGTCAGGCTTCATCTGTGCTTCCCTGGCCAAAGCACCCTGAGGCAATTATTTATACTCCATTACATCTGGCAGCATTTGGGGAAGATAGTCCCAAAATGCAGAAACATTGTCTCAGGATACATGAATAGCCTTTGTAACTTATTGTACTACATCCCTTCATTAGTTTCATCCTACAGTTGATTGAATGTATGTACTAATGTGGATTCTCCCAGAAATGTATTTCTTGCCTTTTTACTTCCAGTGCTGCCACATGACATATCTAGCTCATGTGTTCTGGGGAACCTCCCAGTTAATTTTCCTAATATTATAGTGTGGGTGTTCCCTGATAATATCAGCCTCCGTTTTTCTATTTCGCATTCATCAGTGGACAGAATAAACATCATACAAACTTTATACAGAACTGCAGCAACAACAAATGCAAACAATGAATCATATATTAGTGACCTACAGGGAATATGTAATATTACAGTATTATCTCTTGAAAAAAGTGAATAATTCAACTTTTTAAAATATGCTTACAAGTAATTTGTAAACAGGAAAATAAATAGAAGTCAGGTGTTTTCTTACTCACTGTAGTCTCTGTTTTATACCATTCAGCTGAAAACAGAATTAAACCTATATACTTGACACTTATCTGTACTCCATCATTATTTATATATATGAAAAAAATTGTGAAAAGTCACATGTACTTGAATTTGCTATGCTAAATGTATGGTGACCATCCTGATATTTGTTAAAGCAAAATGTACCTCCCCTGTTCCTCTGATACCATCTGCAGATTACTTTCCAGAGAAATACAATTATGCCTACTATATTTTTGGCATGGATGGTAGGCAGGATCTCGTCTGAGCCTTCTTTCACATCAGTGACCTGGTCTGTCCTTCACAGCAATGAACAATATTTTTTCCCTCTATGCAAAAGCAAAGATTAGCTATGAAGCCACTAGGCTAGTGCTTTGAAAGCTAAGTGCTCATCACAGTGACAGCCATTATAAAGTGAAATATTTTAAATGCACTTATTCTAGATATTCATAACTCTCCTGTAAATGAAATAGCACTGTAAATTTTGTGAATAGCAAATATCAATAAGACATACATATTTATCTCCCTTATTACTGTTCTCTGTTTGCCAGTCTTGCTCTGGCTTCATGCTATACAACGAGCCCATTGATTCACAATAGCTTTGTAAAGGACCGAACCCAAACTAACATAAATACTGCTTTAACAGAGTAGAGCCTTGCGGATCCGTTACCTCATTCTAGGACTTGGCTCATATGTTGCAGTTACTTTGTGAACTAATGGACTTTCCTTGCTGATTTTTACACTGACGGTCTACACTGGCTGTTTCAAGATATATCTCTTTTTCAGATGAAAAAGTTAGCATTATTTCAAAATAAAGTATGCAGTATAAAGTCAAGTCAGAGGAGAAGACTGGATTAGTAACAGAAATCTAAACAACTGTTCTCAATATTGGAAATTCAAATGGCATCTTTTTGTTCTAAATGGAAATTTAGCTTTGCTGAGAACATACTCAGCAACAGTAATAATCTTACATTCAACAAATATCTGTCACTGCAAATAATTCCAAAGCCATTTACAGAATGAAAGACAAGCTGAACTGGTCAGATGCAGCCCTTCTTTGAAAGTTTCTGACATTATCCTCTTTGAACTGGAAAGAAATGCAGATAATATGAAGAGGTTTACCTACTGACTGAGAACAATTCATTTTTGAATCACGGAGGATGTGAACAAAAATGGAGAAGTCGTCCAGAGGGCATGTGAGTGTGTGGAAAAAGCATCAAGTCTGAGCTAACACCCCTATATGCGATGGTAGCCACCCTTGCATGGCTTCTGGTTCCATGGTGCTGTACAGACTACCACAGAGAAAAGCAGTGAGGGACAAGTTCATTGAGACTGAGATATTGACTTACTGGAAAATAGAACATGTTGAAAAGAAGCCCAGGGTGACTGATTCACACAAGATAACACAGTGCTGCATAGAATTTGTCCGTCTCAAAAGCAGTGAGAAACAGAACTCCATAACATGTAACGAGAAACAAATCCTGAAGCAAAGTGGATAGTCTGGATATTTTGATTTGGGTCTCCACTAGTTCAGTCTCCTTTGCAGAACACCATATTGTGAAAAGCACTCAGATCTCCTGTCATTTGGAACAGATCATATTCTTAAACAGACCTTAATTCATGCTTCCTGCTGTAAAGTAGGATACTGTTTGCTTATCAGCAAGGGCTATATTTTACAATAATGCTCTGTTTTTGGAGCCTGCTTTGTGATGTGCGTTCATATGGGAAGGAAGGTTATTTGACTCAGTAATACATTCCTTTTAAATTCTGGGGGTTTTTTAATGACTGTGTAACATGTATTATATATTATTTTCAGAACTGGAAAACAATAGTATATGCATGGCTATAGGTTTAGGTTTCTTTTGCACTTTAACATAGAGCAAAACTACTTTTAAATACTGAGGGTAGGTAGGTAATCACCTTGGAGTCTGCATGGTGACTGTATTATCACTGTTTACGTCACAAGCCTTGTGCCTATGAAAGATATGGAAGTCCTCTGTTCCCTTTAGAATGTGGCTCCTAGGCACTCAAGTTTCTGTTTTATGCTCCCTTCAGCCTGCTACTCAGCAATTCTCCTCCCCTCCGTAATTAGGATGCAAGATAAGTCACTTCTGTTTACATGGAAATTTGCTGGTTTAGTTCCAGTAGTGTGACTTTCCTGTAAGCACATGGTGGTCTTCCCCATTGCTTTTGAAGCAAAGCAGAGTTACACATCAGCTGGCTTGGCCAGCTTGCAATCAGAACGCAGGCCACATCCCTCCTAGTTATGGATGGGGGATGATTTTGGACTGAAAAGCTGACAGGCTGGGACCAGCTTAAAAATACACCTCTTTTGTCTCTTGCAATTACATGCCTTCGTGAAGCCACGGTGACCCAGTGGCATTTAGAGGATGAGTTACATGCCTTTGCCTTTACATATAAAGATTGAGAACAAGAAAAAATAGAAAACGTTCGGGGGGGTGTGTGGGGGGGAATGTTTATTTCCTACTCTTTTCCCATTTTGTGGCTGCTGTAGCTCCCTTACAGTCACCCTTCAAAGCAGTCTGCTACTACCTGGGAAATATTTTCAAAATCCTTTTACTTAAATTTCATCAATTTCAAAACATAATCTGTCCAGTCAATGGATAAATCTCTTTTAAATCCTGTGTTGTACACATGCCTGAAACAGCAAAGGCACGTTCCCAGAATCATTCCAATCATAGGGTATGTAAGGCGAGCAATACACTGTTTAAGCATCACAGTGTAATAACACTAATAAAAGCCCCAGTTATCCCAACCTACTGCAATATTGCTTGTTTTGCAGCACATCATTTCAGTAACCTTGCTTTGCTGAACCACTTATGATTGATTGCCACTGTAGACATCAGTGCTGAAAGTGTCACTCACAAACTTGCATTTATATTCTGTTCTCATCCATCTAACAAAAAGAAAGGCTTGCATATTTTTGACAATGATAAATTATGAGCCATTGAAGAGAGCAAAGACTTAGTTACTCTTTTAGAAAATCACATCCTGGACAAATATCTGCATGACACAGAGGATTTGACAGGGAACACAGACAGTAGCAAATGAACAACAGCAAGGCTGGCAAGTAACCTCATTTCACTTTCCTTTCCAGCCACACTGAAGGTTACCACAGGTCTTGTGTTCTCTCATAGGACAGTAGAAATAGTAATATTGCCTACAGCAAACCAGGCGAGGATAGGCAGTAAATGAACTTCAAGACTCATGCAAAACATTTAGTCTCCTTAATTTCTGGTTACTCTTTTACAATTGGAATTAAATGGCTCAGTTATGAAGATGAGAAGCAGTTTGGCAATCCATGACAACAAACTAATGACCTTCTAAAATAGAGCTGGCCAGAAATTTTCCAATCAAGATGTCCATATGTTGATTTTGAATATTTTTTTCCCCTGGAATATCTCAGTTTGATAGCCCTTCCTCAAATGTAAGAAAGAAACAACACACAAAACTGGACCCAATTGCTCAGTCCATTCCTCTTAGTCCATTGCTCCCAAAAGCTGTAATTTCACTTGAAGATTAAAACAGAAAAGAGACACTTTTGCCAAAAGAATTCCAGAGCACCCTGGTGTTCAGCATTGGTTCTTCTGATCCCACATAATCAAACCAAAACATTAAAAAGGAATTCTAGAGAAACAGGCAGCTATATTAGAGGCTACATTTACAAAGAGCTTAATTCCCTATAATTGGATTATGTGTTTTAGCTCACCAGTTCTATACACTATACTTTTTTCTTGTTATTTTGTTATTTTGTGTACTGTATATCCAGTATAAGGAATGTACAGACATTACAGGATATATCAACCACCTAGGAAGAAGTGACAAACGTCTTCAGTGCAGCCAATTCCCCTCTCAGGAGGACTCTGATTCTTGGGTACGTCTCTTTCTCTTTGCACTGCTAAGGATAAAACATGATGTGCACTGGAGAAACAAATATTTACGTAAGCCTATATGTCCCTATGGTTATACACAGTATCTTATAAATGTGGGTTCCAGAACAGTAATAGCTTCAATTTGCTTTTTGACAGCTATATTTCTATAAAGAAATATGCAACCATTAAGATTTTTGGTAGCAGATGATAAGCAGCAATTTTACTCCATTGCAAGGGAAACAGTAGCCAATTTGGGGTAGTCTCAAGATAAAGTTCAAATGATTATTTGTTAACAGGAGCATTCTCAAACCACTACAGCAGATATTCTTTTCCTATCCCTGATAATAGTTGACGTAATGCAAATTTCTTGACAGCACAGATGTTTTTGTACCCTGACTCCTCTCTTGCACACACCAGAATTAACATGAGGTCAGTGAAGTTACTCATGAGTTAACGTGGTTACAAATCAGAGGAGAATCAGTTTAAAGATTTCCTTTGTCTCATCTGACACAGATGTTTAGCCATATAGTGAGTTTCTTTGTTAGAAAAGAATTACAAAGCAAATGTCTCCATCTAGCTACTAAACTAGGGACCCTTTGAAGGTCATTTTGCCTATGACCTTGATAAGTTCAAGAAATTCCTCTCAGAACAGATCATCTATATTAATATGTGAAAAAAAAGAAAACGTCTTTTATTTAGTACATAATTTTTATCACACATATCTCTACCATCTCTTGTGACTTTCAAAGACTGTCATCTTTACTGGAGAACTCAAAAAGTAAGGATGACATTCCCAATTGATGCATAAAAGCTAGTTTATACCATGTCATAACATAGGCCCAAACTGTCTTTTCTGTAAATGCAGACACAAGGAATTTCTGAAATCTTGATAAGCCCTGTAAAGTGCCATGTCTTGGCAATACTGCAGAAGTCAAAACTATGACTGTTACTGAGCTCTGAGAATAAGAAAAGAACCGTGACAAGGAGAAATCCATTATAAAGAAAACCACATTCTAACTTTTCCACCTAATTGAAAAAAAAAAAAAAAAGAATAAATCTGCATTTAGAAAATCTTTGATACAGTGTTAATGAAAAAGAATTATTAATAGCCAGATAGCAAGATGTCATGCCATAAATCAGAGAGGAGAGAGCAACCAATTTTTACTTTGAACAGCTGAAGTCAGGCAGCTAAATCTGCATGTGGACATGCCTTGCCAGTAACGATAATAATATTTTCTATGCAAAAAATCATGCAAAGTAATGGGGTTAGTCATACAAAACCAAAATGAGTACATAAATAAATCGTGGATGGATCAGAGCCATAAATGTTTGAGTGGGTGCTTCTGTGTTTAAACACTTACTCAAAACTACCACAAAAATCTGAGCTCTACATGACACTACTTCCATTTTGGAAATAATAATAATATCTTCATGTTCTGCATGAAGATAAAAAACAGTTTGGGTTTGGTTTTTTTTCAAGCAACAAACTCATCTAGTTCCCAACAAAGCTTTTTGTTTTCAAGCATCAAACTCCTCTAGTCCCCAAAGTAATGAGAAAGCCTCATTTCAGAAAATACAGTAGCCAACGGATTAAAGTAGTTGTCATGGTCAAATCTTGCTTTATCTTCTTCACAAACAATTCCAAATCTCTTCTGTTGAGAAATTCCAAATCAGTTTTACTGCAGTTTCACTGGGTCCTTGGACTGCTTGAGCTCCTTAAAGAGTTAAGTAATTCATGAAAAAAAAATAAAATAGGAAAGATGTTCTTTCTTGATCAGCCTTTCAAAGCTAGTTCACACTGTATACAATTTGCAATCTAAGTACTACAACAAATACATATCAAGCCAACTTTCAGCTACAACAATCTCAGCTTTCCTAAAGTGTCACTTCCCATCATCAAAGCAATGACCACTGTTTTTTTCAGAAACGTTGCTAGCCCATTTTGTATGACGTCAAATATAAGGCACCATCCAACATTTTTTTGGTCCTTTTCCTGCAAGTAGCCACAGTTGCTATAATGGTCACAGTGACTAGATCCCACAGTAACAAAGGCAGTCAATATTTTTCTTCTAAATGCTCTTAAAGGTTCCCAAAATAATCTGGGATTTTGGGGGGACAAAATTTTATTAAAGTTAGAAAAAATATCTGAATACACATATGTATATTATGTAGGAAACTTAACTTTCCTTATCAACTTTGGCAAACTAAGTGCATCTAGAACTTCTAAAGTCAAAAGCTTAACTGTGAGTTGACAGCATTAAATCCATAGAAGGATGCATCCTACAGAAACACAAAGCAGTAGTTTTCACGTATGATTTAAAATAGGGTGGGATCCAATTTCTGGTTTTTAAAATTATTACAGTTTATGGTTTAGAGCAAGAGAGAAAGAGAAGAGTAGAGATAGTGCAGAAAAGGAACAGCAGCAAATGGAGGGAAAAAAAAAGTTAACACTGTAGTTTTTTCTCCTTCACTAAACACTTCCTCTACTTTACCAGCTTAGAATTCAGTGCTACAATTTTGCTTTAGGTATTGGATCTAATTGCAATAGCAGCTGGTAACAATTTCTCAACTCTACTGAACATACAGAATATAACAGTGTATAAAATTAAAGAGCATTGCTTTTGGCAAGCAGAACGCAGTAGTAGTTATATTGCTAGGCTGGGGTCAGGATTGAGAGAGCCCAAGAAAGCACCCGCAGCTGTTGGGAAACTATCATTCAAATTCATGACAGGTACGTGCACCAAGGGTAGACTTTGGAGAGAACAATGCAGCAGAATGGAGCGCTAAAGTCTCTGGATGAAATCACAGAAAAGAGACAAAACTGCAAAAAAAGAAACACTGATTAATGCTCTCATTAAACGTGCTGATAGCTGTAAGGAGTGGAAATAACATTTTAAAAAACAAAGATTTTGCTGACAGTTATTGATGTCTAGAACTAAGCAGATACTGCTTTGTATATTGGCAGAGAGATCATGAGTAAGGTGTATGGTTAATTCCATTTTATGGGAAAATGGTGAGGCCAGAACAGAGCAGAACACCTCTCAGCACAGGTAAATCAGATGTTATGGTACTAAATTATGAAAAGTTGTAACCTATCCAGAATAAGAAAAACATCTAAATATATTAAAAAAAAAAAAAAAAGCATTAAGTGAGTCAGCAAAAAATAACACTGGTTTTGACTGGCATTTTTGTGCTGGTTTTATATCTTAAAAGTGCAAAAACGTAAGTACTGGAGTGGTAAAATCACATTTCCCCAAGTCTCAAGTCCCTGTGGCTGTCCTACCACATCCTGGATACTCTGCTTCAGTAAAGTTTGCTTTATGTTTTAGTAAATTAATAGATCTAAGAACAGAATTCCTGGACAATACAACTAAAATGATACCTGTAAAACAGACAGTACTCTGCATGCTTGAACCTAGAGAGAGTCAATCAAAGTGGTAATCTAGCACTCAAAACTTTAGGCAGGCCACAGATGCTGCTGATAAAACAATGTTTAATGTATTCTCCAATTCAGGACCCATTGTAATAATGGGTCATGGTTTTCTGAAGAAAATTACATGGTGACATTAGGCCACATGTCCTGGTTTGAGGTAAAACGGGACCAATTTTGTTCAGTAACTTTACTTTTTAGCTAGGCCTCTTCTAACTGCTGAAATTAGCACGTTGCGCAAAAACTGTTCGCTCTCAGAGTGGTAAGGCCGATGTTTACAGTTGATGCCAAGGGATGGTTTGCAGACAGGCTCTTGCTTATCCTTACTGCTATAACAACCAAGGCCAGCCAGCTTTGGTATTTGCCCCGTTGGAGGGTCGGAAGCGGAAAAGCGTAGTGGGGTCACACCTGCGGGGAGGAGCGGACAGGACAGGTGACCCAAAAACCGACCAACAGAGTATTCCATCCCATCTGCATCATGCTCAGTATAAAAGCTGAGGGATCAAAGGGTCAGCCCTCCTTCTTCAACGGCAGGTGCCCAAGGGGGACTCTGTCTGTTTGTCTGCCTCTGATCCTGAACCAGAATCCAGATCCGGAATCCAATTCCCATCTGTCACTGAGTCCGGTCTGGAACTTCCCCAGTGCCTGCTGGTGACATGGGAGCTTGATACGATTTTGTATATATTTCATTATTTCCTTTTTATTATTAATATTTCATGAAAAGTAGTTTAGTTCCTTCTAAACTCATAAGCCTCTTTCTCTCTCTCCCTCCTCTCCTTAAAGAGAGAGGTGGGGAAAAGCATCTGTTGTTCGCCTCGGTAGCCAGTCCGGCCCAAACCACAACACCACATTGTGTCAGATACCAGAAAAGTAACATCTGAATTTCTGCTAGTGGCAAAGAGCTCTGAAAAATGTAAAGAAAGCAACAGTTTCTACTGAACCAGGGAGAAGTAAGACTGAGAATCTGCTTGAACTGTGGTACAATGAAAGCCAAAGAGAATGGGCCCTGAGCCAGCGGGGTGGTGTTGGGTACTTGCTCCTTTCCCAAAATCTGTTCTTCAAGTCATTCTGGGCAAGTATATTGCAAAACTTGCCTTGGAAGACAGATTTTTTTTTTTTTAATAATAAGCAGCAATGCTATTGACAGAGCTGATGACACGACAATTTTGTATACTTCAGGTTTTTCACAAAGCAAAATGCAGCTAATTCTGGAACTGGTATCTAAAATGCAAGTGAGTGTAAGACAGCTGTCAGCTTGGGCAAGGAGAAGACAGGCAGCTCTGTGAGAGCCTTCAGTGGAGTCAATGTTTCTGAAAGGCTAACAAAGCTGAGCGATAGAAAGAAATGTGTGTATGGTCTGCAACAAGGACCTGCTGTAGGAAGAATGGTTTATGGGAGTGACTTTGGGACTGTGTGTCAGGACACCTGAGCTTAATTTTGGTCATGCGACAGACCTCTTTGCCAGGGAGATATCCTGCTTTACTTTATTTCTTGAAATGTAATTCAAATGAAATTAACATTATGATTTTCTTCCCAGCCAAAAATATTTTGTAACGGAGTGAATAACTTTGAAAAAAATGAAGCATTTTATAGTTTAGCTTAAAATTGTACTTAAAAGCATGTAACATCTTCATAAGTACTAATATTAACCTAAATCAAGAGACAGATGTTGAACTCAGGCTTTCTAAATACTTTCTGTCACTAGGCATTAGCCCTGGAGCTGACTGACTATTTATTCCCTTCCAAGCTGACCTAAAGAGAGCAGAATCATACTAGACTGCACAGCCTTTTTTCCAAGTTACACGAGGTAAGAAACCATAGAAGACTGCATCTGCAACCTTGGACACATTTTAATCAAAAGGTTGCCTTATGCATTTTAATCAAGAGGGCAAATGATTGGGTTGTAACACAGAAATGCTATCTTAAAACTTCTTTGCACATGTGGATGTGCATATTTTAATTTCATGTTTTTTCTTAATTTGCCTAAAATATCACAAAGTTTAGTGTTTCTAAAATACTATTGTATTGCATCCTTCCAATGTCATAGAAATAAAAGTAGCTAGCAAAGACTGAAGTAGAAAAATAGCTGGCTAATAAAGGGAGAATCTTCCGCTAAATAGAACTAGCATTTTCCATACATCTGCCTTCTTTTTTCGCACATTACCTCACTTAAGGAAACAGAAATATTTGTAGCAATGTATTTTTCATTCATGCCTAATAAGACTCAGCCTCAGCCAAAGTACCATTTCATATGAAAACGGTCCTAAGAATCTGCTTATGATTAAAATTCTATTTCCTGTCTCCTCATTGGGAGCCATGCCCTGAAAAACGGACCACTATTCTTTTTTACTCTTAGAAACTAACCACTTTTCAGATTCTATTCCAGCAGTATATTTATTTTCTGGCTTTTAATCTCAATATTAAATAGAGGTGTATACTCTATGTTCAGAGTACAGGGTACGTTTCTGAAAGAAAAGGGAGATTTTTTTTTCAAAGAAGTACAATTGCACTACGTTTGAAATAGTTGCTTGAATGGAGGCAGTTGGTCCTTCCCTTACAACATCAAATTTTCTATAAAACACATTTTGCTGTTGCATTTGTCGTGGTTTCCTTTGGGATAAAGAGTTCTGAGTGCACCACAGGGTATCAAGTATACAAAAGTCTCTACCAGATTATGATGAAAGGCTCAGTATCCCAAGGCTCATTAAACTCTGAGCTTGGTGTTTGTGGTTCCCTGGGACAGGAACATTTTAATGGTACCAGAATATGCTCTGATACAGAAGCATCACACAGCTTTTTATTTTGGGAGTATAGGCTTTAAGACTCTGTTTGTACTAAAAATCAACTTTCATATTTTCTACTCACATTGAAGTCTGTTGCCTTCTTAGTGGGTGTGGGCAAATGGTTCGTAGGAGAGAAACACCTCCCATATGTTCTGAATTTCAATTTGGTGAGAGCATAATTTGTTCAGTTTTGGTAAGGTCTCAGCTGGAATACTAGATCCAGCTTGGGAAGCAATGATAATGATGAATGACTAAACAAATTACTGTTGATTAGTCTAAAGAAAGAAGACCAAATGGCTAACAGTCTTAAAAAAAAAAATCTAAAACAGCTGCAGAGAGAAAGGGAAGTACCTGTTCTACACGTTGGATAAGACAAGAAGCTTTAGGTTTAAAATACATGAAGGAAGATCCAAAATAGATGTTAAGCAAAAAGTCTGTAACAGTGAAACCTTGTTTCATTGGCAGTTCTTGAAACCTTCAGCAGGAGAATAAGCTTGAAAAAGTGTCTGGCAGGAATGACACAGGTTATCACAAAGAGGGGCAACTAGCTGTTAACTGCACCTCCCTTCCATCTCTTCTTAGCAGCAGCTGCCTCCCATGTTCCCCAGAGTGGAATTAGCCATCCTTTTACAATCCTCCCAGTTTGAAACTCTGATTCTAATGTTAGCTTCTTTTGAAAAATCTGATGAAATTGTCTGTACATTTTACTTCTACAGTATGAGTAAGACTAAAATATACGTAAAGTGGCACCTGCAGTACTAAATACATACCTTTTATCACAGAGCTATAAACTTGTTACTCCTTTTAGCTTCGCAGATGCACAAACTCATGCACATATACACTTCACAACTTTTTGCTGAAATTTTCAGAAAGGACTAATAAAATTATGTATTTATATGCCTGTTTTTCAGTTTCCTCTGTTTCACACTGTCTTAAAACAGGAAGCCCCCAGTAAGGGGTAGGCAGCAGACAGAGAATTTGGTAGTACTTTCACCAAGTTATTCATAGCGCTACTATTAATCTAGGCCATTCTTGGAGAGGGCAAAATCCCAAAAACTTACTATCAAATTGTTTGTATATAATTATAATATGAAAAAGAAGAAGGATCCTCTCAAGCCAGTACTTAATTTAGTTTACTGGTTTGATGTTGTCCAAACTGACTAATATCTAGTGGTGTGAGTTGGAACCAATAGCTGAGAAAGCCAACCAAGTTTTGGTTATGGAACTAAGAAGTTGAAAAAATTATCAGGAAGATATTTATTTCAGAGGCCATTTTAGATTCAATACATATTAGCATAAATTTCTTAGTCAACAGAAATAGCTATACATTAAAATATCAAAGTATAGTGTAATCCATTTCTTCCAGATTGCATTGTGATCAGATACTCATCTATGAAAATCATTTTACTTCCACGAGTTTCAAGGAAATTAACCCATTTACACCGGTTGAAAGTTTAATTCTATTGAGCGTATGTCCTTACATCTCAAGTAGGAGTGTTTCCCAGGTATCAGCTAGAATTTTTCTGTGATGATCCACAAAGAGGAAAAAAAAAGCATTTTAAGCCATTCTTGAGAGGGTCAATGATTAAACTGCCTGCTGTGTGAGACTTTCCTTCAGCTTTTGGTTTTGTTGTTTTGTTCAATAGCCTTTCTCCTCCTCTGTTTCCCCTAAAAATTGTTATGTTCCTCCACTCTAGATTATCCTCAATGGAATAGAAATTGGGCCAAATTAATTTCAGGCAGAATTCCACCAAAGTCAGTAAGATTTCACTGTAGATAAACTTGTCCTATTTAGTTGAAAGAAAGCTTTGACTCTACATTTAATCTTTCCTCTTCTAAAGATTTAGCAATCTTTTTCCATTATACTTTGCGGTTTTGGTTCAACCAAAGTATTATTTGTATTATCAAGAAAAACACTGTGTCTTAATCATAAGCCTCCTTTTTGAATTTATGTTTACTCATCCTTTGGTTCTCCCAGCCAGCAATATAGCTGGCCAGTTTAATTATCTTTATATGCATACTATGATTTAGATATTTTAGTCCCCAAAACTGTTCAAGGGTTGGTGCTTTCCAAATAATTAAGGACCCAAAGCTTTTAATTGACAAAGATAACAGTTGAAGAATTCTAAAACTTTTCATCAACTTACAGCAGGTACTGTGCATTAAACTTCCTTTCTCTGTGTTAGGTATTATTCCATTAATAGTATGTATTATAAGTATTGTATTGTAAAAACAAAGATAAGTAAGAAAAGAATCATGGACAAACTATGACAGTAAAACGTTGTACAGTTTTTCATAGCCTATCAACATTTTTATTCTTTTTCCTCTGAATGTTGGTTTTATATTCAGTGATTTCAGAATCAGGCACCTTAATGTTATATAAATGTTTACAAATCAGTGCAAGATCTACCAAATATTTTTTTTTTTAAAAAAAAGCATAGCTCTATTTTTATGAAGATAACTTTTTTAATTTTTCTACCCTAAGTTAGCAGAGCTGCATTTCACAAAGACAGACATGAGATCCAACATCCGAGGAGCATTTTTACTAAGTAAGCAAAAGAACAATAACTAATCAGTATGAGAGTAAATCTAAGCAAAAGGTTTGATAACTTACTTAAAATATAACATTTAACTTTATCTTCAGGAGGGAAACAATGCGTATATTTTAAGAGAAATTCAAATCAGCAGCCCCTGAATAGGGTTGAAATCAATAATTGTACACTTCCTGCAGGTAGATTACAGAACATGATAAATTCAATGCACGTTAAGTACATGTAATGGTGATGTTTGTTTATCTAACTCCAGAGTCCAAATAAAGGGTTCAACTTCTTTTTTTCCACCTTTCATTCAAAACTCATGAATACAGCAAACATGCTAATGACAATTTTTATATGAGATATTAATCTTTAATTTTCAATACATTGTTGGCTTTTACTGAAAATTGTTCTATAGCTTATCCACTCCTGTTTCTATTCCACTAAGGCATTTAGGCTATATAGCCAGTGAGGGCAAACCTGAAACTTCACCCTTCTCACTCATGATGGGCCAAGAAATGTGTAAGTTAAATCACCTAGCAGGCGCTAGAAGCTTCCTGCCTCTATTTAATGCCATTGTGGGGACCACACTCCTATCTGTGGAAGAACAAAATTATCTCAAGGAGTAATGTGGAGGTCAGCAGTAAATCCAGAAGTCTTAAAGCAGCTATGTTGCCAGTTGGTTTAAGGAAAGCTTCACAACATTTTAGCTGGAAGAAGTCATAATTAGAGGACATTGCCTTTCTACCAATGTCACCAACTACCTACAGTGCTACATTATAAAATTTCTTTCTCTACTCATGAGATCATCTGCATTTTTCCTTGGGCCTTTACCTAACTCCTAATTCCAAACGCTTTTTTTTTCTTAGTTAGTTATCTAATTTCATTGATGCTGTTTATCAATTACTATAAAAAGATAAAGTGTGTAACTCCTTCCTTGACAGTGAAAAGTTCGATTTTACTAGATATTGATGTAATATACTCTGTAAGTTGCAAAGCTTCTCCTGTACATAATAATGTTAAAATCTGATCTAACTCACCAAAGCCTCTTGAACTCCTGAGCAAGTTTCAGATTTACTTCACTGATAAATATTTTCTAGCAGGGAATCTTTACAAACCCCACATTTGAAATATTTTTGAATGCTTAAGTCCCTTCCTAAGTATGGAAGACAAATAGAAGCTACAGCTGTGTGTGTATATATATATATATAACGTCCTCCTATATCCTCTTTGTTTGGAGTGATTGGTTCACACGGTCTCTTTTGCTGACTTTTCACCCTTGAAAATAGCTGAATATCACACAGTAATTTTAGACTTTTGTTGAACTATCTCACTCTCTTTTATACTGGCCTAATTAATTTATCTTTCCAGACTATGTTCCTCAACAATCTCTCCCCTAAATTCCTGATGCTTCTTTTGTTTTACATAAATGAGAGGGTTTTTTCATTAAGTATACATTACCTGTGAAGAGGAAGAAGAAGAGAAGGAGGAAGAGATTTGGTGAAGTCAACAATATAAACATTTTTGTCATGGGTATTTCTCTTCACATTTTGTGGCATATTTGCCACTCCTGTATTAGCCAGCTTTTAAAACTCTCTTATTTGTACTTGATCTTCTTCATAGTCAGTATTAATTCCTTCACTGCTAGTTCCATTGGTTTGGAAAACAGTCCTAGGTATCAAAAAGCCATTTGAAACTCCAAGAAAATATCTCTAGAAATTATTCTATTGACATATCCTATTTTCAATAGAGGTGATGTGGGTTTGGGCTGATTCTCCTTTGAAATAATTGTAAATGTATTTGCTCTTGCCACCTAATCCCTATCTGAAAATCATAACGCTCTGTTAGGGATACCATAATCACCATCAGTAACTAGCAATGATGTTGAATAATCACCACTGTATTTTTGTTGTAACAATTCATTAAGGGTATAAAGAGATGGTTGATTAGACATTCTGCTCCATCCCACTGGGAAGAGGGCTGGAGGAAACATCTTGCGGTGTATTGAGTTCAACTCAGAAAGGAGCACAAGCACAAAGACAGGGGAAAAATCACGGCTGCTGACTCATTCTTCCTACGGAATGAATAAGAAAGCACTAATAAGAGCACTGCCAAACTCCTCTTTTCAAGAATCTTTTACAGCATTGGTGGGAAGATATGACCATGTAAGAATAGAGTCTGTTCCCTCTGCCCTACACGTTAACTCTGCTGCTTACATGTCAAGACAGGCCTTTGTCCGATCTTCCTTGCACTTGACAGTTCTTTTAGTAGAAAAAAGAGGGGAAAGCAGCGCAGTGTAAGCAATGAGCCTCCCATAAATATATTCAGTCTGTTGCAGTACTGTCCAATCCTTAGCCATTGCTAAATTTCCAGCGTGAAATAAAAAATAATAAAAAAATCATCATTTCTGGGACTTCTCTATATTGTACAAAAGAAAACAAGCCATATTTAATGCACTGCAAAATGCCACTAAAGGTACGTAGATAGGAGACAGACAAGTTTTTCCTAATCTCAAACATAACCAAGCTCTGAACTTAAAATTAACCTGTGTTCAACATGTACGATCAGATTCTTGCACTACTACATGAGTTACATACCTGCTTTGTAACGGACATTTAGCTTAGTGCTAGATTTTTAATGAGTTAATAGATTATAAGCAAAAGAGATTCCCAAAGCCTGAAATTAAATGAAATAGGGTTTGTCTTCAGAGATCAAGACAATTTGTTGAGAATGAAAAGTATCTTTCAACCAGGCTTCTCATACAACATAAGACAGGTTCTATGCAACAAAAGCTAAAATAACATAAAAAGGACCTGTTTCCACTAAAGCGACCTCTACTTCCTAAAGAATCACTGATTCCTTAGACAGCCTAGACAACTCTCCCAGCTCATTTCTTTTTTTATATCCTGTGGGGTGCAGTAGTTCAGTGCAGACAAGCACTTTTACATTTCCCTAACGGCTGGGTTCTCTGCATTAATATCCCAATGGGATATAGTGTTACTGAACTGCTTCTGCTGCATTTTACAGGTAAAAAAGAAAAATTATTCTATTTTCTGCTAAGTGAGAAGAAATAACTTGTAAGTATTTCAGTTACTTAACATTTGGAAATTTATTCTCATTGTATGAAAAGTTGAAAGAGTTGTCCATCCTTATCAGTTCTAAGGTAGGATTTCATCCTCTAAATCCAGTAAATAATTTATATTTTCAAAGTGAGACTCAGGCATCTAAATTTTGCCTACATGCTCAACTGTGCTTCTGAAACCCCCCCCTCCTAGATGCAATTCTGAAAGTGCTTCTCTTTTTTTTCCTAAAATTTCCAAAAAGCTTTTTGATGCATCCTCACAACTGTTCAACTTTGAAAAGTTCTCTCACAGTCCTCCATTCAGGAGCCATAAGCTAAGCATTCTTATAGCTTGAGCTTCCATCATAGCCTGGTTTGGTAGACGCTTGCAGGCAATGCCCAACACAGATCAACAGGGACTGGGTTTTCTATGAATTCTAGCTGCAGTCTTGAGTAATTTTTAATTTCAGCTGTTACTATCTCCAATATACAGAAACCCCATATTCAGAATACTTGATCACTACAAAAGAGCAGAGTTCAGAATCGGTTATACCACATTTTCCCCCATTTGGAGTGTGCTGGTTTTGGCTGGCATAGAGTTCATTTTCTTCACAGTAGCTACTATGGGTCTATGTTTTGGATTTGTGCTGGAGACATTGTTGATAATACAGGGATGTTTTCATTATTGCTGAGCAGTGCTTACACAGCGTCAAGGCCTTTTCTGCTCCTCACACCACCCCACCAGTGAGTAGGCTGGGGATGCACAAGAAGTTCAGAGGGGGGACAGCTGGGGCAGCTGACCCCAGCTGACAAAAGGAATATTCCATACCATATAATGTCATGCTCAGCAATAAAAAGGCGGGGGAAGAAGGAGGAAGGCGGGGGGGTGGACATTCAGAGTTATGGCATTTGTCTTCCCAAGTAACTGTTACATGGGATGGAGCCCTGCTTCCCTGGAGATGGCTGTACACCTGCCTGCCACTGGGAAGTAGTGAATGAATGCCTTGTTTTGCTTTGCTTGGGTGCGTGGCTTCTGCTTTATTAAGACCTATTAAACTGTCTTTATCTCAACCCATGAGTTTTCTTACTTTTACCCTTCTGATTCTCTCCCCAGCCCCACCAGGGGGGAGTGAGTGAGCAGCTGCATGGGGCTTAGTTGCCAGTTTGGGTTAAACCATGACATGGAGGAATGGCCTAAATAGGGTGAATTTGACACACAATATTTTATGCATTTAGTTCACAGCTCAGTCGCTCCACATGGTTCCTGGTAGGAACAACAACATAGCTCTAGAGGGGCTGTGGGGATACACAGTTGAGAGGGATCACTTGAGAGCTGGATCCAGTCCCAGCGATCATGAAACATTTACAAGCCTTTTCCAGAAGAGCTCACAATACCGCTACACTCTGTATATTCAGACCTCATAGGTCATAAAACAACATACTATGACAAGTTTAAGACCTACAAGAAAGGCAAACTATAATGTACTATTGGAAGACAACAGAAAAATAAAAATAAAAATCAAGACCATTACCGAAATTCTAGAACAATACGGGAAGAAGGAACTTGGTATGTCTGCTAAGGTGCATTTCATAAACCATGTTAGGTACAGAAGCAACACTTCATGCTATACAATCCACACTAATTTGCAATAAAGTACTTCTGACTGTAACATTTTCACAAGAATTAATTCTAACTTAGCCAATTTTTCAGCCAAGGAACATTTCCTTAGTTACAACAGAAACAGAATTAAATTAGTTCTTAAGAACAATTCGAAATTCCCCATGATTGACTACTATCTCCAAAAATGAGATAAGGGAAAATACAGAGGTGGATTTCATATAATCCATGTAATTCAAACAAACCAAATAATTCATGTAATAAAAGATACATGAGACTCACACGGAAGGATTTATTACCTCCCTTGCAATTTACATACCTTCATAGAAGAATTTTTTGCAGACTATTGTAAAATTCCTGAGGATTTCACAGGAGAGGTTGCAAACCCAGGGTAATACAAGTTTAGAGATTATGGATGAACTTTACTATGAAGTCAAATAGGTGGACAGATGAATAGTTTTAGAAAAGGAGGAGCTTGCCAGATATCCTTCTAGGAGACAGGATAAATCCATTCTGTATCTTACCAGACTTATCACAATCTTATGAAATACTGAAATTCTCTGGAAAACATATTTACCTTTTTTTCTGACCAGCTGTATTCTTAATCTTTAATTTTTCTAACAAGATAAAAGTATATTGCAGGCTTGCCTAAATTCCCCAAATTACTATTTATTTTGGTATTTTTTTTTTTTTTTACAGATACTTGAGTAACTGGATCCACTATTTTAGATTGTTTGACATACACTTTGCACTACCCCCTACCCAGTCTTCTTGAATGGTTTACAGAAACTTGTATTCAGAAAGAACAAGCATTCATTTTGCAACATGCCATGTAAGACACCTTGTAAATATTCTTATTAAATGTTATTACCCACATTTCCTAAAAATATGTTAAAAACACATTCTTTGTAACGTATTTTTACATTTACAAAAATATGTTACTATGTAACGTCTACAGTATTTTACACAACAGAGTAGTTTTAGCATTGGAGAGACGAATGTAAGATTCCCCACACCACCCACAGCAGTGTGACTCAGTATAATTACAGAGACACCACGAGTAGTGTTGAGAAGATATTCACTTGCTACGCCTACCTAATTACTGGCTTGCAGTCAGCAGTGCTGCCAGTTGGTGTCATAATGTCAAAATTATGACATCATAGTGTGGACAACTGGCCTCAAATGGCATACATTATGTACCCTGAGCAACAACCATTACTAATGGCAATTTCTGCTAATTTAGTCTAGATTTGAATTTGTTAGATAAAAAAGCAATAACATCAGCATACTCTGACATCTCTAAAACATATATTTCTCTATATGTACAGGGCGAGTTGAAAATCAAACTGCACAGTATGATTAGTACCACATGAAGTTGTGATGTTTTTGGGCCTTTTTCCTTCACTTTCCTTCCTTAATATACATTTCCATGCTGCCTAAACATACAGTACTTCATCTCCGTGTGAAAGCACATTCCTGGCTTTGTAAGTATTTTTCTTCTGCTTTACTTCCTCTACACGAAGTAAGAGTCTGTGATTCACAGATTAGGTCTACAATATAGCCTCAGTAGCTTTTGGAAGAAGTAAATAATCTTGTCTTTGGGTCCTGTGTTGCTATTACCAGTGCCTGAGCTAATAATTTCAAACTCCCTCCAAACTATGCAGTTAAGTGTCCACATTCTTTATTAGACCCCAGCACCCCTGTGCTGTGAGACATCATCTGAAGGAATTCCCTAATCTGCAAGAGACCATATGGGTATGCCTTTGACCTGGATATGTATTCAGCACTATGAGAAGGGAATCTCTTAAAAACCAAGAAAATGGTGAAGGCGAGTCTGCATGGCTGAGAATTGATAGGAAGGATTTAGCAGCTAAAAACCAACTGAAGCTTCAATTCTCTGGTTACAAAAGCAGTGGAGAAATTAATTTTAAAAAAACTGACTTAGTAAATAAATTGCTTTAGCTAATTAGTAAGTAGTGAATGAGTGAGCTCACTGGCATTCTTAATTCAATAGGAGCTGAGTCACTTATGAAAGAAAATCACCACTCACAACTAGTATCCTCAGAAGTCCTCAGTCCCAGACTTGAGAATGGTATCTGCCATTCTTTGCAAGCCCACAGGACAAAAGCAAATAAAGACTTCATAAACCAGTGCAAAAATTCTAACATAATAAACTTTTTAAAATATCTTTCCTTCTCTCTGTCTCAACAGAGAAAAATACATTTTATTCTACCGACCACTGTGCACAAGTTTAAACTACGGTGCAATTACAAATTTACAAGTTTTTTCTTCTTAGTCTTGCAGTTCAATGTGCTTGCCCCTTCCTTGTTCAGTTCCGCAGAATCACTTGTCCTTTACTTTCTTTCATATTTTCAAAGGTAGCACAGGATTTCTCTCTTAGGCATGTAGAGAATAGGACAGCTTCTAATTAAAGCCAATTGTAGTATGAAGCCTGACCTGCAAGGTCACCCCAGCAGATACATCACTCATACATTGTGCCACGGCAGTTACGTTTCAATATATGTACAGCTTTTATGAAGTTCCATTTTGTCACGGTATTGGACATAGTAAATATTTGGATAAAATAATCAGAAGTAGCTACAGTTAAATATAAATACATATTTCTGAATCATGCAATGCATATCCAAAAAAGGTATGACGCACAGTGTTTGTAATTGTGCGATGGCAGAGCTCCTAAGCATCCGAGTATTGGGTAGGATGTGTGTGAAATTCTCACCTCCCACCATCCTGTCTTACACATTCACTCCAATTCTTACAGGAAAAGCAAGAATCTAAGTATGGCAATAATGAAACTATCAAAGCACATACAAGTCTATAAACAATTTTCAGGACAAAAGGATTAACAAATAGAAAAGCTATCACATCAAACCAGGTTTCTCAAGCTCTGCAAAAACCTAGCACTGGAAAGGTCTGTATCTGCAGTAATTTCCTTCCCCCAGCACAAACTTTGGAATCCTATAAGTAAATCTACCGTCATCTAACTGGATTATCTGGACATCTACAGGTAGTAGTAGTGTCCTACATCTATGTCACATACCTACCTGGACTTCTGCAAAGCATTTGACACTGTCCTGCAAAACATCCCTGTCTCTAAATTGGAGAGACACAGATTTGATGTGGATGGACCACTCAGTGGATAACAAACTGGCTGGATGGCTGCACTTAGAGTTGTAGTCAACAGCTCAATGTCCATGTGGAGACCGGTGACAAGTGGCATTACACACGGTTTGGTACTGGGACTGGTGCTGTTTAACATCTTTGTTGGTGACATGGACCGTGAGATTGAGTGCACCCTCAGCAAGTTTGCCAACAAAACCAAGCTGTGTGGCGTGGTCGACATGCTGGAGGGAAGGGATGCCATCCAGAGGGACCAGGAAAGGCTTGAGAGGTGCGCCTGTGCAAACCTCATAAAGTTCAACAAGGCCAGGTGCAAGGTCCTGCATGTGGGTCGAGGCAATCCCAAGCACAAATACAGGCTGGGCAGAGAATGGACTGAAAGCAGCCCTGAGGAAAAGGACTTGGGGGTGTTGGTTGATGAGAAGCTCAACATGAGCCAGCAATGTGCACTTGCAGCCCAGAAAGCCAACCGCATCCTGGGCTGCATCAAAAGAAGCATGGTCAGCAGGTCGAGGGAGGTGATTCTGCACCTCTACTCCACTATCATGAGACCTCACCCGGAGTACCGCATCTAGCTCTGGGGGCCACAACATAAGAAGGACATGGACCTGTAGGAGTGAGTCCAGAAGAGCGCCACGAAGATGACCAGAGGGCTGGAGCACCTCTCCAATGAAGACAGGCTGAGACAGCTGGGGTTGTTCAGCCTGGAGAAGAGAAGGCTCTGGGGAGGCCTTATTGCAGCCTTCCAGTACCTAAAGGGGCCTATAGGAAAGATGGGGAGGGACTCTTTGTCAGGGAGTGTAGTGATAGCATGAGGGATAACGGTTTTAAACTGAAAGAGGGTAGATTCACATTAGATATTAGGAAGAAATTCTTTACTGTGAGGGTGGTGAGAAACTGGAACAGGTTGCCCAGAGAAGTTGTGGATGCCCCATCCCTGGAGGTGTTCAAGGCCAGGCTGGATGGGGCTTTGAGTAACCTGGTCTAGTGGAAGGTGTCCTTGCCCATGGCAGGGGGGCTGGAACTAGATGATTTTTAAGGTCCCTTCCAACTCAAACCATTTTATGATTCTATGATTAAAATAAGTTTAAATAAACCAGTTACAATACAAGTTGAACTAGTTCAGCTGAAGGGTGGAAAGGAAAGAAAAAAGGAAAAAAAAGAACCTTGCTCTTGTTATGCACAAGGTACCTATATTGACTTACCCACTAAACAAATTACCATTGCTAAAATCAAGACAGTTGCTCATCTTTCAGTTCAGATCTTTCTAGAAACAATATAAGAGTGTGGAGCCTCAGGGGTCTTCTGAGAGACACAATTGCCCTAGAGTTCTCCTTCCCTGAGATGCTGAAGAGTGTTGAGTACTTTGCACTGTTCTTCTATGAGATACTCAACTCACTTCATCCCTCTCTTCCCCATCCTAGTCTTTACTTGTTTATAGAGACAAAGAAGAGCGTCTGGGTTCTTCATCAATCCTGTCCCTTCCAGTGTAATTCACATAGGATCTATTTAGTCCCATAGGGGATGAATTTGGTAGGACTGCACAGCTGTACAGATACAGACAATATTCCTCACTACTGTCTTTCTCATATTGGCTTGCTGCATAAATTTCAGAGAAGCAGAAGGAATTTCTCTAATGCTAAACAATGCTAATACATGTGAGAAGCATATGGTTTTGTGTTTTCTTTGTTAAATAGACTCATCAACCCTGTGTCTCTTTAAAAGCCTCTCTGTGAGATGGCACCAATTCACTTGTATGTTAAGAGTACACTGGTGTGCTAATAACAAATTAGCATATGAATATCAGTTAGATGATAAGAGATTAACATAAAAATGAATTGCAAAAATCTGGAATGCACAAAAAAATTGCATTGTGCTGTCAAATTTCAAGATTTCAATAAAATGTAATCCCCAAATTAAAACAGCACACAGTATCATTGTATGTCAACTTTCTTTTTACCTTGCAGTATAGCAACAGTGTTCGGTATTTCTGAATAGTACACTACGGTGACTACAAGGATAGAAAGAGCAGGAAGTTCACACAGTATGCATTTAACTCTCGCTGGTGTGAGAAATTGGTATCTTTCTTCTTTTACAAAAGCAAGCAGAAATGAAGAATAAAATAAAGGGATTACCCTGTCATAGCAAGAAGATAACTTATTCACTTTCTATCTCACTTTAATGCACAAATCAATCCTCATGCTGTTCTTTGCCAGTTTCCATCACGTTAGTCACCCTGGAACAGCTGGGAGCTCTCCTGCTGCTCCACCTGGCATTGGCTTAGTATCAAATGGGGTCATCTGTCAAATAATATATGAGAAATAAACTGATGCAGGTCTTCCGAAGGGTGGAACCACTTGCTAGTTGTGTAGGTAAATTACAATGAAACAATTTAAGGCTCATTAGTTTGTTAATGAAGATTATTAAATAAACAGTGTACACATTCAAGGTCATTTTTGGACTCTTCTAGATGCCTGCTCCAATTCTCACATAAGGTACGCTTCTAGGAATAAAGAACAATTTTCTTCAGGTGGCTGAAAGTCTCTGAGCTGGATTTTAGTTTAAGAGTTCACTCCATAGATCTCAGATCTCATTTAGACCAAAATAACTTTGAATCTTAAATGGTTTCTAGCAAAAACATTTTTTTTTCCTTCGCAGTTAAACACAGCATTTCAGTTTTCAACATCACTTAAAATTTTTTTAGAATTCCCCAGAAATCTTACCTACACTCTAAAGAGAGACTTGTGCACATACCTGTACAAAACTTCAACACAAAGAAGTTGCCCAATTTCAAGCATCTTTTTAACTTGTGCTACATCTTGATTCAATTTGATAACTCTCCTGATAGCCTTTATCTTTACTATTAACTCTTCTTTTACCATTCTGTTATTTTACATTAAAGTATTCTCTTTTTAAATGCAAATAGCCACTTACCATCACTGAAATTGGGGGATATTTATATGGCAGTCCTGAATGCAGCCAATACAATATTCTTTGTTCACAGCAAATCGAGTGCAATTCAGCAAGTTTACGTGTGTACTGATGCCAAATCTTTTGCTCTAATATTCCACGACTATCAGCTAGTGTCCTCTCTGACTTTTTAAAAATATATACAGTATTATTTCAGTGATTTATCACAATAATCTGGAACAATTTAGTGCATGTCTCGGCTAGAACACCAGTTTTGTCATGCTGAACACTAATTTGTTTAGAAATTCTCTCACGTGTAATCAAATTAAGCATAATATCAGATAACCTCACTGAATTCAATGACTGACCCATGTGTCCAGTGGGAAACAATTAAAGGTACTTCCCTTGTCACATAATTCCTTAGCAGCTTTGAAGGCTACTCACGTTTTCAAAGAGGAAAGAATTTAGGTTACTCAGAAGTTCTGCACAGATACTGGATCCTTATGTGCGATCTATTTGTGTGATCTATCTTTAGGGCTAATTTAATAGCCTTTTGATTCAAATAATGAACTATTTACTGCAATTATGCATGCAGCATTACCATAAGTGCAGTAAGACTGGCAAAATCATGAAAACCATGTTTCGTGAAACAGAGTCACTAAAGGAATTAATGGTAACAGTAAAGTATTTCACAGAAATAGAGCAAACGCCCCTGGTTCAAGAATATACGATAGTACTTTTTCCAGGCAGCGAGCACACTCAACTTATTCCACAGATTTACTTTTGCTGGGTGTTGAAGGAATTACAAATCTTCCCAATGAAAAGTTCTGACTCCATATAGAACACATGTAAACAGTAAATGACATTAAGTCCTTACTTATAAGTATAGATAGAATAGGCATCTGTATCTTTAAGGGCATAAAGATTTAATGTTTGGCACCAGCTGAGAATCTGGATTAAAAAGTTTTATTGGATTTTACTTCTGTGAGGTACATCTTCCATTTACAGCAAAAGAAGATGTAGATGAAGACATCTTCACTTATGCCATGAGAAATTTCTGGTTTTATGGGCCACATTCAGTATAACAGACACTATCAAGATTGATGCAACTTTCAGATTGTACCTCTCCCAGAACACCATTATCATTAAGAACATGACGCCCTCTAGTGTAACCCTCCCTCGGTAAAAATAAAAACAAACCAGGAATATCAGATCTTCCTCCAATCGCAGTAGCTTGTATGTTGAAATAAAGGTAACAGTGAGCAGTCTTGGAGCTACAGATCCTTGAATTGTGGGTTCTTCACGAAGTAGCTGATTTTTATTCCCATTTCACTTGATATTGTATGAACTCATGCACATACTTACTTAGACCTGTCCAGTGCCAGTGTTGAAAATGAAGTTATTTTCCTTTCATTTAAAATGAAAATGATCATTCATTTTTAACCTGTATATTTAAAAAATATTACCTATTTATTCTTAACCTTTTATGCAAATTAAAGATGGACAGTCACTTGCGTACTTATTTTAATAATCTATGTATACTTCCTGAAAGCATTGCTGTCCTGGTTCCGGCGGGAATAGGGTTAATTCTCTGGCCCGGGACACAGGTATTCCATACCACGTGACGCCATGCCCAGTCCATAAAAGGGAGCTGGCCGGGAGGGGGAGGAAGGCGCGGTTCGGGAGCGGGCTGGGGCTGCGCGGTCCGGTCGGTGAGCGTCGGTACAGTAACCCTGTGTGTGCGTCCCTCTGTCACTGTTGTTGTTGTTCTCCTCTTTCGTTTGCTGTTATGTTAAACTGTCTTTTATCTCAACCCACGAGTTTTGCCTTTTTCTTCCAATTTTCCCCACCGCCCTCGGGGGTTGAGCAGGCAACTGCGTGGTTCTCTGTTGCCGGCTGAGGTCAAACCACGACAATTGCCCACTGTTTATTTCTGACACTTGGAATACCTTACCTACGAATTTTCATATATCTCCATCTTCTCTTACCAAAAGTGTTAATAAAGCTATGTATTTTGCAAAGAAACTTTACCAATATCTAACATCCTCTTTTATGAGATGTTACCATTCTACGGGATTTTCAAACTTAATCAGATTTTTACAATATATCCCTCCAATGGGAAAAAGGTCTCTTTCAAAAAATACATACCCCTGTCTGCTGTGTCCTGATTGTTCATTTTCCCAGTCAAAAGAGTTAAGTTAATGTTGATGGCCTTATGGATCAGCTTTTCTTATGAATTTCACACTTTCTTCTTTTTGTGCTACATAATTATCCATTGGAAACAGCTGGATAATAGGAAACAGTTCATATTCAACCTTTTTTGCATATATTTTATGACAATACAGCAAGAAAAAAAAACATACATGCATTTGCTTTATCAAAGTCACATAAAACCAAGATGTATGTGTTTGCATGTTTCACTTGACCACATACCACGAAATGCAGAGAAAGTGAGAGAAATCAAATGCAGAAACCTTTGCTAAGGTAGAATAGCTGCTTATTTCTATGAATGTTATAAGTAAGTAGAGGCTAAAAAACAGTTGAGCTTGAGAGCTGACACTACTCAGTACCCACTACTTTCCAGTGATAAACGTATGGCTAGATAATGCTGCCCCCTTATCAAGATATACCTGTATGTATTTCAGCCTTTACCCATATAGGCAAACTAGTCTCATTTTTGCTTCAGAATTCTTGTTTATCTCCATAAATCTAAAATAATCAAAATGTATGAATTTCTTATACAATTGTTTCAGCCTATGATGCAACAGCTGTTCTTTGCTTTGTTCTTTGCTTTGTTCTTTACATACGCATTAATGAAAATTCAGTGCACCAAAAGAGACTGGTTGGCTCAGGGAACAGTCAATGAGAAGTGGATACTTTCATCATTAGGTTATCAATTAGATTCTAATTTGGCTTGATACTCTTAATTACATGTTCACTGCACCGTTACTGCTATTGGCCTTGTTTAGTAATGTGAGCTGCAAAGCTGTCCATGACTTAAAGATTCTGACCTTGCATACACTGTTTGAAGTAAATAAAATATGTTGTGCCAAGAAATTGGGAACAAAGGAGGGAAGTGCAAACTGCAAAACTGTAAGGACATCTCTCTCTCTCTCTCTATGTGACAAACCAGAAAAAGAGTGTGTACAAAAAAAGCACCTTTAAATACTTACTGATGTCTGTCTGCATGTAAAGTGTTTTATAATTCTGATTGGGCAGTTAAGGGCGGGGGGAGGAAGAAAGAAATTAACTCCACTAATATCCTGAGTGTCCTAATCAGAATTTAAACTGCATGATCCTCATGAAACATATTAGATTCACGTATATATGAATTAGTCTAGATAAAACTTCATTCATTGTAAGAAAAAAAAATTGTAAAGGAAGGACTTTACTATGTATGGTACGAAAAATGATAGCATTTTTCAGATTGTACTTAGCCATCTAAAACTGTTTAATTCTGGAATTCATTTAAACTTGCTGGTACTACATTTCATGAATTGTATTGGCAATGACCATCACAAAAAAAGACAGTAATCAAATGACACTGATGAGGCTGGGTCAGTATTGAAGCCTGGTCCTAATGTAATATAAAGAGTTAAAAATTATTGCTAGCATTAATGTAAGAATACAAATTCAGAAAACAACATTCAGTAAGGATGAAGTGATGAAAGAGCAGACCTTGAACACCAGCAATGACAGAATGGATATAAACAGAACGACAGATAACAAAGAATCAATGAACATTGAGAGTATGATGCAACCTACAAAATATTTAGCTGTGGGAACATCAGTAATACACACGATTATTGCAGGTAAACATTTTCTCTAGTGCATCCTTTAGTAAAGATGACCCCATATTCTTGTCCTCTCTTGGCAAGGCTGAGACAGATTTTCTAACAGGATGCAGAGTGGGAGTTCATCTGCTCCCCTTACTCTGAAGTTATCTCTTCCAAGAATAAGAGAAAGCAAAAGTAAAGAAAGAAAAAGAGAAGAAAAAGAATGAAATGATGTCTTCCTTTGGGAGAAGAGTTCTTCCTTTCAGAGGGAGCACACCAGTACAATAATTAAACATCACTCACCAGTTATTAGAACACAGGTTCGTAATCCAGCCCACCTCCTTTTTGAAGAAGCATGCCGAATTTTTAAGAATAAGAGTAGTCTGGGCCTTTGTTACAATCACAGGTCAACTCTGCTCTCAGACCACTTGTCCTCTGAGAGTGGTTATTCTCCTTGTAAGGAGTTCAGTATGCTTTGCTGACATGGTAAAGTCACACTACTTTAGATCATATTATCTCTTGATGCATTATTGTCTGTTGCAAGTCGTATATAACCCCTCACAAAGAACCAAAGCTAGAAGAAATGAAGCAAAACTGGGAAAATAAGTACGTTAAATAAAACAGAAAACTTGCTGGTAATAGGATCTGCTACGACTATGAAACAACTTCCTAAAGGCAGTCACAATAACCTAGTTATTCAAAGAATGCAAAAATAGACAACCCTTGAAAACATCTTTCTTCAAGCAGAGTATGCTTGAAGCAGATCTGGACATATTCTTAAAAATACACGTTCTAACTCAACCAAAAATTAAGGATTTTGACACAGAAACTGCAGGGAGAGATTCCTTCTCCTATACCACACAGAAAAATCAAATTATATGACCCAGATTGTGACTTCTGATCTTAAAAACTGACTTTCTCTAACCTACTAAATGCTAAACAGACTAGTTTTGTTACTTGTCCTCGTAGGATTACAAATGCTTCTCTCGTAAGTATTCAATGCTAAAATACTGGCACATCTTTAAATTTATTTAGGGTATTTGTGTTCGAGGATAAAGTGTTGAGTAACAAGATCACTCTTATACTGTGAAAAATAAGTATTTATTGATTCAGCTCTTGACATCGTGCGAAACATATCAATGAAGATGAAAGGAAGTAAGCACTTTGTTCCATTGACTCAAAGATCACTTTAAATTCCACCTGCAATAATCCAATAAATTACATACTATAGTAAAAGATTTTTTTTTCCTTATACTAGCATTAAAATTTCAATTGAGCACAAGATGGAGAAATGTGAAAGGAAACAATTTTTGCTTTCAATACTCAGAATATAGAAAGCAGGTGTGTTATGTAAAATACGCTCTTTCCTTTAAGATTACTGATCATAGCAGTTTATTTCTGGATCACTGTACATCACTGATTCTTTAAACTCTACTTAAAAGAAGAAAAGCTTTTCATCTGATCATAACATTGGTGATTTTGGACTTGAAAGATCCAGAATGAACTGAACTATTTTAAAAACACAAAAAAAAAAAAAAAAAAACAACAACCTAAAAAACCCAGGTGAAATTCCAATTCAACTTTCTGAGTTTTTTCTTCCCTAAACAAATTAACTCTTCTACATCTGTATGAAACCCTGCATTTCGTTGATATTTTTCAAAACTTGAATTTAATTTGAGAAATGTACCAAACACACTAGTAACTTTCTTATCATAGTAGGAGGGAAGTGCAGTACCAAATTACTGTACAATGGATGTTTACTAACATGATACGACTTTTGCCTTCTATCAACCCTAGCATAATATGATGCAAAACCACTAATATAATAGAAATTTCACATCACCTTCATAGAGGAATTGTATTCTTGACACAGTCCACATATCTCCATTGTAGCTAATAGAGTTTGAGAAACAGTAAGTTTTTTAGCTTAAAATGGCAAGTAAAAGCACATTTATTAAAAACCTCGACTTATTTCAATCTGGGGATTCTAAAACTGAACACAAAATTCTGATAATTTTACAGAAACGTTAACCAAGCTTTCATTTCATTTGGTGTATAAGTGCCCTAGATACATAGGTGTATTTCAGAGTTAGCCTAGAACATAAAGATTTTAAGTATGACAATTTGCATGGTAAGATGCAAAGGCATAACAAAATGAAAAATGTGCACCATCTATTAGTTCTTAGTAATTTACACAAAAATCACAAGTCATTTGTCTCCTTTGCTATGTAGGGTTTATTGACATATCTTATATTTGGTTGACAAAAAATCAACACTCAAATATTAAATCGTATCAAATACTCTCTTAAGAGTCTGTTCATGATAAATGACAAGTTACTGTCACATTAAATACCCTTATCACCAAAAGCTCCATTCACTGAAATCTGTAAAAAAACCCTCATTTGAGAAGACATGCTAAGGCATTCCATGTACAGACACCCATGCTATCCCTTTTCTTAATAATACACTCCTATCAGTGAAGCTCATTTACATTAAAACAGCATTATATTAAAATATTATCTTTAAAGATTTTAATTTTCATTACCTTTCCTGAATGTGTCGAATCTCTGCCACAACATTATTCCACCATGCTACTATATAGGTAGTAGAAACTGGAAGTGGGCAAAGAAAAGGAGGACTTGGTTCTTCAAAACATAGAAAAACTTGAATTTTTCACAAAAAAACTCTTTGGTTTTAAGCATGTAACATCTTTGAATGTTTCACACAGTTTTATCATTGTCTTTGAAAGATTTCACTTTGGCACAAAAGCACAGGAAGTTTGCTTGACATGCTAGTTCATGTTCTTTCCATCTGTTAATAATATTTGTTGTGCTGATATTTTTCCCCATTTTTTACTAAAAGCTGTTTACACTGCTCGATTTCATTGTAGAAAACACTGAATAATATCCCACTTTGCAACACACCTCCACAGTTAGAGATACTTGCGCAAAATTTGTCTATTATCTTTTGCTAAAACAAGTATTTTCCAGGGCTAAGAAACATTATCTCAGACCAACCCTAACTGGAACATACTGAACTACAAGGCAGCTGTAAAATGGACTTTTGCAGGGTCACTAAATTTCGGTAAGCAAAAGGCCCAGTTGACTGAGTAGCAACATAAGTAAGGACTTCTAAAAAAGAAATGTAGCTTCCAAATTATAAAATGTAAAGTTAAAACATTCAGAAGAATCTTAAATATTTCTTAAATACACATGTTCATGAAATTTTCTCTTTGTTTGCATTGATCTCTTTGTTACTGTAGATATCCTTATCCACCAGCTTTCTGAAGTATAATTCACTTTTTCCTTTAACAAGAGCTATAACAGTATCTGCCAGCATTACAGGAGCAATATTTGGACTTTGCTTTATGAAAATTACCTAAGACTTTTTTCTGAATATAGCTTTTCTTTGTTGATTCCAGCAGATAAAAGAAAAGCATCTAAATGAGAGCGGGAAGATAGAAGCACCTGCCAGTAAATAAACAGATCCCAGCATTTATTAATACTCTGTATTTTCAGTGCTTGGTGTCAATCACACTCAATACACCCACATTTTACAACTCCAGACTTCAGCTTTTTTGAAAGGTAAGATTAACCGACAGTGTTGAGAGCAAAACTGTACCCTGTATACAGTTACAGTTTAGTTGTAGATAAGCAACTTTCAGTTTTTCACAGACTTTGTATAAATTCAGTCCAATATCTCTAACGCACTCTTTAAAAATACTTACTCGTTCCTCCTTATTTACTAGGTGTTCAGTCATCCTGTGCTTAACTTTTTTCGGTCACTCTACAGAAAATTAAATCAAATTATGCAGCTCTAAAATGTATACACATTTAAATCATTGTGCCCCTGTTGATGATTTAATCTTTCTATTACATCTCTGTTTAATGTTAGCATCAAAAGCTTGGTACTGGCTGTGACAGTCAAGTAATATAGTGTTAGAGGGCTGTTGGCATTATCTGGAGGCAAGTTCCTTAATCCCCTTTTTGGAGACTGAAATCTTGTCATTTCAGACTGCACATGGCTTCAAAGGGCAGATCGATTTTTATAAAGGCACCGGGGATGCTTCTGCATGGTGGCTGTGAGAAAACATTCTGTTTATGTATCTTGCTTGTAAAGCAAATATGCAGTGATGCATTCCTTTTATCACTTTCAACACCCTTTGCAATTTGTCCAGTAAAACCCTCTGATGGAGAGGAAATATATCACAGTGTCACCTCCAGTACACAGCCGTTTTCTTGGGAAACAAGATCACCATCTCCCTCTCATCTCTCCCATATGTCATTCTAAAATCAAAACAGGTTGCGAAGAAAAAACTATTCTCAACAGCTGCTTTTTCAGCACTAAAAGCTTTAGGCCAGTCTCTTGAATGAAAGGATTCCATGGGCGTGAATTTCCAAACATATGATTAATTTTTACAGCGATACACCTATGAAATAGCTACCTTTATTTAGAGATATAGACCTTCCTCTTACTGTCTTTGAAAAGCAGTGACCATGGCATATAACTTTTAAAAAGCATTAATGGACAGTTAATGGCACTTACTCATGGCCTTCAGTTTGGCTGGGCTTTTCGGGACAGATTAGAGGCTTTAACATTCACATTTATTCATTCAGTTGCAAGGCATTCATGGGAAAGCTCCAAGTCACACAGTTCTAATAGTTCATATAAAATACATCTATACAAGGAGACTTAATATTGTTAATAATTTAGTAGTTACAAAAACATCCAGAATGTTTTTGGTTGTTTCCCCCTCACTCCCAGACTAACATTAACTTCTCCTTCATGGCCAGACTTCGCCAAGTATTTGTTATGGATCAAAGGGTTCCAAGGAGTCCTCTTATCCTTCTTTCTAAGAAAGTTCAAATTTCCTAAAATGTAGGAATGGTTTTCAGAAGTGACAGAGGTGAAAACTGCCACAAATAGCCATTTCCAGAAATTCCTTTCTGTGGCAGCGTTTACTACAGAGAAGAAACGTGGTTTCCACCAGGGTGCTGTCTTCTAGTACTCTTGGGCAGACTGACATGGGCACCAACTGAGCCCATGCGCATACCCTCTAAGGTAACGAATCCTTTTTGGCTACACCATAGTACTCTGTGAGGCATACTTCTACTGCTTATCCTACATATGGTGCATATATTCCATACTAAATGTACACTTGATATGTGACTAAGTAGAATGGAAATGCATGAAATAGGTGGGTGGGAAGCTTTCAAAACAGGGAACAGGTGTCAAAGTTGCATTACTTTTAACATTTAAAATCTACTCATTTTCTTATGATAAAATCACTTTTAACAGGCTCCAACTATGAAATACTAAAACAGGATTTTAAAAGTGAAAATTCATTTTTCGCCTGCTTTGTCAGTTTTCTAATAACCTGATCCACTAAATTCCTTGCAGAATTAATTAAGATACTGAATTTAAGCCTGATGAACAAATACCAACTTTATTAATGAAATCCTTGGTTTTAATTGTTAAAAAGGAAAAAAAATTAAAATTAAAACATGCAGAGCAGGAAACACAATCTCTTTTAATGTTCCAGCCCATTTGTTTGTTGCATTAATTTTAAAGTAATTGTACTTGACTTTTGCTCTGATACCCCAAAACTTGAAGAAATTAGTGTATTCATACTACTAAGACATAGCACAGTGGCTCTGTCTATTTATTTACTTATTTATTTAAAAATTAACCCCTTTGCTCCTGCCTTTATCTTTTCATTCTTTTATCCAACTGTAGATTCTTTCCTCCATGGACAAAAATCATAAATTCTAGAGACAGATCATAGTGTAAATGCCACACAAAGTCTTAAAAAATAGAGCTCAAAGAATACATATGATTTCCCCTACTCCAAGAAAAAATTTCCTTGATACATATAATTAAATTTGTATTAAATACATATGGTTGAAGAGTTGTGTATTACTGGACAAGAACTGAATTATTAGTAAAAAACATATCCTTCATATTAAAAATAGGTTTCTTCATTGTTGAGGCTAAACACTCTGGACAATTCTCACGCATGGTTTTTATTTGTGTGAATGATATATTTATTCTTAGCAAGCACTCATTTATTCTGGATGCAGACAGGGCATGGGAGATAGCTTTCCCTGCTGTGCCTGTGGAATTTTCTCCTTAGACTGTCAGCCCTGCAGTCTTGGATATTGTGATTTAGGAATCAGACTAGACAACAGGGCTAAGTACAGCCTAAACAGGCATGTCTGCATGACTAGATGTTGGGGGCTCCTGGCACTAAGCTGCCAGCCTTGGCACTACAGGAGTGTCATCTAATAACATTTGAGCAATTTGAAACATCACGTGAGCGCTCCGGAGCTGATTTTTTACCTCATCTTGGCCCTGTAGTACTGGTGCAGGAGTACATGCCATGGTATACATGGTTGCAGGCTGGACACAGTGCAGTCGTCCAGCCCTGCTCTCAGTAAGGACTTGGCTGTGTCTAATCGAAGCGTTTTCCCTTCAGCATGCCTCAAATTATAGCTTGCAGACAGTGCGACCACAAGACAAGTTTGTCTTAAGCTACTGTGTAGTTGAAACACAAAGGAGAGTATATAAATCCAAGACTCAGGTGAACAGCTGGGAGTGACAATTAGACCCTGATGACTTTGCATCCCTAAGTGCAACAGACTGACTGACTGATGCACTCCTCTTGGGGCCTCAGAGCCAGCCCCTCTAGCAAAGCAGAAAGGTTTCCCCCCAGTAAAAATGTAAATGTGCCACAAAGTGCCAAATCCATCACAAAAAATAGAACTTTTCTCTAAGTTGTATAAAACACATGCAGACAAATAAAACCCCCTGAAAATAAAGCCCTAATATGATTATTTAACCATCCTAAGGTACTCTTCTGAGGAAAACCAAGAATAAACTGACTTTTTTTTTTTTCATCTATCGAATTTACTGTCATCTGATTTCCCCTCATTTCTCTCAAGGATTCAGACATGTGAGAATCTCTTGCTTCTCTTCCAGGGAGATAGGACATAGTTTTCTCTGAACTTTCAGCACTTTTTTTCTCTCCTACATTAGCTAAAATTGATGTTCTTAGTTGATTGCAACTTCATTCACTTCAGCAGAAAACATGTCACTCCTTTCATTACTGGTTTTAGCCTAAAGTAAAGCCAGTAGGATCTCATTTTTACTATGCAATATCCAGGGGTTAACACCCTCCCCCCCCCAAAAAAAAAAAAAAAAAAATTTGCTAATGATACATAGAAATCATAATTACATTTTGGTTTGCAATAATTCTGATATCACCATGCAAAGTTTTGTCTTTGTAGCAGGGATTTCACTGAGCAGAATTCAGCATATACTGTACTGAAACTGAATACTACCAAACCACTATTAAATGCATTTGCAGCTTAATGCCTAATAGGACTCCAATTTGCTCTATATCCATTTCACACAGGAGACATATTCAACCAATTAATAGGCTTTACCTAGCTCTGAATTCTATGATCTAATATTTATGAAATTGCTGTTTTTCTCTTCCCTCCCCCCCCCTTTTTTTTATAAACCAATACAACACCTAGTAATTATTCCAAAAGCTATTCTGTATGCTTCAAAAAACAGATAAGGAAGCATCAGGTTGCCATTTGTATTTGTTAAAATGAAAAATATCTCCTGGTTATCCTTTTGATGAATCCAGCCATTAGAGAAATTAGCATGAAAGGCTAACTCATGCAAAGTGGAATGCATAAATGAACAATAAATTATACAACAAATAAAAGACATAATTTATATTTATTATGAGCCTGATTCTGGATGCTCTTACATCACAGCACCCCTACTCAAATCAAACAGTAAATGGAAATACAGGAATTGTCATATTCGATCAGATCCAGGATATGAGGAAATGTTAGTTCACCTCTGAAAATTGTAGTATGACATCACAATGTAAGATGCAAACAGCAGGCAGCTGGGGAATAGGCCTTTTTTCTTACCAAATAAAAAAAAAAAAAAAAAAAAAAAAAGAGTTATGAACATAGGTTTTATTCTGATCTCTAAAGAGACTGGCTTTTACCCCAAAACATAAGATATACTGTCACTTCTAAAATTTGTTTTTGTTATGAAAACTCTAGATTTTTCTTACAGTCACAGATATACCCAGATCTTTTGGAACCTTCAGCCTGATCCAAAGTCCATTGTAGTCAATGAAAGGACTTCCAACTTACTTTTGGAGTGAGCCACCAGTCTGTGCCACAAGGCATGCCAGAGTTTCACTCTTCTTATGGTCTAGATCACAAGCCTGCAGCCTACCACAGCTTTTTTCCAGATTCTTCCTTAGATTTTCTTCCTATAAAATCAAAACCATGTGTACGCAGTGAAAAGAACTAGTGTGCACTCAGGACTTGTCAGACATATGGCTGGGAGAGAGCAAGAACAAGCACCTAGACTCAAGCAAATCTGGGAGTACTTCCAAGCTATCAATTTAGATGTAATTACCCTAATTTAGCAATCTCTAGATTACAATGTGGAGACTTGTGTTGGGGCTATGCTTCAGTTACATTCTTAGGTAGCCATAACAAAGCAGTACATGTTCGGGTTCAATATTCATCAAGGACATTAGCTACCTGTTATGTGACTAAGTACCATGTATTTTATTTCCACACCATCCTCACCTCATTACCTTGTTAGTTTGAGGTCTGATTCTGCCCATCAGCCTGTTGTAACAGAGAATTTTGAAATTCTGGGGACTGTTATACCTACACCTTCCTTGTGTAGAGGTGCCATCAGCTATCTTTCGATCCCATCCTCATTAGTAAGCAGGCTGCAACTACAAAATTTGCTGACAGTTTACCTAGATACGAATGTGTTACTGAAATATGGTGGTCTTCAATTATTGACCAGTTTCTAAAATGTACCTGACGGGAGTTGGAGGAAAAGCCTAATCAGGTAAAGAGCATAAGCTGAAGTGTGGAATGGAGCTGCCCAAAAACTCAGTAAAATCAATGTTTTCCATGGTCAGGAAAAAAAAGAGGACCTTGGTGGCTAGCTACATAAATGTTGGAGGAGAGCTGATTTCCAGATTCCAGGGGTGTTATATCAATGTCAAGAGCCAGATTAATATTAATGTCTCCAGCTTGTACAATTTCGTAGCATAGGAAGCAGGGAGTTTAGCTTGGGTATTATCTACTAGGCTATACCAAGAATTCTTCACTCAGTCTACTCGGATAACTGTTGTATACATGCTGAACCTCTACAGATTTTAGCTTTATAAACTCTTGCTCCGGGTAATTAATCGCGTTTTGGTCTCGTGCCAGTTGTCAAGCCTTTAGAGGACACCCACTTTATCTACCTGTTAACTAGGTATTTCTAAGATCCATCACTGTGATGCCAAATTCCATGAAAATGTATTTTTGCCTAAATGATTTAAGTGTTTATTAATTGTATTAATAATTAAGAAGGAACATTAAAAAAACCAAACTATTCTACCTATGAGCTAATCTTTATTTTCTGAGCATCACATATGCATATATTTGAAGATATTGTTTTCAATTTTGAAAGAAGCTTATGATGTTTCACTCAGGCTACAGTTGGCTTCCTCAGAGGACTAAACTAAGAAATGTATTATTCTGACAGCAGGAGCAAACAAACTGACAAGTCCTCTGTTGGCATGGCAACGCAACACTCTGAAACTAATTCAGATCTTTGGTAACGACGACAAAATATTCTCTTCGAAAAATGTAGTAGCGAAGCATTATTTCATTCCACAATTTCTTACTTTTGGGTTGGCTTTTGTGTTCTGGGGGGTTTTTTTGTTTTGTTTTGACAAATCACATTAAACAATCCTGTTTCAAAACAGTCTGGTTTCTTTGGATCAGCATTGATACAACCTCTTCTCACTCTTTTGTTTCATACCTTGACTGTATTCCCACCTTGATGTTTACCATTGGTCCTGAAAACTGCTATTACAGATGGGTCTCTGTGTGCAAGGTAATTAACACCCTCAGCTTCTATTCAGAAGCAGTCAGTGCTGCAGTGGATAAGACTTCTGGAAACTGATATAGAAGCACTAGGGATTATGAGCTCCTTTTCCTTTAGTATATATCCATGTCAGAAAAAAAATCAGGTAAGGATGATATTTTAGAAATCTTCATGTAACAGTATAGCTGCTGAACAGGCAGACAAGTTCAGAGCTCCAGCTAGAAATCATGAAGTCCACGATTTCAGTGAAACTGTGCAGAAGAAAGTTATAGTCTAAAGTAAGTTATATTTTATATATGCTCATCAAAACTATTTACGACTTAAAAAAAAAAATACAGAAAAGGCCTTGCAACATTGTGGACAAGCAACAAAAGCATAGTGGAGTATAATACCATTTCCATCTCGACAGGGATCTCCTGTAAATATCCGTTCTTCGTAGGTATGAAGGACCTTCCTTCCTGATTACAATTGATCAGTTCTACCAATAATTTTATAGAAAACAGACTTGTTTCACACCGTCCAAATCTGCTTTATGCTGTTTCAGCCCTGTCAATTTCCTGGCCTAGAAAGCGAAGAGGCAAGGGCAGTCCCAACTTCAAAGAACTTACTTGTCTGAACACTGGACAAAAAGGAGAGGAAAAACAAGGTGTAGAAAGGCAGAGCAATTTATCCAAATTCAAATAGCAGACAAACGGGATAAGTTGCAAGAGATGCTAGAACATCCATGGCAAGAGATCAAGAAAGGTTTCAACTCTCACTCCTTCCTGTGATTCAAGATACCCTGAAATTAGAAAACAAAACAAAACCAAACCCCCATGGTTCTGTCCATTTCATAGCTAACCATGGAAGTGTAATAAACCTTTCTCGTGTTTGAAAGTGTTTCCAAAAGGCCCTTAAAATAGAACACAAAAAGCATTAATAGCCTTATACTTATTTACAACTTTCCTGAAAGGCACGCAATTGAGAAATTATTTGCATACATAAGCAGGAAGCTGATTTCGGTTGGTTCTATGCCCATGATATGGGTAGGCTATTCCACTTCAACCATTCAATACCAAAAATGGCTTTGACACATTACAGTTTGATATGCTGATCTCTTTAATTTTCACCAATGCTTCCATTGGAAATAAAACTCCATGAAACTGACATTGCATTATTTTCATTAGGAAGATGCTGAGTTTTTCTGGGAATAGTTTATATCTATTGTTTTGTGGTTTTGTCAATCACAGCATCACAAATTAGAGTACTGACAATTTTTTTCCTCATGCACACACGATTTTAGGAATAACTTCAGTAGGAGTTTTGGCAATTTAAGTACTGCAATTCGGAGACCAAGTCATGCTGGGAGTACTGACATCTAGTTTAAGAAATGAGTTCTCTAACTAGCACTCTGGCTTCTTTTTGTGTTGGAGGCGATTTTTCTGGTGTAATTTTTTTCTTTGGTGCTTTTAGGAATGCACTTGCATACAGCTAACTTTCTATCACGTGTATTTGTACTGTGTTCCAATGTTACTAAATGAGATTCAGTTCAGAACTAAGGTTAGAAACAACACACACAGTGAAAGGCAGGCAGCAATAAGAAAGGCTGGAAAGAGCCCATTCCCTGGAGCTCAAATCTCTCTTCTTCAAAGGCAAAACTATATCCTTTTTAAAAGGTTATTTTATATGGGATGCTACTGCATTTTGAAAACTGGATGCAATGTGCTATTTATAGTTAATTAGCTCTGTGTTTGATCCTTTCCTTTCACAGGTCCTTTTTCTCCCTATATTGTACAAGTATAATTCTGCTTTTCTTAAGAGTTTTAAATCCCTGATACTATTGTATAACAAGTACCTGCTTGATCTATCATCATTTCATCATGCTTTTGACTTAGACTGACTTACATTAAAACAGTGAAAATTGAGTTCCAGTCAGAATTCCCATCACAACTTAACTTTTAAGCAAAAAGAAATTCCCACAATAAAGGATGAGAAGGAAGGAATGAAATCAACTTTTAAATTAAAGATGATAAATATTTGGAAAATTTCTTTCAGTAATGTACCTTCCATTGCAGAGAAAATAAGTTGAGTCTACAAATCAATCTCTAAGTTTGTCCTTGTATTTCTTGCAGTCATTTGCTCTCCTAGCTATCACCACTAAGATATATCACACAATTATTTACACCAATGCCACTCGGAATCCAGAAGAAAACGCAGGCACTGGACAATTTCAAAAGCAAGACCTTTTAAGAGCTGAGCAGAAGGACTAAAGAAAAGAAAGTTCCCAGCTCCCTCTGAAAGATACTTTTCTTGAAATGCTATTCAGTTTTTGTTTTCTTACACTCCATTTTATTTGCATTTAATTCTAAAAACCAAGCCTGCTGGTGAAAAATGCCAAGGAGAAATTCTGTACTTGTCAAAGAGTGAATATATTTGTGTATGCATAAAAATAACAAGACTATTCAGAGTTACCATGACTATTTATATACGTATATTTTTCACTTCTTTGAATATACAGAAGTATTTTGTTAAAAGGCTTTGAAAGATATAACCTGTGAACATTAAGGTTAGCTGCTTCTACCTGGGAGACATAAAAAAATATTTTCCATTGGAGGGCAGACATGACTGCATAATTTCAGCCTCTGAAGGAGCTGTTGCTACTCAGGATCAGATACAATGCTGGAGCAGATGAACTACGAGTGAAATCTTTCTGCTTGCATTTTCTTGTCTAATTTGGTTTGACAATTTGAAGCCCTGATTTTCATATACTGATAAAACTGGTGAGGTTTCTGTGTGAATATATTGATGTTCATTCAATATATTATTTTTTTAAACAAAAAACAACCTTGAAATGCTTTCTGCACTGCCGGGAGTTTGGCCATTTCTAAATGATCAGCCGGGAACACTTCTGTAACTTTCTTTCACTGAATGTTAGTAAGGGACAGGCACCATACAACAGTCTACAAAATTACATCACTAATGATATTGTATGGGTGGTGTTTTTCTACAAAAACATGGATGTGGTCAACATCTTCAGTTTCAGCTCTGTTCAGTCAGAGGCAAAGAATGACACTGAACACCAATCCCCATGAAGTTAGAGAAAACAGGATGGGAAACCACAGGGAGTGCACCATGCTGGAATTGGCCCAGGCAAAGAGAAGCAAACAGTGGATTCATGATGAATGAGACACTGACAATTGCACAGGGAATAAGGGACAAAAGCATCACTCCTGGCAGGTACGGAAACTCCATCTGTGGCAATGAGAGACATACAGGTGAGGCAGAAAATACCCTAACAATAAAGGGGATAAAAGAACACAGGAAGGGCTTTGAGAAGGAACTAAGAAAGATCTAAGCTGAGAGGTACACAAAATCTTTATGAAACCTTCTTAACATCCATTTCTTTCAATTCACATATGCTTGTTTTCTGAGCTTACAGGCTGGGTTTAAATCAGATCACATTTTAACACTGCAAAGTAACTCTGCACTACTGGAAAACATTTTTCTCATAACCCTTTCTAAAGCATACATAAAACAGGATCCACTCCTAAACACTATTCGGAGAAGTCTGGTGTCAGAATTGCAGGTAAATTGTATCCGCTTAGAATATCCTTTAATAAACCATAAAATGCAAATGGATTACCAGATTAAGGCACAGAAATTACTTTTTAAAACCTTCAATTGAATTTAGACTAACATTTTAGCATCTAAGATCACAACAAGATAACCTAGTACTGTATTATAGCTGTAGTTCCTAGAGTAGAAAAATAGCAGCTGCTGATGGAATTGATCTTTCTACCCAAGCAGAAACATTATTTATACTAGTGGATGCATTTCTGTAGTAAAGCTGTTAATTCAATGCTGTTAGCAACAGTAGGATGCTTTTACAGAATTTCTCTAAAATAGACAAGGCTTGAGTGGAGTGGAATGGAGGCACATAATGGGATGGCTTAGTGTCCTGCAGAGAATTATTAAGTAAACACAGTTCTTAAAACTAACAGTTTGGTTCCTGGTGATCTTAGGCTAATCTTCTAAAAACTTAATCAAGAAGCATAGAGTATCTTTCTATTGGAAGGAGAAAGGTGACAACTGGAAAAGGGAGGGTTCACTAGGGAGTAGACAACCCTAAATTAAACTGGCAGATGAAAGAACACATTCAAATTCCAAACTACACCTTGATTCTACTAAGCCAAACTACATCATGATTCTAGGATATTAACTTAAGTATCATTCTCAGATATGCAATCGGCGCAATTTTGCTAAAAATGGTGTGAAAAATGGCATAAAAACCACAAACCAGGATAACGAATTGTTGTAGAAAAATTCTTAGAAGGCGGGGCAGAATAGGATAATGTGGATTTAAAGGGGATGGGGAAGGGGATCCTCATGTGATAAGTTTTACTACTTTTATAACTGATCGTCGCTAACAGAGAACTAATGCCCATATGGATTTTGAGCATAGCTTCTACGTGTGTTGAAAGAAAATTATCTCTGTAGAAGCAGTCTGCTAGTAACTTAAGGTTTTGAACTTCATGAAAAGTAGCAATATTTTGAGAGCTAATGGGATAACATCAGGGAGTCTTCAAACTCTCAGGTAAGGCAATTCTTTCTTCTCGGTACTTTCAAAGACTCTATAGCTAGAGGAGAAATATCATGGTAGCTTGGAGTCAAGTCCTGAAATAAACTCCCCATTAACATCAATCTCTTTTCCCTGGTACGGCCAACTGTAAATCAAGAACACCACTTTGAAAACATTCTATATGGGAACATTCAGGTCATGTTAGAACTACAGTAACAACAAGCATATTTAAACTTTCAGTGACAGTGCATGTTTTCTTAGCTGGTATCCTCAGAGACTGTTTTTTTTCTTGAACATTCAATAAAACTATTCTGTAACGTCTTTCTAGTAATTTCTTTTTTGCTTATGCTTTCTAAGACTTCTTCCCCTGCTTTCCAGGAAAATTTATTGCTCCTTCCTAGGTATTTTCCCAATGATTTCTATTAATGCTCCTGATTCTTTCTGGGAATTTCTTACTACTGGTTTTAAGAAATATCCCCTGTGCTTTCTAAGAATTTTTCATTTGCTTTCTAAGAATTCCCCCACTACTTTCTATGATTTTTTTCTCATCACTTTCATCAAGGAATCCTCCCAACACTTTCCAGAAATTTTTCTTGTGCTTCCTAAGTATTTTCTGGATGCTTTCTTGATTCCTCCCTGTTGCTTTCTGGGAGTTTTGTCTCTATGGTTTCTAGGAATTTTACATGCTTCCTAGGAAATTTCCAACTGCTTTGTAGGAATCTTACATATGATTCCTAGGAACCTCTCCAGATGCTTCCTATGAATTTTCCTCACCCTCAAAATGCTTTTTAAGAATGCTACAGATGTTTTCTAGGAAATTCCCCATATCTTTTTGAGGATCCTGCTAATGCTTTTTAAGAGCTTCCCTTCTACTTTCTAGGAATTTCAGTTGTTCTTTCTAGGCATCCTCATAGTGCTTTCTAGGCATTTTCCTTGTGCTTTCTAGGAATTTTCACACTACTTTATGTGATTCTTATCTATAGTTCCTAGAACTGTCCCCATGGCTTCCTAGGGATCTCCCCAATGCTTTCTAGGGATCCTCCTGATGTTTTCTAGGAATTTCTCCACTGCTTTCTAGAAGTCCTCCAGGTGCTCTCTAGGAATTTCCCTGTGTTGCTTTCTTGGACTTTCCATCTCTGCTTTCAAGAATTGTCCAGCACTTTCTACAAATGTAGATAATTACCATGACAAATTTTGTGTCACTTCCTAAGAATCCCTAGATCTAGAGCTTTTGCAGAATTACCCAAAGCTTTCTTGGAATATCTAACAGCTTTCTCAGAATTCCTGGATCAACAGCCTTTCTGGGACTTCTCCAGTACTTTCTAGGGATTATTGCATCTATAGCTTTTCCAGGAACATGCCACTGCTTTCCAGGAATTTCTAGGACCCAGAATCTTTCTTATAATCTTCTGGTGCTTTCTAGGAATTCCTGGGTGAACAGTCTCTGTAGGAAATTCCCAACATTTCCCAGATGAAACATCAAATTCCTTATAACATACTATATTCCATATATCTATACTACATGCATGTATCTATACTATACACATGCATCTTTAACATCTATATGATAGGCATACTATACATATACACACACCCACACTCAGGATAATTGATACTTAAATACACTCTCACAAAAAGAAGGGGAAACATCCCTAGGCCAGAAATATTGCCAAAGAAATCCAAGAAAGACTTGGCCATCTGCATGGAGTATTAAGTATCTGAGCAGGGGAAATTCTCATTAACAAAAAATGCAAGAGAACCCTTCTGTGTATTCAAAACAAACAGCACACCAATATACTCCTTCCCCATATTTATTAAACAGGAAAAAAATGGAAAAACACTAACTCTCTCATCTTTCATTTATTAGGTATAAATTTGAGTTATTGAAAATACTGGCTATAAGAGGCACTACAGGCTGTATCTGTCCAACTCAAGCAACAGAAGTAACAAAATGGCAACCAGTAGTCAACAGAGAGATTCTTTAGCTTAAAAGAATACTAAGTGTGTTCCCTGTGCTGCCTTTTCCCCTCCAACAATAAGTATATGTGTTGCAAATCCACAGAAGTCCTACAGCTATGTCTTAAATTTACTCTACCCACCACCAGATCTAAAGACAGATCCTAAGAAACAATTTCTATGTCTTGTATCAAGAAAAGCAGGGAATCTGACATGTTTTCCAGGTATCTGGGAAAATATTAGGTATAGAAATACTTTATGTGTTTCACATTATTCACTGTGCTTGTGAATAGGACAGTATGATGGAATCCAAAGATCTTTGCTCTGCAGGTACTTCTGCTCACCTCCTCTTAACATTTTCCTTTTGCGCTTCTCGTAGGAAAAAAGCTCTTGGAAGCCCTTCATTTTACTAAAATTTCCACCCTTAGTGTTACAGAAATATTTAGACTGTGATACAACACACTTGGACTGTAAGTAACGTATGCTGAAAAAGAAAAGTACCACTCTGTAGCAATAAAGCAGATAGAGCTGCTATTGTGGAGACAGAAGAGTTTGCTAGGTAGTAGAAGGACAATATGTAAATTCAGTGGAGGTGGGGTTGAGACCTCAGAGAAGAGTGTGTTTATATATTTTTGTGAATTAGTACTAAAAATTACCTTTGAACTTATCTTTTTTTCTTGGTTTTTTCGTGACTGTTAGAGAAAAAGGAAAGAAATAGCAAATCTAAGATAGGTCAAAGTACAGCATTTCTGATGTCATTTTCATCCAAAGTAATTTTGACATCACAGATGTAGATTTACCAGAAAAGCAAATGCTTAAAAGAAGTCACTTGTCAGCTTAAGGTTGCAACGTACAATTACTTTTGTTCAGTGTCTTGTATCTTCTGCTTGATTTGCTCTTTATTTTAACTGCAGTCATTTAGAGAAATGATAAAACTTCATCACAGATTCCAAGCAGGAGCTACAATCATTAGATGAGAACAGTGGCAATATCTTGCAGCTAGTTCTCTTATTATAGAGACTAATATGAAAGACCTTGATGAAAGTCTTTTTCATCTGGTTTGATGCTGGCCGTTGGAACTTGTGTTAGGCATGCATGTGCGTTGTAGCCTCTTGAACTCTGAAGAGCAGAAAAATTAGACTTCCGTGAAGTCTGACTTGGTCTCATTCATCCTTATCCCAGGCAATGCAGCTTCAAAGAACGCATCCATATTTCTAAATAAACTAGAAGCGGTCAGGGGTCTCTAAATGCTCAAATATTTCTGTGTGAAGTTGATAGTATGTAAAATGGATATTTTCATACTCAAACTGCCAGTCAGATGCACAGTTAGTTACTTTCAAATATGAAACCTAATTTGAATATATTGTTGAGGCAACTAGGCAAGGTAATTACATACCAAATTCAATTCCTGTATACACCTTGCTGTCTCTCAGTCTTTAGATACTCATCCCACTGCATCTTGACAAAAGTCTTACACATACTAGCTTCTGTTCTGTGATCAGCCATTTAACTCACTAGAAGCTGTCTTCATCAGTGTCCTCATTTAGGGGCTGCAAAGCTTATCAGCCATTACCTAAGTAAGGATAATTCACAACAAAGAGTGATCATCCACTGCTGGAAATCCTACAGAGATAACTAAGCCATTACAATAGATAACTTAGAAATACCTGTTTGAACAACTCTTGGCGGGGGGAAGAAGTTATGTGTGCAGTGAAAGTGGACAAGGATTACTGAAAGAGGTACTTAGCAGAAAGAGTGGGAAATGTCTCTCACAAAGAAAAATACATTTCAATCCCTCAACAATGAAGAGAATAATGTGACATTTTATGGACAATGCACTGGAATTTTGATAGCATTGTATAGGTAATATCCCTGCTGGAAATGCAGATAAAATTGCATGATCGCACTGAAGATGTGACAGCTATAGAGAGCCAAAGATCTGGTTTCAGATCCATGTGGGTGCAGAAAGCACGGTATTATGGAAGGCAGAAACAGTTTTCAGGTCTACTCTTACTTATGCCAACTGAATGAAGCTACCCAAGCAACATATACACTTTTGTTTATAAACTCTCCTTACTAACGTAAATAGGTATGCATCAAATCAAAAGAATTAGGACTAACGTTTTCAGTGGAAATTGTGCTACTCAGAGAAAACAGAAAATCTTCTTTTATCCTGTCTCTTGCATCCCTGATTATAGAAAAGTATTTCCTTAAAATGGACTTACATTTCCTCACTTTGGAAGGTAATAGAGAAAAGTCCTAAAAACCCTATTATATAACAGTCAGAGATGTGCTAAGACAGAACTATCCACCTTGTTTTCTTTTATAAATACTGGCATAAAACAAGCAAGGGAAGACAGAGGAACAAGCAGCTTTTACAATTTACAAATTTGTTTACTCTGCAGATATTTTAGCTTTGGACAGAATGTTTCTTTAGTACCAGAAATCAAGCAGCTTAATCAGTAGCCTGAAGATAAGAACTACAAACAAAAATGAATTTACAAGATAAAACAAAACCAAAACAAAGCAAAAATAAGCCTGAAAGCAAAGTCCACTGCAGTTAATATGACACGGGGCTTGGACTAAGGCTACAATGTCCAAATCACGTGAGTTTGGTACCACTCAGTTGCAGTTCAAGAGAGCACAATTTAATTTAGCTGTTAATCACTGGGGAAAAATACAAGAATGGAATTCTGTTGCCTTATTCTATAATCCCCAAACACATAATTTCCTTGAAATAATGAATCTGAAATACCACAAATATGAGGTACAGGACTCAATGATCTTAAAGGTCTTTTCCAACCTAAATGATACTATGATTCTATGAAAAGCATTTCACTGATCATGCACAGTGGCAGGTCAAGTTGATTTTCTATGAAGCCTTTAGAGCTGCACTCTATTACCTGGATGTGCGCGCACTGACAGGAACCGTGGTGAACCACTGACAAAGTTCACCCCCTCTCTCACTATCCTGGATCTCAATAACCACAATGTCTTTTCCTTTGATCTTAGTAAGTACAATTCGATCCTATCAATTTACATTCTGAATCTTGCTGCAAATATCCTTTTCTTAGTGTATCAGTTACAATTCTTAGCATTCTTCTACTAGTTCCCTTCTTCTGTCATATAGAAGTATGAGCTGTACGTCTTCATTTCCAGAACTTCAATCCTCATCCCCTGGTTCAGCGTCAGGAGATTAATCTCTTCTCAGAGCTACCTGTAAGGGCAGCACCCACTACCTGCTCATTGAATTTTCAAATAAGCATATTGCTATTTCTTCCAGGCTGCAACTCAGGCTTGGAAAAAGCTCTCTATAACCAGTCACATAGTTAGCTCATGGCTTTCAAACACTTCTTCAAATTTCTCTCTTTCCACAATGCCTCTAGAAGTCTTGACAACAAATGAGCTGCTACAGATGATAAGACCACAAACTTTCATGACAAGACCAACAGATGTGCTTTTCTGTGTTCCCGGAACATATTTATGTCTGATCTCCTTCTTTTTTTATACTCTCTGGGGCAGAGATCACTTTGAGTTTTTTTTGATTGTACATCTGCTAATTTAAGTCTGAAAGTCACAGATTACAGCTGTGGAAGGAATAGTTGCTTTATTTCAAATATCACCTGCTGGATGGTTTTGACCAAATCAAGTTATTTGTGCAATTTTAGAAAATTGACAAAATTATAAAATAAACTGTTAGTATCACAGAAATTTACTACATTGTCAGTATCTTTTTATTATACACCTGCGCCCCCATTTTGTATTTGGGACTAGATTGAAAGGTTGCTTTCCAAACCAACTAATCCTGTTCTGTCATTTATAACCTGAAAACTTTTGGCTTCTATGTCATAAATCATAGGCTGCCTAAATAAATGTCAGAAGGATTAATACATATTGATACCAATAAAAACCCCATGCTGTTTTATTGATGGAAAACACCTTTAAATGCTTTTCAAATGGTTTCTTTCAAATTTCTAAACTCAGAGCTGTTTGCTTAGGGTTTTCATTGACAAAAGAAAAATGCAGAGAATTATATAATCTACTGAAAGCTAGGACAGTCTCAAGAGGTGACAAAAGTAAGACTTCCGTGAGTTAATGAATAACTTCATAGTTTAAAATGTGCTAACGTAAAAGAGGAAAGAAATCAAGGTCTTTTGCCCATTGACTCTTACTAACAAGAGATCAGAGCCCGAAAGGGGAAAAACGTACTTAAAACTTAAAAACCAGAATAAACCTTTACTGTTACAGAACAAAATGGTTTCATGTCTGCAGGGTTTAGTGGGCTATTTTCTTGTTAAACCAGTTTGTTAATACGAAATCTATTTTCGGAGTCCTGCAAGGAATATCATTACTCTGAGGTACAGGCCTCTGAAGGGATGGAAATGTTGGGGGAACTGTTGCAATTTGTAAATTGCTAGTGAAGAATGCATTATGGTTCTTGAAACTTTCAAACTGGTGAGGTATGTAGCTGGAATGGAGAACATTAAAAAAAATTAACATCTAAGCATACTGCGACTCTTCTAAAGTATACTTCCTGGGGATCCCATCCAAGGAAATAAATTTCAGGAAATGAGAGATCTTATTCTCTCACAGTGCCAGCTTGTGAGTGACTCACAAATGTTCTGCTGTGGCTTTGTTTATTTTATGTTTTTCGCTCCATACGATCAGGTGCCTTCATAACAAAAATTGCTCTTCTTACTCAGTTGAAGAAAACTTTTCTAGAAAGTACTTCTCAAGATAATCTGGGTCTGAACTGAACACAGGCTTATTACCAAAATTATGAAAAATTCCCTCAATTAGATGTTTCTAAGCAGTGTTTAAAAAAAGGACATGTTTATTATTCAGAGAAACCTAGAATTTGCCGCATTTTACTAGAAGTTTGTGAGTAACTTCTAGAAATATCTATTTTCTACATTGAATTCTATTGATTTATTCTATTTATTTTCCACATTGATCCTATTTGCAGGATCAGAATGAGTCTTACACTCTATTCCGAGAGCTGAATAGTAATAAAACCTTTCAACTTGCTATGAGATTTTTTTTTTAAATATGTTCCTTTCTCATTCATTAATGTGTCTGTTGTATTTTAGCTGAAAATGTTTTTTTTAAACTGGAGAGCTTGTATACAAAAGCCTCAATAACAACAACCGGGTTGATTAATCCTCTATGCACATATCTAGAATTTTCATGATGAATTTCAATGTACTTGAACATTAATTGAACAGTTTATTGCTAAAGTAATTTCTTCCTGTATTTCTTTGTTGGTCAAGTGGAACTAAATTGCATATTCTGAGTTACTGTACTTGAAAATGGTTGTTAAATCTAAAGGGATGTAAAGGAGTTTGGAGTTAGCATATTAAGCACATTTTTCTCTGGACATGATTTAATTTACATTGTATTGCTTTAATAGTTTCCTTTATGTTAGATTTCTCCACTGTCTTGGGCGAGAGATCTCAATTGTTTTGCTTTAAAAAGTCAACTTTTCTGTTCTCTACTGAACTGAACTGAAAATATAATCCTTATTTTAATGGCATTTTGGATATATAATCACTAAAAATTAATAAAGTCAATAAAGAATTCAGCAGCATTCAGAAAACAATGTTAATAACAGGTTGAAAGTTTCGTCATCTGCTGTCTACATAAATGACAGCAAAATCTAATTTTCAGCAGTATTAAGTGTCCTTTACACTTTTTTCCCAGATTAAAGGGCATGTAAATATATTTACAGACATATTCAGGCCCCTTTCACATGGTCTGAGTGTCAAGAAAGGGTCTCAGTTTAAAAGAAAATCATGTTGATGCTTTGTGGCAAGCACAGAATATCCCATTGCACTGAGATGCTCAGAAGTTCAAAATGCAAGTTAAGCACCTCTGCAGAAGTTGTACATGGAATTGACTCAGCTGTAACATAAGGCTTTCCTGTAAGCCTTGATCACGGTTGCCAGCAAAGCCTGAACCATTTTTCCGTCCACAGGATTCACTAATTCCCAGCTAATTGCTTCATGCTTACTAATTAGCTAAATATTTCAGAATACCTCTCTTCAAATCCAGAGCCACCAGTGGACTTTCAAGTACCGTTTTTTTCTTTTCTTTCTCTTTTCAACCAAAAGAATCAAGGAAATTCAATTAAACCTCATCGTAAGTGCGCAGCACTTCCAGACTAACAGAAGGATAGTATCTTCTTTCCAAAGAGATGCTTTAGTAAAATCTTGGATTTTATGACTATTCCTAAATAAGCAAACATACTTCACTCTCTGGAAGTATAGCATTCTGGTAAAAATTACCAACTTTATTAGTGAGCTGAGAAATCTTAACAAAGAAGTGAACACAGAGGGAGTTGAAAAAATTAGTACAGACATCAATATCCTGTCATCTGTTCTATTTTTCATTGCCTTCAATGAGAAGGGTGTAACAAACTTCTAGAGACACACAATAATACATTAGAATTAGATTCTGCTAGTATCTACAGCTCTTCCAAGAGCTCAAGCATCATGGAAGCAAATCTCAAAAGATTTGTCTAGCATCACAAGGGATGCTGTTCATAGTTCTGAAGCAACAATAGCCCACAGCTTCACTCTAATATAATGTGAGAAGTCATAGAAGTGAATATGTTCAAAGACTTTGCCAAATCTATAAAGCTGTACAGAAAGAAAAAAAACAAAAAACTGACCAAACCAAAACACAATGGCATTCAACAGTTCAAAAAGCCCCATTCATTAAAAAAAAATAAACAAAAAAAACAAACTCCAAAAATATTCAATATCATTTTCCATCTTAGCATATGGATTTAAAAGTTGGAAATCCACCAACATTATAGACAGACTTTTAAATACTTTCAAAAGGCAAATGTTCACAAAAAACCCTAGATTTCTGTGGGTTACCAGCATAGAAAATGCCAACAAATGCCAAGATTTGTCAAACTGATAGGTGGTTTTCTCTAATCTTACTCAGAAAAGGAGAAGGAAACATCTCGGACCTATATGAAGAATTAAGTCAAAGCGTCTGCTACATCAGATATGGCCCGGGGTGGGGGGACACACCAAAAGGATCTCTCTATCAGAACAGTACACAGAAAAAATAGAGAAAACCCGAGAAATTTACTGACGTAGAGGACCTCCCTAAAGGAACGGAAAACAAACAATAATAGTAGAACCTGGGCTATGTCCTAAGCCACATTTTATAATCTATATATATTGAAATGGAAAGTGAAGTATATCATTCCAGTGAAGTATATCAGACAGCTCTTCATAAAACAGGAAAAGGAAAAAAAAAAAAAACACACCATGAAAAAATTCAACCTGTTTAGAAATAATAGTAAGTATTTTCAAGTTCCCTGGTAAAGACCAAGTATCTGTAATAAAATCAAAGTATTTCCTTTGTGGGTAAATTAAGCATTTCTAGTAAACAAAGATATTGTTTCCCAACATATTTTCATTCAGTCTATGCCTTGAAATATATGTATTTATCATTCTCAAGTATACCATCATTAATTCTAAAACTTGGAATAAGCTTGAATATTTTCACATTGTTATCCTTCATTAGTTCCCTGCTTTCCCTTCTTTTGTGAGGTTATTCCCACACTGTTCAGTTCATAACTCTTCTAGTTCCCTTCCCACAACATCCATGTCATTTAAAGACCACTGCCTCATTAAATTAACCCCTCTATTGGCATCTAATAATTTTTTTTAAGCATGGAAACAAAACAATCGTTTATTGATCACATTTGTCTCTTCTTTCTTTCTTCTGTGAAAGACATCAATGTTAACTTTCCAAGACCTATGGCTTTTACATGCCATACTGATTTTGATAAAATCTTTTTGTTTTCATCACTGTCAAGTCTTAGGGTTAAACTAGATAATACATTTAATACAGTATTATCATTCGTATTCAACAAACAAATTATTTTAATGCTATCTGCTGATATAAAATGTATGAATTGACAGATTGCTGCTCAGTTAATTTTCATTTTTGAAAGTTCTTTGTATACTTAAAATCATTCACTTCATCCTCACGTTGCACAGAAGCTATACACTCAAACTCTTCCCTGTCACATATGACTGAACAGCGCAGTCACACGGACTTGTTAATTCTCTGCTAAAAAATCTTGAAGATCTTCTAACCCAGTGAACTGAGATGAAATATTGCAAGCTATCTCCATGAATAATTCTCACAATTTTGAAGTTTTTGGAGAAAAAAAAGGGAAGAAAAAAAAGCATGCCAACACTCACCACTTTGTTTACAAGAATATCTGTAAAGATTCAAAAGGGACAAAATAGCAGACCAATGCCCAGAGGACAGAGGGAGGAAATTTTTTTAAATACCTGTGAAAGATTTTCTTTTCCCCCCAACAAATATGTGCGAGTTCATTTCAAATATTTCTCTTCCCCTAGTACTTCTCATGGGAAAAAAAAAAAAAAAATCTCATATTCAAGTCATCAGACAGTATTATTTGTAAAAATAAAATTTAGACAACCAGTTTTGTAAAACTAAATGCCCAAATAGCTATAAGTGTCCCAAATGGCATTTTTACATAGTGAATTAATTTGATACATAGCAAAGAGGAGAATGTCAAGCATAGTCATGGAACATGCTACATTGGTTGGGAGAGGTAAAGGAGATTGAAGAAACATGCTTAACACCACTGACTTTTATAAAGCTATCTCAGATGTAGGAGCATTGAGCAACACTGGCAATAGGCTGGAAACCTCACCAGTCACTTCTAGTGAAGGCACACTAGTGAACACTTAGTAAACACCACTATACAACACCCATTAGGGACCATAATTAGTTCTAGGAAGTATCAATATACTCTGCTTGCATAGGCATTTTTACCTAGATGACATATCTAGATGTCTATTGTCTATATTTTTGTATAGATGAAAACATAGATCTATTAAAATTCAGTCTCAGCTAGGCTTCTCAGTGCCACGTTAACGGCAGGGCAAATGCATTCCTTGCAGACCCTACAAACTGGATTTTTTTTCACAATGACAAACTACACGGAAAGTGATCAGTTTTAGAAGAGGATTTTGGAGGCTACGCTGTTGGAGAGACACAAATCTTATCTCATTATCACAGTTCTTCTCCTCTCTTATAAGCAATGTTCAAAGATTCCTGTGGGAACAGAAGCTGCCATTTAGTGATGGCTTCAGTTCCTACCTGGCCATATTTATTTTTCAGATAAATGGTTTTGGGGTTGAGGTGGTGGTGTTCAGTTAGTTGGTTTTTTCCAAATTAAATTTTAAAAATTGCAAGGAAAACAGGAAAGTGGGCAGAAACTCAAAGCAAGGGGGAGCAGAATGACAACCATGACAACTAACCTGTAAACACAGTGGAATCTTTCATTGTCCATAATCTGTTACAGATTTAGCACTTCTTTGATGAGTGACTCATTTACAGTATTTCACTACTTCTCTTGGCTGGTGATTTATCTAAGGCTATGGTTTGACAATAGAGCAAGTCTGACTTTCACAATCCTAGCACCAGATTGAAAATGATACAGTCACAGAATAGTAAGCACCCATCTGCTGTAAACTCCTTCTATTGCTTTAGAGGGAGTTGTTTGGAGAGCTTGTGAGGATTTTTGTTTCTACTGTGACACATAGGGGTTGAGTCATGCCCAGTTTCGTTAGTCAACACCACTCTAATCTTATGTGGGTTAGTTGGTCTTCCTTCAGTAAAAGTACAGGCTGCATGAGCTTTCCAGCAGCGTCCTGGGTGTTCCCACAGAAAATAGATCAGGTGCTTGGAGTTATCTGGGTCATATCGGTGCTATTTTGAGATCTGAAAGTACACAGCAGCACTGACAGTCTTGGAGCCTAAAGTGCATGGTGCTGTGCCCATTTCCTGCTCTCTTTAACTACAGATTTCAGACCAGCACGCAATAAGTGTATTCCCAACACAAATTTTTGCATCACTGTACATGTACTCCTAGCCTAAATTTCCTAATTCATAGACCACTGCAATTCTCATGAATATGCAGTTACCCAAATCCTCTGGAGGAGCAATATGTAAAGATACAAAAAGCAAACTGGGTATTTTTCTTTCCTTCCAAAATATAGTTGTTTGGCTTCCACCTTTATTTATGCTATTAGATACGTATTTTTTAAAAAACTTTTGAAACTTCCCTATTTTCTCCTATATTTAGGAAGAAATACAGGTGCTATGACTAAGATAAGACTAAGAAGTAAATTATGGTTAGAGACTGGTTTCAGAACAAAAACAAAGGAAATAAAGGGGACATTGAAGAGCAGACTCAAGAAAGAAACAGGCAAGGATAAAAAAAAAAGCACAGATACAAGAAAAAGGACAAAGTAGTGCAAAGAAGAGCCAGAGGGAAGGGAAGTAAGTTGATAAAAGGCAAGTGGCAGAAAGGAAGAATGAAGGTGACAGAAGAAAAATAGATGTAGGAACTAAAAACAAAACCCCTAAAACTCAGCATTTACAAAAAGACCATTCCAGATAATGTTCTCAGATCAGTTTCAGTTTCCTTCCTTCACTATCTTTGGTGGTTTCCGTACAAGATTGTAACAGTGACAGGAAATATTCTTATTTTTAATTTAGAATCTAAGTCCTTTCACACTTTTGTTACTGTTCAGATGGCCGTTATTCCAGGCTAGTATGACAGAGAAAGAATTCACTGATAATTTAAATTCTCCATCTTGAATTTTCAGCAGGACTGAGGACAGCAATGTACATAAGTTCTATTGAATGTTCTATTAGGCTTTTTCTTCATTATGTAGGTCCTTTCTTATTTACATGATCTCTCTAAATTGAGAATTTGCTCAAGTCTGGTCCATCACCCATATTTAGACTCCTTTTGGTTTTCTTCCTTGACAGAGACAGATATAAGTCCCAGTCCTTTCACTTATCAATTACTTTTAACAATATTTCTAAACTATAAAATGCTGCATTTAAACAGTTAGCAGATAGAATACATCACACATGCCTAGGGCCAGCCCTAAGGCTAGACAGTATGCATACCCAGATATGAGATTCAAAAAATGATGCTGTGCTTTACAAATGCATTTAATTTGAATGCTGAAGACTTACTAAAGCAGACATGTGAAACACATACATATATAAATATTTTATGTATTATATACACACATATACTATTTTTTATTTATCTATATAATCTTTTCTTTGTATATAAAGTCTAAATAACTTTTAGATGCATTTGTATTTGCAAAAGCACTTAGTTAAGGATGAAATCCTAGATCCTTTTAGTCTGGTTTTCCTCAGCATGGTTTTGTATGGTTACAAATGTTCTTGAAATCAATAGAATTACAGTGATTATTAATCAGCTTAACAAAACTGTACAGAGAATGACAACGATATAGACAATTGCACATAGCTTGCTTTCCTGATTTCCTCAATGAACAGAAATAAACTAGTTTACTACCACCCAGACTTCTTTGTGAATTGTGCTGCTTTCAGTTATTTTAACCATCATTTTGATTTTCAAAATACACATTTGAATGAATATTTTTTTAAAAGGACATTTCATCTTGTGAGGTAAACTTAACTATTCTAATAAATCCTTTCCCGTTCACTTTTAAAAGATGGACACAATTAATATCCTCTTACAGCAGCAACTACCCACCTGGCTTTCACTGTAAGTGTCATAGCAGATGACTGGGATTATCTCTCTGAGAATGGCTTTACAGTGACTAACATCAGTTAATTTGTTATATTGTTCTACTTTTGGGCAGAGCAATGTCTGTTATGAAGATGTCTAATTCTTAGTTTATCAAGTGGGAAAATACACAATCCCAATCAAATGAACCAAAACACTTTCCACATTATTGAATGGGATTTACATTAATTCACTCTGTTTTGATGTGTTCTCTTAGCCACCATCCTAGAACTACTCATTGATCATTTGAAAACCTCCTGTTAAAACAGCCAATGTGGACCTGCTTCCACCAGTCAGCTGATATTTGCAATTTCCAGCACAGATGAGAAACAGCAATCGGTTTTGAGGCAAGCACTGAGATTCTCAGCAATTCTAATTTAGAAAGATTTTGTTCTACTGCACCAGCCACCACTCTTCTGACACTTAAAGCATAAACTTTCTGATCACAGAAATTAACTTCTGCAGCTTGTAATGGCATATATACCTTGAAATTGTTTTGACTTTCAATGCAAGTAATCTTGCAAGACAACCTAAGTTCCAAGGCCCCAGATGCATACCCCGTGAGAATTCACTGCTGACCTTCTTTAACAGAGGAAAACTTCTCTGTTGTTCACGTCTCTCAGGCATTTTTTTTTTCATCAGAAAAGGGAAGACTATGACAGAAAATTCCAAGCCTAAGTGATACAAGTGAATTCAAAGTTAAACGACAATCTTTTTGATCATGCAGTGCTGCTGTTGGAGGGTAAGTGCCATTGTACCAAGGGTTATTCTTCCCTATTGTCATATGCCAGGAATCTATTAGAAAGCCTTGTTTTACATTTTGTTATTTATATGAACTTATTAAAAAAACCCCACAAAATACCAAAAAAAAACAAAAAAAACAAAAAAACAAAGAAACCAAAAAAAACCAAAAAACCAAACCCCCATGGTGTGAATAATAGTTATGTTAAAAAAAGAAACAAAAAAAAAACTTCCAAGATGAAAAAAAGACTTCAAAATCTCATCACTTCCCTGTAGCCAATTTCCAGCAGCTACAAAATTTAACCAAGGGTCTTACTTACCATAAGGAACTAGCCTGCTGTTTTTCTGTAGTACACAGACCGACAGACACAATGTTACAGAGCCTGACCTGAAGCGGAGGTCCCTAAGCTTCATCAACATTAACACTTGGTATAACTAAAACTGTAAGTCATAGATTAATTGGGTCTCCTGATGGTACAGCTGCACTTCCTGAACACAGTAAGTATGTGACCTTCAAAATGACAAAACTACTGTGGATGCAAAGAATACAGCAAACTTGTAAGCACAACAGTAGTTACTGCTTGATAAAAACTGTCACCAGTTATAGTATCTAAGGCAACTGCAGTAAATTCAAATGCTTTGTGGATTTATGAAAATGTTGATCTGAAAAGACCGAAAAAGAAGCAATGGCTTGGATACACTGAAATCATTTGGAGAACAAGGTTTTCATGCCTAGCATCTTAAGAGCTAAGAGTTTACCATATTTTTTTCAGCCAGGTCTAATTATGGTCACAATTTAATGAAGAGCTCAAGCTATAACTTACTTGGTTTGTTGCTTGTTGGTTGGGTAGTTGGGTGGGTGGGTGGTTGGGTGGGTGCGGCAGGGAGGGTTGTTGGTTAAGGTTCATCCTCCTCACATTGCAGCCTCACTCCATAGCAAGGACTTCAATGAAAGACCAGGGAAATGGCTGGAGGAAACGCAGGGTACCTCCTTTCAGTATCAGTGCAGGTCACACATTTGCAACCGAGATGAAAAGATAGGGAAGTGGATTGTAGATAGATGCAGCTAGTGAAATAATGTAAAAAAAAATAATTTACCATTCCTAGTCAGAATAATAGTCACAAATTTTGAGATGCCTCATTGCACTATAAATTAATGATCTACAGCTGATTTGCACTTCTTTTAATGAACAACAGAATTAGTTAAGTCTACATATTGTACTGTTCTATACTATCATTAACACCTATATACAACATGGTAAATAACAGAATTTTATCTCCTTCAGTGTTCAGGATTTATCCTTAAGTAGATCAACATTTTTTAAAAATTTATTTATTAATCAAAATTATTCAGCAGCATGATTCATGATTATGTTTTTCATTCATGTGCAGTTAATTGCTATTTGAAATAGGAGCTGTGCTCATTAAACTCTATGGATACATGGTATGCTTTGATTTTCTTTTTGGGCAAGATCCAAGTTCCTACATATAGGATTTCACTGCACAAATACTTGGTATTTTCCTTTAAGTTGCAATAAGCTTTCCAGATTTTTCTAACAATGAAGTCATCAGGTGTATGTTTTCCAGGAAGAACCCCCAGATGTCAACTCAGTAGGAATAAATTCATCTAACATTTCAGCCAGATGTGTATGGAAACCCCTCGCTGAACATTCTGGTAAATATTCATCTCTGCTGAACACAAGTCATAGCCTGGATGTCTCTAGCTGTTTTTAGAGAAATAAAAGAAAAAAATCCCATGAGTGTCAACAAAACACACATTTAAATGAACAGACACTGGCAATTTCTAACTATGCAAGTCTCTGAATGCTAGTATTTGTTTACTTATTTTAGATGCTGAAGGTCTCTGCTGTCCACTGGTACCTCACTTCACAGAGTATAAAAGGGGCTAGTTTAAATTTGTCATGGCAAATAAATGCGAGAAATTTAATCTCTTATTCAAACAATGAAACCCAAGAACCAATCTTAGATTTAATGCTAAAAGTATAAGAAAATAAATACTGGAGGTTGTTTAGATCTGTCTGATTTTACCATACAGGCTGTGTTCCCTTCCTTATGCAATACCTCTGGCTTAGAATCATGGGCTTTATAATCGCACTTTAAATTAAATTTAATTCTACCTTCATATCCTCTAGACTAAAAAGAATATTCTAAGGTTAGAAGCCATCACGAAGTTTAAACCAGTTTGAATTACTGATCACGTTTCAGACCTATTTTAAATAACTTCTACTATATACACATTAAAGTCTGTGGTGAGGGCACTATTAGATCTGTGAGACAGTACTATGAAAGAGTAATATTATTATTAATAAACTAATAATAAGTGTTGTAATTAAAATACAGAAGAATTATGCTTTCTCCTCTGTAATAAAATTCTTCTTCATATTCTGTCTATTTATTGCACATCACAATGATTCAACAGCAGAGCTGAAGTTACCTGTCCTTATAGGCAATAAAGTGTCAGGCTAAATAGTTTTTCTTAACCACCAAGAGTAAAGGACATGACAAAATGCCCTTCTTTGACAAAATAATTGCAAATTTATGACATGACACATTTTGTTGACAAACAAAAGCTACTTGAAAGGATTTCTCCTGATAATTACATGGTGTAATCAAATGATCCTGGCAGTGATTATAACAACTCTGACAAACTATTTTTTATGGAGAAGTCTTATCTGCATCTTAAACAGTCAGTTGTATGCCTTCTGGTTTGCTGCAGGCTTTGCCCTGACAGTGTGCATATGCATGGCCTGTTACCCTATTAGCACCATAAAATCAAAGTTTTGAATGTTTGGACTGTGATGGAAAGTGCACCTCTCTTACAAAGACAGTTTGAGGTCAAGCGCGACAGTGGTTCAGAGACAAGAGTATGTGGAGGTGAAAAAACTACTCACGCATGGCAAACCCTCTTAATCTCCCTCCTTCCCAAGTCAAAACAAGACACTAATTTCTCAGTATTAAACCTTATTCTACCTATTTTCAGGCAATAGGTGATTGTTAGGAATTTTATTTTAGGCTGCTGTTTTACTTTAAAGTACGGATTAAGTGAGATTCAAAATTAAGCAAATGCTATCTTGGTAAAATCACTACTCGTGCAAAAAATGCCATTTGCTAGTAGAACGTAACATGAGATACAGCCTCTTCTCAGAAAGCATCAAAAGGTGATGTACCCAATGCCATAGTGACTATCCTTTCTTTTCATGGTCGTTTCCAAGAATTCAAAAACCATCTACACTTCTCAAATGCCTCAGAAATGTGAAAGATTTTTAAGAAAGTAACTTTATAGGGACACAGATTATTTTTCAAGCAAACTGCTGATCCCTGAAATACACGTTAGGCAGTCAGAGGTACAGTTTGGAACAATTAATAAAAAACTATCTGTATAAATCCACACACTAGCTCTGTATACAGACTAATCAAACAGAGCAGATAATAGGATAATTTTCCATTCCTTGTTACATATGCAAAATAGATTGTCAAGCAAATATGTGCTATATTTTATTGCATCAATGCTATGCATATGAGTTCAGAAAAGCTAAATTTCATGCTTCTCTAGTTCCCTCTAAAAGTGTGATTTTCCAACTCATTAAGGAAGCAAAGGAAGGAAAGGTGAGCAGTACATTGCCCCAGGTTAACACTATCAACTGATGCAAAGAAAAAAAAAAAAATCCAGAAAGTTACTATGTACTTGATGGAATAACAGCTGGTAAAATATTAGACAGCAATTTTCATGAGATTTACTGTAAACTACTAAACTACAGAAGGGGAGAGGACTGAAAATGAAATTCAACCAGGCCATATATCAACGACAATTTTCTTTTCAGCAGCTTTGAACTCCACAATGGATTATATAGTGAATGTGTGTGCATGGCACTATCATAGAACGGTTTGGGTTGGAAAGCACCTTAAAAATCATCTAGTTCCAACCCACCTGCCATGGGCAGGGACACCTTCCACTAGACCAGGTTACTCAAAGCCCCATCCAGCCTGGCCTTGAACACCTCCAGGAATGGGGCATCCACAAATTCTCTGGACAACCTGTTCCAGTTCCTCACCACCCTCACAGTAAAGAATTTCTTCCTAATATCTAATGTGAATCTACCCTCTTTCAGTTTAAAACCATTATCCCTTGTGCTATCGCTACACTCCCTGACAAAGAGTCCCTCCCCATCTTTCCTGTAGGCCCCTTTCAGATACCGGAAGGCTGCCACAAGGTCTCCCCGGAGCCTTCTCTTCTCCAGGCTGAACAACCCCAACTCTCTAAGCCTGTAAAAACACATGCTGTACGCATTTGTAGAACAGGAAGCTACTAGCTCTGCAGATCTAAACTGGAGTCATTTTAAGCATATAGGAAAACTTTGGGAACATTAACTATATGAAGGGAAGAAAAAAAAAAAACAGAAAGAAAATACAATTTGCACAGAACTCACTATAAAAAAAAAAAATCCTTTATAAATGTTTAATGCAGACATCCAGTGTCTTTTCAAACATATGACACCATTTCCTCAGCCAAAGGCTAAGAGTCACAGTGGTACCCTTATCTAATTGGAGATATAGAAAATTAAGAAAAGTTCATTTTCCATAAAAAATAATCTCTCTTGTCATTTGAAGCTGTTTGTTTTAGATCTGTCTTCCCAGTGGCACAGTAACAAAATATCACATCACCAGGGAATCTACATTCCCCGGTAATGAAACATCACTCCAGAAATTAACATCTTCATACTTGCAGTATTTGCAGTGAAATCTACAACACTTCAATATTTTATGTTCAGTGTCAAAATTTCTGTTTTGATCACATGAAAAATCCAGCTTGCAGAATTCCATAGAGCTGAAAGCTCAAGAGGTACACAACCAGCTGAAGCCAGTGACTTTCATTTTTACAGTCAGGATAGAAATGGAACATATGCATCCCAAAGTGGAGGTGCAAAGCTCCTCCACGGATGGAGGTGAGGATGACTGGCCTGTAGTTTCCCGGGTCTTCCTTCTTGCCCTTTTTGAAGACTGGGGCTTTCCTCCATTGGCTTTCCTCTAGTCTTCAGGCACCTCGCCTGTTCTCCAGGATCTGTCGAAGATGATGGAGAGCAGCCCAGCAATGACTTCTGCCAGCTCCCTCAGCACTCGTGGGTGCATCCCATCAGGACCTGTGGGCTTGTGGATGTCCAGTTTACTTAACTGAGCTCTAACTTGATCCTCCTCAACCGAGGGAAAGTTCTCCTTCCTCCAGACTTTCTCTGTTACCTGTAAAGTCTGGGACTCCTGAGGGCTGGCCTGAGCAGTAAAGACTGAAACAAAGAAGGCATTCAGTAATTCCGCCTTCTCTGCATCATCTGTCACCATGGCCCCTGTCTCATTCAATAGCGGGCCCACATTTCCTCTAGTTTTCCTTTTGCCTCTGATGTACTTGAAGAAACCCTTCCTGTTGACCTTGACATCCCTTGCCAGATTTAATTCCAAGGAGGCCCTGGCTTTCCTCATTCCGTCATTTTGCCCTATAGTGTTTTTTCCTTTTCCCTTTTAATTTACTTTAATGTCATACAACATTTTAAGACACAAGAAGCGGTCATTCAAAAATAACTATTGGCTTATTAAGCCAGACTGCATTTGCTCCTGCTGTATCAAGTTTATATCTAATAAAATAACACAGTTAATCACATGTTATACTGCACCCTAATATGATTATACAAACCACCCTTGGAAGATGCTATGGAGACCATAATGAGATCATCTATGGGGAATACTCTGTTATATGTACTCCTTTATGTTACACATGGAATAGTGGAATGGCAAAAGAAAATAATTACTTATTTCAACATATATTCCCTTAATATAGCCAGGCTGAAAAGACATTGAAAGACACATTACTGTCATGGTATCAGCAATATTTTATAAGTCCTCAAGAGTTACAACGCTATTTCACAGTGGGACAAAACAGCTAAAAGTAAGAAACAACTCGGACAAAACTGGAAGAAAAGCATTACTGTAAACAGAAAAACTGTGAAACAGAAAAAGTCATAATTACTGTTTATAAATTATTAAACTAGTCCTTTTAAAAATTGAATATTTGTAAAGAACTGTAATAATTTTCAATCTGAGGCCTGATTCACCTTTAATTTGGTTGCTATAGAAATGTTGGGACACAATAATTGGATACTGTGCTATAAAAAATTAGAGAATCCACAGATGCCCACTGAGGCAAGGTAGCTTTGAAAATCTTGGTTTAAAAACATAGTTACTTGCTGTATCAGAAGACTTCTAGAAAGTTAAAAGTCAAAATTATTTTTAGTAGGATATTTCAAGACCAGAGCGAATAACCTGAATAACCAGAGTAACCTGTTCTGATTTGACAGTTGGCCTTGCTTTGAGTGAGAATTTAGACTACAGACCTTCCGAGGACCCTTCCAACCTGAATTATTCGGTGACTTGGTATAAATAGTTCCTGAATACATCTGTTGAAAGATGCGCAGACAGATAACGTTTAAGTAAGGCTGAGTACAATACTACACAGAGAAAAACTACGTTACAATCCAGACTGTATCACAAGGTAAATCAGCTCTCTTGAAAAAACACAACCTGCTGCTTTTAATAAGATGGAATTTGTGAAACAGAGCTACAGGACCTCAGAGACCTATATCGAGTTTACTTTAACAATAGATCACCGTTTAATCTGATTTAATCTGACAGACAAGTATGCAGATTTTTGCCTACACTGTCAACTTTCAGATTTTAGAAGAGGCATTAAGTTTTTCCCTGGCATACATCCATGTTTAAGGGGCAAGATTTTAAAAGGAATCTATTTTCCCACCATTGAAAAAGAATGTACATTTACTCTCACCAAGTCAGAGTACATAAAGTGAAGAAAAATTAAAACGCATGGCTTAGCTTCATAGTTGACAGCAGAGTTCAGTTCAGTCACAAGGTTAAGTACAACACAGTAAACATTATAGCTGTTTGATCTGTCATTAAGCTATTACCAGGAACTAGTGCAAGATGTCTACATTTGTTTCTAAAGACAGTTTAAGTAAATCAGGACTGTCTCTTAAACTAAAACTATTCTGAAAAGCCGAGTTGAGATAAGATATGATACCACATGGTCTTGAGCTGTGGTTTCATGAACTATGTATATAGCTGGAGCAAAAACAATAGTAAATGGAGATATGATATCAAATATCTTATCAGATTTCTCAGTAAAATTGAAAGGTGGATAGCAGGGGTATTATCAATAGAAAACAGGCATTAACAATAAATCTCTCAAGCAACTGAGAAAATATTCCAAGCTAGTTTGTCAATTTAGTTCCTGTAAGTTACGCAGAAGCCCATGATTTTAAGTTTCAAAAAATTCCTGCTAGGGCACAAAAGGTTCACATTGTGCCTTTTGTATATATTCAGAGCTCTAGCCTATTGTAAAGCGTTTTCAATGCCTATAGTACTCAGAGTGGTGTGTTGCAATGGCAAAACTATGAACTAAGCAGCTATCGCAGTGTTATTACTTTCCTGGACCTTGTTCTTACAAATAATACACATGGAGTGGTAACTCAAGCTCTGCTTTGCTTTCTTAATGAACTTCAACCTCCAGCAGCCACAACCATACCAATTCCCCTTCTACCTTACGTCCTTTTTTCCACTGCTGTAGCAATTAATTCTATATGTAATGGAGGCTCTTTTTCCAATATGTGCCAAGACCTTAATACAAGCAATTGGCCAGATCTTCAGTATAACTTCATTGATTGTTAATGATTTACAACAGATGAGAATCTGTCTTCAAAAAGTACATTACTAATTAACTTATGAAGAGCTGGCTGCTTGCAGTATTTAATATAATTCTTGAATGTTCCTAGGTGTGCATCTGAATTTCAATGAAACTTGTACCAATAGATAGATATTGACATTCTCATGAATACCAAACGAGTTCATTAGCACTTGCCGTGCGATAGTGAATACCTTCTGAATTTATAACTGAGTGGCCTTCAAATGAAACTGTTGGCCACATATCTCTGGCTCCAATTACTTTTCATCAAATTTCAAACTCTTCCACCTTTTCCATTTTCTGTGTGTGAAAGGCACTTGGAAAATTGGAGTGGAAAAAAAAGAATTAGTGGAGAGAGACAAGAGGCAAGAACGTCATATACCAGAGACCTGCTTACTGCACTGAGATTTTGACCAAATAAAGACTACAGTTCATCTGGGGACATGATTCAAGTCTGTGAAGGGTCTATCAAGAAAGATGAATCTTTTGCACTTTGCCAAATAAAGCCATTTGCTTAATAATTAAAAGAGAACTGGAATGCCTTTTGCTGAAGGGCAAAGGTTAGAAATACACTCAGTCTTGCAAAACTGTTTTACTTGTGCAGCACTGACTTTGTAGGCACTGGCAATATACCTTAAACTCTTCTCTGCTTACTATCTCATACCACCCCCTCTCACTGCATCCTTTAGTCATGGTTTGGCAGCTGGTTTACATCAATTTCCCACACATACAGTTTCCCCTTAGCTTAAAATGGGTCACAGCCAGATCATCTTCAATACCGCTGTTAACATTTACACTGCTTGCAAAATGGCAATGAGGAAAAATGAAAGGGAAGATGGAGGCCAAAGGGGAAACACAGAACAGCAGCAACAAAGAGCTGTTCTTCTCAACTAAATACTAATATATCTGAAAGCATACATTAGCAATTTGAAGAGACCGATGAGAGCTGGAAGAGTGAAGGACAAAGACAGGAGCCTACAGTAGTTAAAGGTAATCAGACCTTGAATGTGAACTTTAGCAGTGAGAGTGAGAGAGTAAAAAGGATTGTAGAGATACAGGAGAACAATATTCTGTATTCTTCTCAGATAAACGCCACCTTATTTGAAAGAAAAAAGTAGGTAGGATGCAAAAGTAAGAAAGGATCAAATAAAGCCAAGGTTCCTACTGATGGCTGAATTTTCTGATGTCAAATAAAGAAAAATCCTGGAATGAAAATTCTTAGTTATGCCATTAACTAAGAGTCCTTATACGGAAAAATACCCAGAATCCAGTAAAGTGAAGTTGCTTTCATGGGAAACTGATCACGTCTTTTCCCTCATCCAAAGTCTCAGTATGTTTGAGTCCCATTGATACCAACTAGACTAGAACACCGTTCTACAAATTTAAAAAAAAAATTTAAAAAAAATAGCTGGGATGCAGGAGGCAGACATACAAACTGATCATTGCAGCACACATGCAATTAAAATTAGTTTCAGATACAAGTATCCTTATTGTGTTTCCATACATAAATGCATCTATATTATATATATGTAAAAAATTATAACACTGAGAGACCTGTGTAACTCATTTGTGCTCATGCTTGTGATATAGGATGTATTTTAGAAAATGAATGACAAATATAGTTTAGGGATAAACTAGTTCATAAAGTTAAACTATAATAGACTATACTGTGTAGTTAGCCAAAAGATAACATGAATTTAAAATGTTGCTGAGTTATGAAAACAGAGACTGAGGCCCAAGGATGGGAGGAACTGAGAGCTTGAATCTACAAGATAAAAGGATGGTTTATCACCTGAATGACTAAACCAAGGACAAAGACTATGTGATATACGACAGACAGGGCAGCTAACAAGCAAGATAACCAGAAGAAACCAGCATTTTGTTTTAACAATGCTACAAATTGGGAAAGGTGAAGAGTTGACAGTGAGGAAGACTGCCAGCCTTCATCCAGAAGACCCCCGAAGAAGACCACCAGATAAGACTGCGCCTGCGCTAGGAGGAGTGAACTTTATGATAATTAGTTCTTGAAAGATACCACCTGTTTTTGGGAAAGATTTACCTGTTCATGAATATGTATGAGATACTGACATTTAAGATGTAACCTAAAGAAGCTTGGGTGTGCACGATAGGTGGAACGATCCCCCGTGCACTTAAAATTAGTAATACAAGTATCCTTATTGTGTTTCCATACATAAATGCATCTATATTATATATATTAAAAAATATAACACTGACCGGCTTTTCGGTATCACTTGTGAGACTAACAGAATTCATTATCTTGAAACAGAGGACTGTGCATGACCTCAAAACCTATGTACTGGGAGAGAATCTTCTGCCTGGACAATGAGAGAAGAGATTGAAACCAACTCCCCTCTGCTATCTTAGATAAATTCTGTTTTCGAAAAGTCAGTGGAATGAAACAGTAGCATAAGAATGGGAAAAGTATGAGAGACTAACTCTAGTTCTGTAGCAGGAAAGAAAGAATTTACAAATACAATTTCTTTTTGCACATGATACCATTTCCAAACTATTCTAACCTCAAAACAAGACTTATATGACCAGGTGAATGAGTACACCTCTTTCATCCTGGTCTTTTTCTGTTTGCAAGACACATGAATGTCACTAACGAGTACAGATGTGAAAGAAAAGCTATTATTGTTTAAAGGGAAAAGTATGACTTCTAAATCCTGTCATGTGATCAGTTCAGAAACATAAAACCAGCCATCCTTACATGTTACCTTCTTAATGTTAACCTCTTAACTTCCTATTTCCTTTTTTGATTTTACATAAGCAGACTTATATGGACATTAATATAAGTTGCAAAAACTTGGGAAAAAATATCCAAATCTAGAGAATTTTAAGTGTGAACAGTTATACTTTTTCTCCCTCCTCATTTCCATCAATCACATTTGTGTATGTGACTCTAAGTAATTTCCACACAAAGTGATAGAACAACTTTTGCTTTCTCTCAGTGGAGGCTATTTTAACACTTGCAAGCATCAAAAGGGATTGCTTTTCTCTGAGAATTACAGAATCATAGAGTTTTTTTGATTGGAAGAGACCTTTAAGATCATCAAGTCCAACTGTTAACCTAACACTGCCAAGTTACCACTAAACCATGTCCCTCACCACTACATCTACGTGTCTTTCAAACACCTCCAGGGATAGAGACTCAACCACTTCCCTGGGCAGCCTGGTCCAATGCTCAATAACCCTTTCGGTGAAGAAATTTTCCCTAATATCCAGTCTAAACCTCCTCTGGCACAACTTGAGCCACTTTTCTTCCCCGCCAGCTCATCTTATGGCATGAGGGGATGGCCAGCTCCTGAACCTTTAAGATTTTCTTATTGAAAAATGTCCAGCCTTCCTGGACTCCTTGGCCCTCCAGGACTGCCTCCCAAAGTGACTCTGTCAATCAGTCTCCTAAACAGGTCAAACAGCAAGGCCAAGGGATATCCTGATAGGAAGCAGAACCCAGCTTACCCTTGAAAGCTGGGTTTTCAAAAGCTAAAATCCTTTTGTATCACTCAAGATAGCTTAAACAATCCCTAAATGCACAGAGGCCTCATGGGAAGAGAAGTTCCTGGATGCAGCCTCTCATTGTAAGGGGGAATGCTGAGATATGAATATGTTGTGAGTCCTTAGGATCAACTAAATGTTTAAGGCTAATGTGAGAAATCAGGGCTGTTCAGGAAAGTGCTAGTTATTCCCAAGTTCAGCACCTGCGAATGGAGCACCATAGTCCTATCTTGTACATTCACTCAATTCTAGTGATGAGAAACATTGTTATACAGGGTAAAATCTGCATCATGTATTGGCAGCATATAAACAAACACCCATCTGAATTCAGAGAGACATTTGCTTTGAACAGCTGCTGGTTGAGGGTAGAAGTATTTGGAAAAAAGGGTAATATTTCCATGCTGAAAGACACACCACTTTTAAGAGGATGGTTCTAATAGGAGAGCAGCCTAGATGCTAGCTGATTTGTGTGTGATTCATACACTTCAAACAGTCCTGCGTAAACAGACATAGTTATTAAAGAATAGCTGCATAATGTTTCCATTCATACGGGGTTTTTTATTTGCTTTCGTTTTTTTTCTTTGAGGGAGAAAATTTCTCAGTTAAGAATGATTCTATTCTTTCATATGCAATACCACCAAACTAATTTTCTCTCATTTGGATCCTCAATATGGAGTCTAAATTGGCAGCATCATTGAAGTAGCCCCATTTTAAATGTTTCTTACTTGTATTGAATTTTATAGACTAAAGGGACTTCTTTTTGATTAAACTGGTGTTCTTGGACCCCTGGTTCATATTAGTTTTGCTTTTAACACTCCTGATGCTGTCAAAATACAGGCCTCATGCCAAAAGATGAATTCCTACAAAGACAAACAGTATAACTATGTGACACAGGGAGCCCAAAACACGAAAGTTAGAAAAGAAAGAAAAGAAGATAAAATGTATTTTAAAGATATTTCCTAGTAAAAACAAGCTAAAGAATTTGAATTGGACCTTTTTTTCTTTTCTTTTTTAAATGAGAGGAAATGGTTCTGTCAGACTTCACTATGTCAAGGCTTTGTGAGTTGCAATGTTTCTAGCAGAAGTTTTATTACATTTAAACATGGACTTTAGTGCTTCTGATTTATGGCAAGAAACCTAGACTACTGTATTAGGAGCACTGAACAGGTGGGTCATTATACTTGCACTACACTTGGATCAGATATAGAGTAGATGCCTGGACTGCATCTATCCCTGAATCCAGAAAGATGCTGAGCTCTAGTTTAAAACTGTGTGCACAAAGTTAGGCAGTATTAGACTGACTTTAGCTTTACTGCTAGCACATTTGAAGTTGTGCATATGTTTAATTTCTCCAGTGGCTTACACCAGAATCCAGCGCACTTCACAGCACCAAGGCATAAGCCTCCTGCAGAAAAGTTGGAATTTCTCTCCATGACTTGCTGTATATTCAGTTATCTTGGTTTTGAGGAGAAGGTGCTGAGACAGTGGAGGGAGGAAGTAGCCGTTTTCTGGTATGTATTGTAGATAGTTACCAATCTTCTCATAGACAGCAGCCAAAGATAGGCACTTATTACAGGAACATGTGCATAGATCTTTTTAACTTTCGAAGTCTACTGTGTTAGTACCTGTATCTAAGCTGGTCATCGCAGGCTTCCTTATACTGAGTGCAATCTAGACAATAAAAAGGTGCCAAGGGTTCAATCCTAACCCATCTCAAAATAGACATTGACTTGCCATCATATGAACTGCATCACTGATTACATGGGCCACTTACAGTGATTTTCTCAGATGTGCATACATCTCTCTTGTGATACACACTCATATTTATTCAGATGAATCCCACCCAAACGATATATGAGCAATTTATAACCTTCATGGATTTGCCTTTTTGACATCTACTTTACTGCCAATCAGTTCATTCATTCCTCTTGTAGTGCCTGCAGACTGACTGCAACAGCTAAGGCAAACAACAAGAAATCTGCTTTCTCCTGTGGAAAGCCATGCTCTTTTTATGCTGATCTTCCCTCCCTCATACTAATCCTTTTTAATCTCTTGTCAGTTCTTGCAAACATCTAGATCACAGACTCTTTTGGAAAGCAACAACTTTTGTACTGCATAGCATTCTAAAACACAAGTAGTAGTACAGTGTTCAATTGAACAGTCCATCCAAATTATTCTTAACTATTAAATCGGCAACAGAAATTAAATGGGGGGGATCAATTGATAAATGGAAATAGACATGAACTAGATGAATGGATGGCTTTTAAAAAAGCAAAACAAAAAACAAAACACACACACAAAAACCCAAAAAAACTTGCCCTTATAAGGTAGTAGTCTCAGTAGTCTCTTTAAAAACAAGCCTTTTGCATACTGGCTTTATTAAAAAGACATAAAAAGAAAAAGGATGTAAACCAAATGAAACCAACATATAAAAGCATAGCTAACACACATTTGCTTCACAAGACCAAAAATTTGCAAGGTAAAGTTTTCTATAGTCTTTCAAGCAGCCAAAATGCCTTCAAATGGCTTTCAGACTCAAGAAATAACATCTGCACTCCTAACAATCCAGCAAAGATGAGACAGAGCTGATACACTGACTGTGTGTAGATACTGAAAATTAGTCACTTATAAAAGTCCAAAATGCATTGCTCAATTGCAAGCATGAGGGCTTTGTATTTGGCAGTCCAATGAAACCATTCATTCAGCAAGAGAAAGAGATTTACTAACCTTTAAAAAAGGTTCCAAGCTATTTATACATCTTCCCTGTGTCCCACTTTCACTTAACGTGCATGCTACCACCGCGGCAGGCTGCTACTTTATATCTCTCACTTCAACATACCTACTTATGTACCAGTAAAAAAGGATGCAACACAGACATGAATGCACCTTGACGTAAGTTTCTGTGCTGCTCTGTCACATTGCACAGGAGTTTTTCCTACTTTTTGGTCCACATCTGTGTCGTGGTAACAATAGACTTGGGTTGACTCAACCATTGTGCTTGATTCAGCTCACAGCTAAACTTCATACTTTTGCCACCTTCTGTGAAAGGTATTTAATTTTTTCATCATCCTTCACAATGAATAATGGGCATTTATTATCTTGAAAAGTTCTGATTTGCATTCAAACTTGCAGCTTAAGCTCATCAATAATATTAATTCACACTTACATAGCACATTTCATCTGAAGAACATAAAGCACTACATAATTGCTAAATGATTAAGCTTTACAACACCTCCCAAAGGTAAAAAGTATTTCATTCACAGAGGGCCTGGCCTCTATTGCAAAACGTTACCATGTCTGCGTGCTGTTTGTTGTGAACAACCATGAGAACTAGCATAAAGCTTAACAGCAAACTGTACATATATATTTATATGAAGATTCATTTGTTGTGTTCAGCACCACACTGGAGAAAGATTTCAGCATCTTAAGGTATCATTGTGCTAAACGTAACAGGTCAGTTCGCCCTGACAGCAATACTGCATTTAACCCAGCAGTTCTCAGCTATGTTCAGACTCAGTACAATTGTTAACACAGTCCAGGGCTAACAGAAGGGTAAAATGAGGCACATGCTGATTCAGAGGAAGAATCAGGAATAGATGTTAGTTTTGTTATCGCTTTTTGTTGTTGTTGCTGTTGCTTCAGTCATAAAACCTGCTCCGTCTGAGTTAGGTAGCTACTAGTAGATTGTTTAGATCTGTTGTCTTTGCCTGTAATGATTATTTTAAGGTTTTATGAGTTAGTGAGAAAACTGAATCAGAATTAATTATTCACGTGTACGCAACATCACAAATTTTTCCTGAATTAACAGTTTTTCAAAGCACATTCTTTTTTCCTTGGAAGTGGAGACGGACAAGAGCGGGGGAAAGCAGAAAAATTCCACATATGAATTGTGTCTACACTAGAAAATTTCTAGAGCCAGGCACTACCACCATTCACCTACAGAACAAGAGAAAGGGACAACACTGAGTGATGCCCTAGAAACTGGGAAAGCTTCAATGTAAGAATTCATGGCTCCAAGAAGGAATAAAAAGTAAAGGAAACCATTCAGTTGAACTCTGATAAAAACAGTCCCAACAAATCCTTCACCAGGCACTCGTGTCCCATATTGGGTACCATGTCACGCCACAGCTGAAGTCACAGAGTGGGGCTGCAGCTAGGCACCTATGTAGAAAGCATGGGGTACTTTCAGTTCTGCAGTTTCTTTGGCCTGCCAAGGCTTCACCTTCTGGATAGACATGGCCTGGCGCAGCGTGTGGAAGAGACAGGGAGTATCAATAAATAATAGAAGTTCATTGTGGTGCTATAAAGTGAGATTCTAGATCACATCCCCAAAGTCTATATCTGATGAAAATTAAAAGGAAGGGGAATTATTTAATTGGAAATGGACAGTCTGTCTTTCCGGAAGTGACTGCAAGAGCTGTTCACTTCCATTTTACTAATAACATTGTCCATAATCTTTAATTTTAGCCTGTATGCAATACTTTTGACACTATTTTTTTTTTTTTTTGTACAGCACAGATGTCTCCTACACAAAGGAGCCACAGGCAAACACAGCAGTTAGTGAGAGCAAACATTTAAGATTTGGTAATAGTCTTTATAATTAAATTTTCTTCTTCCTCTCTGTAGTACCTCATTTAAGTAAATGACTAAAATATTCTTTTGCATCTATTTTTCCTGGACGATTGCTGGTTCAAGTAGGTAAACACCTACTTGTGCTACACACAATTAAACTGTTTCCTACCCATCTGTGAAATAGCTAGTGTTTTCTGTACATTTTCATGTCACAAAATCTATGGCAGCCATAGCAACCTAAAATCAAAGATATAATTACAAGATCTAGAAATATCACAAAGGGCCAGACACACAGAAGTGTTCCTAACAATGGCTAACGCAAATAATTTCCAAGTTGGTATTCACATACCTTGGCTGGGATTACTTTTAAATCACTGAATACTGCTTTTTTTACGCTGTTTGAATGTCAGAGCCTTGGAGTGCCACGTTTCACTTGAAACATGTCATTTCACACTAGGAAAGGGATATTTTTCATAGTTATGCATAAAAGATGTCTCTTTTCGATGGTAATTTATGAAAGAGATTAAGCCTGTGTTAACTTTGCTGCGTAATCACTTGATAGTGCTTTCCCACACTACTGTGGTAATGAAACACAAGAAGCACAATAATAGGAGAGCAGTTTTTACACCATAACCATCCAGACAAGAATATTATTACTTGTTGCCATAATAAGCGGTTCTTGTAATATGAGATTTAGCAGACATCATGCACAGATTTTGCTAGTTTATTTAGATCACGAATTTAGTTCATTGACAAACGGCAACTATCTCTCTCAATGGTTCTTTTCCAGCTCACCATCCCCTTGGAAAGGAGTATCAGCTATCCTTTTTCCACTGGTGAGCTCAAATGTAATTCTAACATAATAGCTGTCATAGTGGCAAAGGAGTGGGATGTTGACAGGGCTGTACCCTGAGAATATTATACCCAAAGCATATCCTGAAATGATATTCAAATGAATACAAAAGAGCTAGAGAGAGAACACATGCTGTTCACCGTGGGATACTTCATAAAGGATATCTAAAACTATTTAGCTGTTGTTATTTAGCAGTACCTAACAGTACACCTAGAGTAGGTGCCTATTATTAATACCCTGATCACTGTGTAATTTTGCCAGTTTGAACCTGAGCATAACTGAAGAACAATCCTAGAAAATTCATTCAGTCTAAAAGAAATTTAAATGCATACAAGACATTAAAAGTAACTGCAGTGGTATAAAGATAAGGCATTAAGTTGGTACAACAGAGCTGTGATTACAGAGTAAGTCCTGTGTTGATGTGGTAAGATCTGTGACAAGAAGCAGTATTTGCAGCTTAGCGACCATTCAACATAACATCTGTACTGCCTACAGTCTTACCAAGACAGACAGAAAGATGCCACAACAGAAACACAAGGGGAGCGGATGAAAGATGACAGCCATATAGCCTTTGCTTTCTGCAGTGGGCACGTAGCCGTGCCTACTATATGGTAGTGCAATTGCTGTTAAGTGAAGCAACCAGAACCTTGGAAGAAAACTGAGAAGCTGACTAAAACAAGGATATCAGTATAATTAAGCCTAAAGGGACACTTGCTTTGTTATGTGTTCAGAGTCTGCCCTCAGAGAATATTATGTTGCACATTTGCAACAGAAAACTTTGAACAAGAGAAAAGGAACCATTTTTTTTTTATTTGCTGAATATCTTGTATTGCATGCAGTCTCTTGGTTAAAAATTCATAAATCCTTAGCACTCAAAATTCTCAAGCAGTCCTACTTTCAACACACTTTATATTCAGTTGGCCTTATTCTTAAAAACAACCAGTAAAATTCCACTCTACAACCTATCCTGCGCTAAGGGGTTTTGCAAGCAAAACAGCTCCCTGAATCCTGGGTTACCATCATTTACAATTCAAAATGAAAATTTTCTGCCAAAATTAGCTAGCTGTTAATTATATTTCAACAAATGGGACTCCAGAGGGTGTGGAAAAAGAAAGGAAAAGTGTGAAGATAATTATTTGCATTCTTAATTATTTATGCAATGTCACAGACATGCATAGAAATTTAAAAAAAAAAAAAAAGAAAAAGAGGAGAAGCAAAAGATTGGCCTACGTCCTGAGGTTCTTACAGCCTCCAAAATTTAAGTGCACAGAACTGCGGCATTTCGCAGCATCTTGTGACTGTAGTGAAAACCGAAGGCGAAAGTCAATGAACATCCAGGAGATAATTGTTATCATCTGTAAGAAAATCTAAATTAACATGAAAGAATTTTGGGGAGGAACCAATAATTTTCATGGACTTTAATCAATCTTGACTCAGCATTTATTTTTAAATTGTTGGTTTTTTGGTTTTTTGGTTTTTTTTTTTTTCAGAACACTGACACATTTAATTTTGATAGTTTTTTTAATTAAACCTTCAGACTTTTCTTTTTGAAAGAACAGGTTTCATTTACAAACTGACGTGAATTACCAAAGAAAATTAATAAATTACCCCACAACATTTTTCTTTGGATGGAAAAAAGTGTTTTCCAGCTGACCTTAATGGACAGATTTTCTTCAGCTGGGGGGGGGGGACGGGGACAGACGGACACAGGACCAAACAAAAACGCACAAACACACCTATAGAGAATTGAATTAGTTTTACTCCCCTTTCAACTGGAATAGCATATTATTCGTATGATTTGGTAATTCAGTGGCTTTAAGTTGTGATCAAGTGCTCCTTGAGAGGATAAAGAATATGATAAAGTTGTAGAAATTTTAATAGACAGACTTCAAATAGAGTAATGTCTTACAACTAAATTAAAGCTAGCCTTGCTCATTCTTCAGATTAAATAAGTCATGTAACTGCAGTTTTCCTGAGATTGCACAGTGCGTTCCTGGTGAGCGGGGGGAAAAACCACCCCCCAAAAAACCCATAGTCCACCATTCTGAAATAGAGCTTGTTGCTATGTTTTTTTGTTATCCAAATAGCATTACATAAAAGTCTTCTTTTTAATTAAGTGAAATGAAGTCTAAATATTAAAAATCAAGGATAACTTCTATGTAGCCATTTTTCACATATGCAGGTCATACTGATGCAACAAATCCAAAACCCGTCAGTGTTGAGCCGATCATAACATTTTCTGTGCTTATTTACTCTAGTAATTGTTAACAATCTTTTTCACATGAAAAAGCATGACTACCAGTATTGTTTGCAGATAAAACATTGGAAATTATAGTACAAACATTTCTATCAAGATACACTAGCCTTTTCATAATTCCAAGGTGTATCCAGTAGCCATTATGGCTCTAGGGTTCCCCTGTACAGCGATATGCTTTGTCCTACACACAGGATTGTTTTCAAGCAATGCAGAGTGCAAGAATGGAAGAAAGCTACGGAGGGTGCCTGCTAACTATATACATCAGGAGACCTCTTCCCAAACACTAGAAATCACACATCTATTACAGCATGCCCTTTGCACTGCCTCACTGCTCATTCACACAAGTTTTGTTAAAGGGAACCGCAGGGAATAAGAAGCAAAGAACGCAGGAGACAGATGGTATCCTCCAGTATTTCCTACAGACAGATTTTGTACAGTCCCTGACGTTTGCCGACTGGCTCCATTCACAACTCCCCCAGCCCATCCAAACTCTCTTCAGGGCTCTCTATCTGTCTTCAATTAATCGCTTTGAATTTAATCCCTGCTTTTGCCTTTTTAGTGGAAGTGCTGTCTCCTGTCCCTAATACCCAGACAGTCACAGCATATGATACCGCAGAATCCATTCTTTCTAAGACCAGTCATCACCTCCACAAGCAACAATAAATGAACTAAAAAATGAAAGGAGGAAATGCACCTAAAACATGCTGAAGTATGTATATGGCACTAGAAATGCATATTGTATCACAAAATTAATTCAGATCTCCAGTGCTGTGAGCTATTCTTGATACAGAGTACCCATAATATAGTTAGAATCTGCATCTCATGAGTGCTCCTTCACATCTGCCTACCTTTATAATTCTTGAAGAGCCAACAAATAGCACATTACAGATTGCTAACTGCTGCCAAAACGGAGGCTATTTAGTTCTTTAGCCTGTTGCAGCACTTAGCAGCACATGTACCATCTCCTTTAAACAACGCCAATTAGTATTAGTGATTCACTTTAGTGCTAAAACATACGAGATTAAATAGCTTATGATTTTCATTCTACCTCATGCAAACTTAAAAGCACTAGTTATTGTTGTATCATAATATAATCTCAAGCCTTTTCAAGATTCACATTAGTCCCTCAGCTATCAAAATCTGTTTTCATATTCCAGAATTGAATTTTGCATTTTCTATTCATATATATATAAAATATTTACACATACACATTCTTTTATATGTATATTTTTATATGTACACTCACACACACACTGTTTTCTGTAATGCTATTGACACTGTTGTCTCCTTAAGAAAAGGGCTAAATAAGTTCAAGTTGATGTGAAATTCTATACATGGGTGTGAGACAGGTTGGTCTGCTTGGAGCCAACTCAAAGTCATAGCATTAACATTAGAAGAAGATACGTTAACAAAGCTCATCACCAAGCTAAGGTGGCCACATCACTTCAAGTCATGCATGATGCATGACTTCAAGAAGATGCTGGCTGCCATATAAGACCAGCTTACTTCCACTCCACCATTTAATCATTTGCTCCTATATGTTCAAAATTCTCTGCTGTTTCTGAAAGTACTTGTTATTTGCAGAATCATCTATGTAATAATACAGAGATTATAAATTCCTGGTCTGTCATTTCCTAGTGGATTAGGGTAAGTAACTGATATCAAAATTTGAGCTATACTGGCTAGCTTTAATTATATTCCAGGACAATATTGCAGATTGTGAATTCCTCTGGTTGGAAGCTTCCTCCCCTCCGCCCCCCCATCAATTAGCATTTATTGTGGTGCTTCCCTGAGCCAATCTTGAACAGTTGGTGGTTTATGACCTAGACAGTTTCTTCTGTTGTATTTCTTATACGTGCCAATAGAAGGCAGAGAAATATGATTTGCTCTCTAAAGGAAATCTCCTGAGTGATATAAAATATATTTTAATTGCTGCAACAAACTGCAAAGGACAGTAAGTCATCTAACAATTTAAAATTTTAAAAGAATTTTTGAAAGGATAATTTACAGTCAAATAGGTGGCTACAGATCCTCCTCAACAGTATTATAATACAAAATAGCACTGAAAACACTCAACATCCATTTAAAAGAGGTGGATGTGAATATTTTTAGAATTTGGTGCAAATCCAAAACCCTTTAGAATTGTGTGTTTTTCAATTGTATTCAATGCACACAGCACATATGGTCAAGTCCTTGAGCTAGCCAGTATCTAATTTTGCAGGAACTAAAAAAGGTATCATTTTTAAATTGACATTGCATTTATCTAGACAATTTAATCTACAGAGGAATTTATACCACCCTACACAAATCTTTGTGCTGAAAATTCTGTACCTATTACCATTATACACAGGCAGTATTCTCAGGTGGCCCAGTGACATATGGGAGATGTGTTCAATGACAGTCTCTTTGTCTGTATTAGTAATATGTGATGTATGACCCCAATATGCTGCATAAGTATCAGACAGTTGAAATATTGGTACAGTTAAAAACAAAAAAGCATTTGGGCCCAGGTCCTTCCAGAAACACCTAATCACTTTAAAATGTTGAACCAACTGTACATGGTGAATTTCAGACAGGTTTGCTCTTATGCTGAATAACAATTCATATAAATAGTTTAGTGGCCCTGTATAAGACAGTATGGGAGATGCTGATTGGGAACTTGGATAATGTCAAAGGAGAAATGATCCTTAAGTTTTCAAGACCAATGTTACCAAGTAGAGCTATCAGTAGCATTCACTTTCTCTTAACTAAGCACAAACCAGGGCAAGGAAATTAAATTAAACTGTCCCAAAACTTTACAGAATGAGTAATCATAAACGACCGTATTTGTACTACAAAAGATAACCTAAAAAATACAAGCACTTGTACTTTGGTAAATCAGCTATTCAGAACAGAGTGGAAAATGCGTTGCTACGTATTTTGAAACTTGAGCTTTACTGACTTACAGATTTTGATCAAGAGAAACTAGGCAGGTAGGCATCTATTTCTGAAGCTTATGCCAGGATTACACAAAACATGAGCCTTAGCCCTACTAAGCTTTACTCCTGAGTTACTGTGCCTTATTATTAAGCAAGGTGAATTTGGGCGACACTAACAAGCAGATTTCTGTCTCTGCAGTGGCAATAAATCCAGTGAAGGCTGGTGTAGGCATATACTCCCATGATAAGCATATTACAGAATTTTTTTTTATTTTTTTTTGAGGAACATGGAAATAAGGAATGTTTCCTTCCAAGATCCAAAGGCCAGTGTTGAAAGAATAGAATTAATACACAAGGTTGTAATGAAAACTAATCCAACAAATTCAAAATAGTGCTCCTCTGGCAAGTAGCAGATGTCAAGAGATGTTGTTTATTGCTTCAACCCTGAAAGAAATCCAAAATTGGGAACAGAACTTTTCACAAAACCAAATATGAATGACTACCGAGACAGGAAGATGCTTCTCTTTCAATACTCTGCCCGGAAAATCTGCATCCAAAAGACTTCTCAGAGATTCCAGTACATGATGCATCCACAAAATGTTAAACAGACAGGACCATGCAGACGATGCTTAATTTAAATTATAGAGATGACCACACTTCCTCAAATATCTATTACAAAGGAAACTTACAGACACGTTTCATGAGAGCCATCCACACGGAAAATATCTAAAGAAAATAACATTGCTTACCCTGAAATGCATAAAAAGGAAAAATATCATGCTATTGGTTTAAAAATTTTAACAACTTTAAAAATGGATCTATTTATTTTTACAGTTATTGAGTCTTTACCTTACAATTTCAAAATTCTCCCTGAAATCATCAAGGCTAAAAATTAAATTTAATTTTTTTTTTAATGGAAAGTAAGTTCTCAAGTCATCCCATTGCTCTGGGACCTGAAGAGTTAAGAAAACCAGCCCATAATTGTGAGTTTCATAATAGACTTGTCAGCCCCAATGATCTTAGTAAGAGAAAAATTAAGGAAAGGCCCACAGGGAGATGAGATGCCAAGAATGTAATAGAGAAAACAAGGGCGAAAACATTATCAGGGAAAGAATCTTATGTAACTTATGGCAGTCTGACCTTAATAGCATTATTTGGAGAGACAATAAAGCTTATTGGTTTTACACCTCAACCCATAAAAGCACTTAAATATATACAGGCCTTCTAGCACACTTGAGTAGCCCTACTGAAATGATATCTCTCTGACTTCTGGTTATCAGCTGTGTTAATTTTTAGATATTATTATGTACTAAAGTCTAGCTCACTTTATTTCATTAAAGCTTATAAAACTTTACAAATACATCTTTTCTTTTTCAAGTGCTAAGGAAGTGAAGAGTCTGGGCAAACAGACATTTGTCTGGAAGGTTTAGCTCCCACTTTGTACTCAGTAAGTATAAAAACTGTGTGGTAGTCTTGGGCGATGGCATTACATGAATGGAGTAACAGCAGCCTCTGAAACCAGCACTAATAACCACGCAATGAAAACACATCAGCCTTTGCTGCTGATTATTCCACATTGTGCCCTTCCTGCCCCTACCATACACACAGTCTGGTTCTGTGTCCTTCCTATTCTTATTCCTAATATAAGGGAATAAATATCTGCCCATGTATTTCTTTCCTCATTATTGAATATAGATTCTACATCATGGTTTTCTTGCTGTCTAATGCACCACTTAATGTGTTTCCACAGGGTATCAACCAGCTGCATTCAGTACACATAGTGAATTCACTGGAACAGCTTATTACCATATTAATTAATTTTTATTTTGTCCTTACACTAGTCCTAAAAGAGTAGTTTTGTTTGCAATGGCTAACATGTCTTTGGAGCATATTTCATTTGCACATGGTTTCCTATCATCTGTTCAAACACACTGATCTGTTCCTTGTGCCTTGCTTCTGCCACGCTGGCTCATAGCATCAAGAGGGCAGGGGGAAAAGCAGGACACAACCTCAACTAGGACACAAGCAATTTTTTAATCATTCTATTATTAAGACCTGGTTAAAATAGGTACAAGAACCATGCACTGAGGAGTGGCCTTGTCCTGAGGGAAATTACACCTTTTGAAATACCCATGGGGTCATCATATTCATCATCCACAAGGGAGTTTCCTGATTCCATAGAAAAGATGGAGGCTTTCCCTCTTGAGTTAGTACTGATCTGTCTCCAGATCTATCAAATATGTCAAGGTGATGTGGGCAATTTCACTTTCTGTATGTCTTTCCTCATTGTTAGTATGGTACCAGTCTGACTGCAGCTAAGATCTATCTTACTAGAAAGTTGTCTCGTGGCAGAGACTGAAAGAAACAACACAAAAGCATACCTACAGGTTGTCTGCGAGATTTCTTGCTTTGGCTGGAACCTCTCTCTCCACTGATGTGTAATTCTTATTCTCATAGGGATCTGTTCTTTTCAGACAGTATTTACTTTTACTGCATCATAAGTCACCAGAAATGTCATTCACAATGTTCCATTACATTTGGCTTATGTAGTCTCACCTTTGCATCAAGAGGTCTCTAATTCAGAATCTACACGTTCTTACTTACTCAAGTCTAAGAAAATATTATTACATTTTCCACATACTTTTAACTTTATTCTTGCCCAACGCCTTCCTTCTATTTTTTTATGCCTCTCTCTCTGGTCACACAAAGATTCTTTTTGATCTCACTCTTCTAATTCTATCAGGGTTTCTTCTCCTCTGCAGCAGTACAGCACTAGGTTTTGAGAACTCAGTAATTTCTCTGCTACTTTAATGAATTCTAAGTTGCTGCAGGGTGATTTTTCTGTGGTGCATGCCATGGTTAATTGCTGTAATTGTTCTCTTTCTTGTATTATTTATACCCTCACGTTGCAGCGCTGTAATTCTAAACACTCAAATTAGATCACTATGGGTCACTGGTACACCTGCTAAACTAAAAGCTTTAGGTCAAAGATTAGAAACTAAATGGGGTTTCTTAGATCTTGCTGTCAGTTATAAAATTTGAAAATAGACTGTATCATCTTACCAGAAGCTAATTTCCAACACTAACATGACTTTTTTCCTTTTTGCTCTTTTAAGAGTATGAATGAGACATTTTCCCCACTTTAATACTATTGATTGTTTTCTTTATAGCCTTCTCTGGTTGATCATTTCTAATTCATTTCCTCCGGTGAAAGCTGCAAATCTTCTCTTCATTTGCTATAATTAAGCTTTCATTAATCCATACACATTTACACCAAATGTGTTGCAGTCTCTTTTCACGAAGATATAAATGGCTGTCTTGGTTTGCTGTAATACCCATTAGGTAGTGATGACAAAGCTGCAGATAACATACTATATAATATGCTGTCTGCATTTCAGTTGCAACTTCAGAACTTCTACACTCAACAACAGTTCCAAACAGTACATGCTCCTTGGGAAGTCCACCCCAACCCCTGCACACAGGGGGCAGTATTGTAACTCTTTTTGATTTCCTTATCCCTAACAGGAAGGAAAAAAAAAAGGGGGGGAGAGGGGAGGGCAAAGGGAGAGAGACAGAGAATTGTAAGCCTATATACAATATGACTGTTTTTTTAGATTCCATTACAAGTTCTCTGTGCCTAAATGAGAGGAAAGGAAGGAAAACAAAAAACATTGTAAGCAATCTAAGTGTGGAAAGACTAGAACTTGTAAAAAACCTCCAAAGCTGCTTCTCTAAATGAAATGGTTCTGTGAAGGAAAAAACCAAAACCAAAAACACAAACAAAAAAGCCCCACAAAACCAAACACCAAAATCATTATTCATAAAAAATATGCTTCTACAAAACCCAAGGAGATGGAATTAACCTCCAAATGTTCAGGGTTTGAGTTTTCCATATATACAGTAATAGATGAGGTACAGTCTCCTCTTTGTGCTTTATCCAGGACCAGGTATCAAGCCTGTGCTGCAGAAACTGCCTTCCTGGTCAGTTTAGATAAGGGTTTTAATCATCCTAGCTCTGCAGGTAATAACAATAGTCTGCCTTGCAATGGTTAGTCACTGAAAACTGAAGGACCTAAACTTGCTATTTTGGTTTAAGTGTGAATTTTAATTTTGATTAACTTCACTAAAGGCATTTTTGCAAATTAGGAATACGCCACAACACTCTAATCTCTTTTTGTTTGTGCTTTTCTGTGACGGTGTGCTCCCCCCCAGGCATCAACTTGATCTTTATCTCCCATAACCCTGCCCAAGCGATAACTACCCATGGTGGTCATAATGGGTGCACGTAGTCATGATGGCGGCAACCGAGGCTCAACATGGTTTCAGGGAGACAGGTAATACCACAATAGCCAAGGGCTAACTTGAGCAATGCTGGTACTGTGGTCAATATGCAAATATGACTATAGGTCAATCAACTTACCTCCATAAATAGTGAACAGCCCAAGAGCTTTTCAGCTCTCCTGAACAGCAGCGGGCTGCACGCCAGGATCTCCCCTTGAGTAGGTATGCCCTCAAGGTTACTCCTCAAGGTTCAGAGATTCCTTGCCGCAACAGATCCTCAGTACGTGACTAATAGCATGCTGAACTTTGAAATCTTAGCTAAGTGATATAAAGGATTAATTGCGCATATATAATCCTTTAGACAAACTATTGACCAAGTCTGGGACAAGGATTGGATCCAGCCGCACCTGGACTCCTCTCTGAGAAGGAGTTTAGAAAGCAAGGGGGTCCTTTCTGAAACCGTGACTCAAGGGGAGGGTCTCCCTGACAGCTCTGTCTATCCCTGTCCTCAATGCAGTAAATAACCAAGTGTGCCTTGCCACCTCGAATCTTGTTAAAACACCATCAAACTTTGTTAAATCCCTGTTTTATATCAATAAATGTATTGCTGCTTCTCTCTACGAGTGAAGTGCATTGGTCCTTCCGTGACATCTCCTTCTCTATATATGCATGTGCTGCCCCTTGAATCCATTCATGATAACTTGCATATAGATTTCTCCAGCTTCACAGATGCCAATGACAGCAAGACACTGTAAGTCAGATAATTCTGACTTTGTAAAACATCTTGGAAATACAAAATGTATTTAGATACAAAATTCCATAAAAGACAATGAATCAAAATAAAGCTGAGCAAAAATCTGCAAGGTGAAAATGATCAACCAAAAAAATAAGCATTTTGATATGCAAACTTCTAGTTTGTTACACAGCTCTCGATTGCTGTTGGTTTTGGGAAAGTCTCCTCCATGAATTTTCACTATCAGTTTCTATTTTATTTATAGGGCTGGTAAAAGGGCAGAGAGGTTCCATGGAAATAAAGCAGCTCAAACAAATTCAGGTGCACACGTGCCTTTTTGCTGCAAAAGATATGGAAGGAAACACTAGTCCAGAAAAATCTGAAGATTATTTTCCTCTTACAACTTGTTGACTCTAGAGCTATGGAATTCACACAGAAACAATGAAAGTCAGTTTTTGAAAAGATTATGTAAAAATCTCATGAATCCAACAAGACTTGCATCAAAAGCATTATTTTCCTTATACATTTTGAAGATATTACTCTTGCATATGCTTAAGTCTTCCATTGAAGCTTGTGCTCCCGAAATTAATTGGGCATTTCTATACATTATACTCTAACAGAGTGATTCCAGACTATTGCAGAGATTGCTTACATTGTTTATACACAGACTGAGGTTGTGGTTAGGTTTGTGGTTTGGTTTGTTAGGTTTTTTTTTAATTAGATGATTACTGAATTACTAATTTAACTGATTAAAGAATTATCTAGGTAAAGCTCCTTTAAAATTATTTACATGGAAGGATAAATGCATTCTAAGAAAAACAAATCATTTAAATAGGGATTCTCTATTAATTCAAAATGTTTGCCTTTACTGTGATATAACATGCAAGAATGACAGAAACTTACAGACTCTGCATGAATTGCTAAGTTTCATGGACGAGTGAAGTATTTTAACAGAAAGTGTGTACACAATGATTTGCAGAAGTTAGTACACATTGCAATTAACTAGAAAGAAACATTGCAAAACTGTAGTCCAACTTGAGCCATTTTTTGTATTACTAGCATTGATTTTTTTTGTTTTGATTTTAAATACTCTTATTAACAGCACAAAGTACTACAGAAATATTCTGATAACATTTTCATAGCCAAAAGAACAATTTTTGAGATCTTAGAGTACCAGGATAACCCAGGGACTCCTGCAATTTATGGCTGCAAACAGTCTTTCCCTCCAGTTGTAATTAAACAGAATACTCTGCAAAATAAATACTAATTAGAATTATTGTTTTGTGTTATTTATCATTTGATGTATTCTTATTTATTTAACAGCACCCAAAACTAAGCTTAACATGCCCCGCTTACCAAAACAGAAAATAAATCGGGAACTGTGCCAGAATTAATTTTAGACATGACAGAATGACTAGCAGTGGAAAAGGAAGCCTCATTTCTGGGAAGCAGCCACAGTATTTCGCTCCAGAGGTAGCTTCATGCTACTGTTTTGGGAGGAGACATGCACTTTATAGCATCAAAATAGCATGTTTCTTACAGGTACAGTTGAAAATAAAATAGGAAATTATAAAAGTGATATAGAAAAGTATTTTCCTAAGCAGTTCACACCTACTGATTTTTCAAGATTGATTTCTCTAAACTCACTTTTTGCCTCTGTTTCAGACTGTCCAAATACTATCTACTGCCCCAATGAAACCCCTTCCTCCTAAATCTACCATTTTAGACATTTTTCTACCTACAGCATAAAATAAGAATCTTGCTCCTCTTAAACAGCCTCATCAGATCCTCTCCTTTTCCTCCCTGAGATGGACAGCTCATGTAATGCTGCCCTCTGTCTCACAGGCAGTGCCCTGTTCCAATTATACTCCCCACCAAATCCTTATTTAAAATCTGTATCATAGAATCTAGCAAGGGTGGAGAAGCAAAAATAACAGAAGTCAGGAAACCACAAGATCCCAAACACCAGCAACACTGAGCAAACATGCACCTGCCTCAGAGTAGGGTGTCACTATCAGGATTGATCAGATGCTGAGCCAAGGTAACAGGATTAGGCAGGAGCACACATCCATGCCTTGCTAACTGGTGCTTCCCATGTGCCTTCTACCAGTTTCAGTCTCCTTGTTGTGCCTGGTTTGGTTTGGCCTGTCTTTCAAAGAAAGTAAAATACTCAGGTCAGGAATGATACCCTCACCTATTTTACTGAATCACTATTTAAATGTGTGTCATACAAATGGTCTCTATTACAGGCAAACCTGTTTTGTCACTGTATAATGACAGCTGATACATCTTACTTGTCAAGTTAAAAGATTAAAGAAAAATGCTTTCTCCATTTTTGTTGGCTATGAGCTTTTTGCTTAGAAAAAGAAAAGAATCTCCCCGACAAGTTACATATTTAATGAGAGAGCACACTTATTACTGCAACCTCTTTACCACATTATGTAGGCTGCATCTGAATAGCAAAATCCCTCAAAGCCTTTGCTTATTAAAATGCAAGCAGAATCGCCGTTTGGTCATGTTTACTCCTCTTTATGAGTGAAAAGGGAACTAATGAATAGATGCACTTTAAAATATGATTCAAGTGGCTTTTTCTATAAGTGACAAAGCAACTCTGAAATAAACAAAAAGCCTAATGAAAAGGGAAGAGAAAGAAAGTGGCAGGTTTGTGCATCAGCTGGAAAGGGATGGAAGAATTTGGTGGCTTCCTTTTACAAATATGTGAGTTTGCATAAGTAGTGTTTGAGAAATGGGACTCCATCTCTATTAATAAGAGCACAACCATCCGGTGGTTTCCTCAGTGTCTGCCCAGATAGGCTCTCCTGTTGCAACTGTATTTTTTTTCATCTGAATATACTTGTGTATTCATTGCCAAGCTGATAGTGTAAGCAATTAAAGGCTAAAGTTTTAGCTCTTCATTGTGGGTGAAGAACACACCACAAGGTGTAAATAACAAGATGCTTCCTTGTCTTCCTTCTCCTTGCAACATGTGGGATTAATCTCCTGGTCTAAGAAACTCCTGGCAGAAGCCCATGCCTGCCTGCCGCATGCTGAGCTGCCAAGAAGTTGCAGAAGCTGGCCAATAGTAGAAGCAGGTTGCTCAAAGAACAAAGACCTGATTTCATGAAAATGGTGAATCTGACATTCCAGACTCCTGCCTGCCCCCCTTTGTTGTCCATACCTACAAATGTGCTAGTTCCCTTGCAAGCCGTCACAAACAAGCAAGTTACCTCAGCTAGAAAATTAGATCACAGAATTGCGGGGGGACACACAACACAACAGACACACAGGATGGGACAGTAAACTCCGCCTTGTACTTCCTTCCTGCAGTACAGAAGTGGTATTGGTACCTTCATCATTTCATGTTCACCTCGAGGGTTGCTTTCTATTCAACCCCAAACCTCTTGGTGGTTCACACCACCTACAGCTTGACTCTCACTCCAGTTCATTGGCAGTGAACTTGCTGGCTCATTCACAAACTGCCAGAAGCAAACCACACCAGCAGTAGTGTCAACTCAACCAGCTTCTTCACTCGTGACTTCACTTGTCTCTCTAAACTCAAGCCCAGCTACTGAAGAAACTCTAGGCACAATCTCTGTGATCATAAGCTTACTCGAAACAAAGCTTTCAAGTTTGCCAAAAAAAGAGAAAGAGGTAAAAATCTGACCTTCCAAATATACAGAAATGGGACTCGGTATACTACGTTAGCCATCCTAGAAATGTTCCCAGTGTGACTGACAACAGCTTTGTAATTTACAGGCCATTTCTGACAAAGCAGCTAAAATTCTGTAATAGGCCGTAATTCAACAGTGGGTGGCACTAACAAATTTAATCTAAAATGCTAATGTAACACTCGCCACTCAGGCCAGTTGAAAGAAAGCAAAAGGAAGTGCTTCGAGTAGACACAGCTCACAGCAGGGCTGGAAAGCTGTAACTTCAGTGCCTCACTGACTTCGAATTGGACATGAATTTCTAGATGCCTCCTGTGCAAAAGAATACCTCCCCCTATATTCTGTCATCTGCACTTTATTCGATTGTAAAGACAGTCCCTGAGGACGCGCCTACCAAGTAATTCTTTCATACGGTTCATCTGACTTCTTTTTCTTCTCCTTTAACAAATATAGAACATGTAAACATATCTGAATTAACATAAAGTAACAGTCAAATAAGTGTTCTATGTTACCAAGCTTTTAGACTGTGTTAATTACTGGGTGAGGGGGTTTTTTCCCCCATTTTCACTCTGAGCAATTTACACATCTATAAAAAGTATTCACAGCAGTTCATGCAAATATGACGCTTTATATGATTTATATTAAAGTCTTATCTGTGTATATATAAAACCACAAGTAATTAGAAACACAGCTCAAGGTCACCATTTATGGTGTATATATTTCCATTAAAATTCCTTCCATTTTTCATTTCTTGTTTATTTCATGATATCTTCTCTTTAATTAAGAAACTACCATGTACCATTTGCTTTTAAAATACACGTGCTTCCAGATCAGGCTGCAAGCTAACTGGACAACACATATGGAGTAATTGTGATTAATGCAAAGGGGGTTTTTTTCAACTCAAACTACACAAAAGGATTAATTTAGAGCTGAAATTGACTTAAAAAGAAAATATTCCAGACAGGAAAAAGTACCTTACTTCTTTTTCTAAAAACATTTTATCTTGACCTGTCTTCCACCTAAGTTAGCACTTACAAAAATAGCATTTCCATGGTAACTGTTCTGTTGCTTCATTTTCAGAGATGCTGAGGAACCTCAGCTGCCACTGATATCAAACAAATCTGTGTATGCTTCACATCCCTAAAATTCATGTTGCATATATTTTCCAGTACAGGCACTCATTTTTTTGTTTGTTCTTTTTCTTTAAATTCAATGCATATCTGTCACGGAAAAGTATTTGGGCTACATAATTAAAAGTCTCTGCATGCCTGACAGTTTACAGAGTTGGTAGTTAGAATAAAAACATGCTCAGCTCTCAATGAGAAGGTGAAGATAGTTAGACGCATACAAGCTTTGGAGAATGCTGCTCCAGATGTATTTACATCTTTCAAGCCTAAATACCTGTAGAACTATGTCCCTAAATTTTAGAACAGAGATAGATCTTAAACTAAAAGATCAGCACAGCTATGTGTTAGCTCACCATCATAAACTTACTTTTTAATATTATGTCCCATTGTTTAGCTATATAAAGCATACATTACCACACAAATTGAGACTGAATAGTGAAACCACTAGCTACAACAGACAGGAATTGTATTACAGCATTTCACTCACAATATAACTCAGAACATCCCAAGAGGCTATTACCTGTGTTTACAATTATTCAACATATTTTATTCTTGAAAAGTGGCTATGGACTACAGCAATAGTATTAACTTGGTTCTCATGACATAATAGAATGCATTTCATAAATGACAGACGAAATATGTATTCAAATGTGGATTAGAATTGTTGATAAATTGCATGGCAGTTCCTGTAGATATAAGAAAAGAAAACCCAAATGCTCCTAACCTCAAGGAATTAGCTTATCTCTTAGGTAGTTGGCAGAGTGTAGATTAGTTTCATTTCTTTGAAAATTCATAGAAAAATGGGGAATGAAAACTTGATCTTATAATGTATTCAAATTCCCATGGAACTTTTGGGCAAGACTTGTGTTATTTCCAGTTATCAAAAACTGAAAGTTTTTTTCCAAAAAACAGGCCCAAAAAAAGGTAATTTACTGAATATTTTGTAATATTCATTACAAAAATCACCCTTCTTTTCCCATCTTTGAGAAAAAAGAAAGTAAAAGAGGACTGATTACCAGCAAAAGACCACAGCTACTGCCATTTACCCAATCATCTTCCAGACCATATTCTACACAAATTCCATAAATACCAGAGAAGGACTGCGACCACATGAAAATGAAGACTTTTTTCAGAAAAACTGTACGGTGAGACTGTCATTATGGAACAGGTTTTCTTGAAGGTTTTATTTATGAATTTAGAGTGAAGGTTTTTGTGTTTGTCGGGGGTTTTGTTGCATTTTGGTTTTTTAATGAATGCAGAGATATTGTCAATATCTAGAAAACACTGTCATTTTTGTAGGCTAGCACAGCTCCTTCCCTGAATAAAACAGATTTAAAATCAGATAAATTTTGCATTATCTTTACCTAGGGTAATTCAGCCTATCATCATGCCTTGCCTTTAACAATATCTGTAGATGTTTTACAACTATCAATTAGGAAAAAAAAGAAAAAAAGAAAAACAAAAAACCCACCACACACAACTGTATCAAAAGTGGTATTTTTCAGTCCCTGAAAATCTACATGCATGTTTTATCAGATAAATTGAGATTTTATTTGACTGCTTTGCCAATACTGTAATTTTTACTACAATTTTAAGAATAAATTTTATATTGAAATGCCTGTGCACTTCCATCTACAGGACTATTACAGCATTGTACACTACATTTTTCAGTAATGAACCACATTCTTTAACCATCTTGATACATAAAAGAGGTATGTGTCCTTCTTGTAACAATTCTGTCACTTCAATATTTTAGAACTGTTATTTATATATGCATATTATATGTATTATAGATAATTATACATTATATATTACATAGTATATATTACATAGTATATATTACATATACATCTATTCATTGATATACAGAGATACTTTTAATGTCCTTATTTCCCTCTTCTATTCTTTTATGAATATCCTTGGCTAAAAAAATATACTGGCAAACATTAACAAGAAACTGAAATCTAAATGAGTGAGTGTATATTGCAAAAAAAGTTCTAATGGATATCTGTTTTAATTTTTAAGCACCTTTTCATAGAATACATTTTCTTTTTCTTTCTGCTTTGATTTTTTTATTTTTCTAATGAACTCCAATGGCAACTGAATTTTGGATACCTAAACAAGATGTTAAGAACCCTTATTTTGGTACAATATTCATCATCCATCTGAGAATCTCAAACAATAATAAATAGGCCTAATTAAACTGCCTGTATATGAGCATGCTGAGCATCAAGAGCTTTATTCCTCATTTACAGTGAAGTTAGTTTTAGAATGTATTCCTGTTCTGGTATTTACACGAAAATTCCGATTTTAATTTCTTTAGGTAGTTTTCCCCAATACTTTCAGAGGCATTTAGTCTGAGATAAGTTGACATGCAAATAGTTGCATGAAATCACATTACTCTTAGATCGCTGTGAACTTCCTCCTGCTGCCTCCCCCTCCCGCCTTCTCCTCCCAAGCAAACTCTGAAAGAAGTGTTGACTTGCATGGCAATGTAATGACATTTCTGGTAGTTTCCATGGTGTGGAATGATAGATTCACAACAGGTTAAAGACTTTGTGTGGTTTCTCTCCCTGCTGTTTCATCTTCCTTTTTTGTCCTCTCTCACTGTATCTTCACTTGAACCAGTGTGATTCATTCTCTCCCTCGGACCTTTCTCCCCTCCTGCTCACTCCCCCACCCCTTTTGCCTTTCATCCCCATCCCAATCATCATCTGCTACTTGAGTGCCTATCCAGAAAGCAAAGCTATGGCTGCCACAAGAGCAGACAGAGGTGGTCTGGAATCATAACAAACAGTAAAGGGTATCTAAATTATAACAGACAACAGATAGGATATAGTCAAATAATTGATTTCATGTGTGACTAATCTAGTTACCAATTTCTTCATCCTGCTAGCCTTCACATCTCCTGAAGACTGCTGCCCACTCAACTCTGCTAATCTGATTTCTCCCTAACATAATTTTATAAGGTAATACAAATTACGCTTAACAAATAAGAAAAGGTAAAAAGTTAGCATTTAAGAATTTTTAACCAACCAGTTTTACAGAACTGGGATGCAGAGCAACCAGCAAAATAAGCTGAGAAAACTAGAAAGTAGGGGATAAAGGCAGCAGACTGACACCATAGTTTGTAGGAGGCTAAAGGTAGAGATTTCTTTATCTGGATAGTTGGGAATCAGATGGAGAGGATATTTTATTGGATTGGGTCATTAGTGAGCAGCATTTTATATTGGTGGGTATGACTATAGGCATTCTTTGTTAAAAAGAAGTTTGGGTAGCAGTCATAATTCAGAGTGCCAGACAGCAGAAATCAGAGCAGTGACGCTGAACCATACAATACAGAATAGAAGCACGTATGCCCTTCAAAGTGCCCCTGGAAATCCTCTTTTTATTCTCCAGCTACTTTAAAGATACCTTTAGAAAACTGACTGTAAATTTTTGAGAAAGGCTGAGGAAGTCTATTCTACTCCATATACAGGAAGTCAGTTCTGTCACTTTCCTTTTCCCCAAAAGACCTGCTCTAAAATAATGCATCTCTCTTTCCTCATCTGATAAGGAACAATCACAAAATTCTGAGATAATGAAAAATACAATGAGCAACCCATGATATAAGAGAACTCGTACAGCAAAACAATGCTATTGTCAAGTTTATAGAAACAAGAATATACATGTTCTGCTAGATGCTTTAAAAAAATTCTCTTTCTGAACAAATGATTCCCTAGGGCTGAGAATTACATTTCCCAAGTTTATCATGAAAGATGTTAGATATCAATTATATTCCCCTGTATTTATTGTACTATTTGACTACAGTGTTGAACAGCCTGGCTCTGCAACTTCTACCACTTATCAAACTCACACCAAAGCACAGAACTGCAGCAATTTGATGAATTCCCATACAATATTCAATGTAGTTTGCCTTACTAAAGGAAAAAAAGCTTATCGTCTACCTTGCATTGTAAATATTTGCTAAAACTGATAAGTGTCTGTGTGTATCTTGATTTCATTAATAGAAGCAGCTTGTCTTGCCACTCTTCAAGTAGGAAAATACTTAATAATTGTAATAAAAACCTCCATTCTTCATGAAAACTGTTTTAGCATTGAAATGCAACCTTATAAATGGCTACTTCTAGTAAGCAGATGTAGTCATGAGAAACAAGTAGGTCAGGAAAGGGTCCACGTGAAAAAGGCAGTCACTAACAAAGGAACAACCTGCAATTTGATCATACCTGCCAGTAAGAGTAACTGCTATTGAATATCACATTCTGCAGTCTCATAGAGGCAGCATGCTAGCCTAAACAGTTTTTATTAATAGGTTATTAACCTGACTATTGCAGACATATCCAAAGATGTGTCCTCATGATTTTCTTGTGCTTGTGTTAAAGGGGATAGCAAACCCCATTTTTTGTAACAATATAAAATATCTGTATGCTGATGTTGAGAACAACTGGCTGAAATACCATTGACCTACATAGGATTAACTGTGCTAACAGAGACTCAAAGATTCGGGGGGATGATGGGAGGTGGGGCACAAAGCACACGAAGTCAGCTAACACAGTGACATTTTCACACTGGATTAATGGAACTAAATTTGCTGATAGAATTCCAGCTTAGTACACTCTTAGCACAGCACAAAAAGTAGATTTTGTAAGTGAGGAACAAGAATCTTTACCTTTCTGTTGAGTCTTCCAGCAAGCCTACTAATTATTACAAGTTTTTTTAATACTATGCTCTTGTGTTGTAACTGAGACCTGCAAACTCACTCAAATAGGCCATGAGAAATCAGAGGACTATGAGTTTCTCTCTTAATTCCCAGGTGGTAACAATCTAAGAAAAGTGCTCAGGTAGTTCTCATTACCAGATTATCTCCCCCACCTTCCAGCCTTTAATGAATGTAACCTCCAAATGCCTTTGTAAAACCAGGAAGAGCCTATTATTCTCACCCTGGTATGCCTACAGATTCAGAGGCAGTTAGACACCAAGCTCTGGAGGGCTTACTGATACCGCAGAATGTCTGCTGCTTTAGCTGGGCTGGGATACTTTCTCATGGAGAATCTGAACATTGTGGCAGTGTGGCCTATGTACTTCAGCTCTCTCTTTCCATAGCAGAGTTCCGCTAATACAGGAATATCAGTGGAAACGCTGTGAATGTTTCATATCCACACAACCGTAACTACAAGGGAGATGGCAACCCTCTCCATTCCTCATTCTTCTTAGTCACATCGTTTAACCTCCTTTCTTCCATCTACTCTTTTTCATCACTCTAATGTAACTGTTCAGCTTGGGAGAACTTAGATCATAGAGCGAGATGCTGTACAAAATTCTAATTATGCAAATCTCACTCACATTGACACTGTGTTGAATTTTTCATTGCTCCATTGTTCTCCCTTTTGAAAGTCATTTATTCTGGACCAAATCAGTATAGTAATGCTTTAGCTCCACTTTGAAATGTGAAAAACAAGTAAGAATTGGGCCAATTAACTTAAGCATTGTAGAGTTCTGTAACATTTAAATCCACAGGTTTATTCACAAGTATAGAGCTTATTTTTGTATTCACACCTACGTATGTATAGTACAGCAGATCATATGTGCACTATACTTTAAGACCGTCTGCGTTTTTTCTGTATTTCCTTTCTACTTCGGTCTGAATTCTGTTGCCATCTGTTCCTGTGGCTGTCAGCCTGCAGACATTCTAATTTTGTGATCACCTGTTCTCATGTAATCCTCATTCCTTTTTGCATTTCTTCTTCCTTTCTGAGAAAAATCTATCTGCTTCTGACATCTGTTCCCCGCCATTATCTTTTATGAACTCCCAGGCAAAAACCTATTCAGAGATGTTGTCAAGGTCAACCTGCTCTGTCAAAATATTACACTTGGCATGTCTGACAGCCTGAAACACGCTGACCTTCATTGTGTCAATGACCTTGAACAATATCTTTTTATTTCACGGCTCTTGTACATACTGACTTTAGCTTTTCTTAAACAGCAAAATCACTAAGACAATCCAATAAACATTACTGAACTGACCACCCTGCACATGAGACAGGAACTAATGCAATCCCTATTTATTCAGTGAGAAATTCAGGTGAAACACAATAATGGCTCGACTCAGGTAAGTAATGAAACCAACATACTCCTCCCTTTTCATCTGAAAGAGACTGAAACTGTTGTCCCAAAGTGGGGTCGTTTACCTGGTGTGCAAGACACCAATGTACACAAAATGTCGTCTCCCAAGATCACAGCATGTGATTGTGTGTAACTGAATTCAGGAGGGAAGTGTGGACTCTTCAAATCCCAATACAATTCCCCAGACACTGGACCAATTTTTCAAAACTTACTCTTTTGCTCTCTTAGGATTCAAAATTTAAGTTTTCACTCCTGAAAGGAAGAAAGCTACTTCATTTATCACGAAAATAACTTGGAAGTGAGAGCATTCACAATCTTCCAGGAATATATTTACCTTGTACCAAATAAATAAAAAGATCAATTAAATGTCCACAAAGCAGATAACCTCATTCACTGCAGAAAAACAAGATTTGGCAGTCTATGTTATAACTGTAAGAATATTCCTAACATCCCAATTCTCAAAGTTCCACACATATAGAGGCACAAAGGCCTTTGCATTCTCCTACATCTTCATAGCTCTGGGATTAAACGGTGCATAAACTGTAAGCACTTCATTTGCAACTGTCAGGCTAATGAACAGTGAAGTGCAGAATATTTATCCAACTGGAGGTCTAATTGACTCATAGTAAGTGATATTAAATGATCCCCATGGTGCTTGAGCACTGTTGGGACATAATAGATTTTAACATTAATTTCACCTGTATTCCTTGTAGCAGCTGTCCACATTGTTGCCATCTTAAGAAGACATCTTATTTATTTTAAGAAAAAGCACTGTTCAGTGACTGCCAGGACAAAATAAACATCAATTTTACAATCTCTACTATATATGCAAAGATTTGTCAAAGAATGCTTCTTCTACCTTACGTTTTAATACAATCAAAAGTGAGCGCGCTACTTTGGGAAAACTGATAGATTGCCTTTTGTTATTAGAAAGATGTTTCCATTTTTGGAGTGCACAAGTACCTGCACTATGATTGTCCAAAGGCTTTTGCAAATCAAGCCTTCTTGTACGCTTTCAATGACACTTCCTTTCAGAAATTTGAACTAAAATTTTTGTAAAAATTATTATATTAATGTAATTTTAAAACACTGTCAGTAAAGGACAAATTCTACTCTTATTATTACTATAGATATTGTATATAGATACTACTATGAATTTTATCATTTATCATTTGAGATTGCTTTGCTGAAAACATAGTCACGTTTTTAAAGAACGGTACTGAGGTTTCTTCCTCTGACACGTGCAGGTTGCAGTTGCCTCATAGTAGGTATCATAACTTCCTTTGTGTCTTTATCAAACCCAGTTGCAGAGTTTGTGGTAGATTGCTAATAAGCAGTGAAAGTAAAAATCAGGAACATAATGCTTTGTCATTCTTGTCAGTAGATACACCAAGGAAAGGTAAATGGGAGAAATCTAGGATTGCTTACTTGCTCTTTCTGTATGCATGTATTAGTGTGTGTTCATGTGTGCGAGTAAAAGGGAAAGTGTCAATCAAATAAAACAGCTTTTTGCCACTGTTCTTTCAGTGGCAATTACTGAAAACTACTAGGAGATGGCAAACTACTAGGAGATAGTTTAGCTTACTGTTGCCGCATGCAGGCTCCTGTGGACTTGGAACATCACCTTCCTCTGGAATTTGCTGGCATATAACTGTACAGAGATAACACTTCCATTATTCCTTAAGATACTCACCAGGGGCTTGGTTTTGCTTCTTATACTGATACGTTCCAAAAGAAGAATCTGGTAATGTGTCCTTGTGGGGACATAGAAAAACCATCATAGAAAGAGTATGGACCCTATATTGAAGGTAGAGCATGTTATGACAGTGATTACTCAACGCAAGATACGTATGAGTTTCACCTCCTCCTCTAATGCAGAAAGTTCAGCACAGTTTTCCCAGCTCTTTTAACTTTCCTCTTAAGGACCTGGGGATCCCTTTCAGAAAAAAGAACGTTTAGCTCTAAAGAAAAAGAAAAAGGAAAAAAGAAAAAAAGAAAAGGATAAAAAAGGGGACAAAAAAGAAATTCTTTTAAAAAAATTATTTTTTTTTAAAAAAGCAGAATAATTATTCTTTTCTTGTAGGAAACAATTTCTGATAATGAGGTCTCAGCAGGAACCTTGTTTTATTCCTAATTGCTATAGAGTATTGAAAAGACCAGATTTACTACAATTGTCAATTGTTTGCTTTAACAGAGCAAAAATTCTCTCTACCTTTCAAGATGGACTTAAAATGGGGAAATAAATATCAGCTGTGGTGGATCACTGACTGATTTATAGTTTAACCATCACATTAAATAATTTAATTAAAACTTGAAAAACAAACTGCAATATTAGTAATGCAGTCATCATCTTCAGGTTGTCTGCTTTTTTAACTCCAGCCTTCTTCACTCAGGGGAAATATAGTTATCCTATATTCATGATGGTTTTACTAAAATAATTTCCTGAGCCTACAGGAAAGTCTCAATTACCTAACCTTAATTTTAACTATTGCTAAAAGATAATCAATTTCATCTTATAAATAAAATAGCTTAATTTAACTCATTGAGTGTGTCTGAATATTAATGGTGTCTTATTTACATATTCTTCCTGATTAGCAGGCATGCAGTAAGGAAAAACATGAAACCAGCACTTGAATGAATGGGGAAAAAAAACAGATGAAGGAAACTGAAAAACTTGAAAAGAATGACTAAGAATACAGGGGAAGATGGAAGTGCAGTACTCCCTGGGTAAAGGTCTTGAGCACAGCTACATGGATTTGCTCTGTTTGCAAATAAATTTATCAAAATACCATCCTGCTTTTACGTAAAAAGATAACCTTTGCTGTCAGTGGCAGCAATGATATCTCATCAGTCAAAACCCTGGCTTTCCAGTCTTAAGCTATCATCAAGAAGACATATATGGATACTGTTTGTCTACATGGAATATACCATAAATACAAGCAATGCATGATATTTTTTATTTTTTTAACCAGCTCACCATCCCAAGAGCTCTAGTTTATATGTAAACATATTTCATTCCTCTATGGAAACATTAATGTAGGTGTCTAATCTGAAGGTTCAGACTTTCACATTTGCTTATCCTCTGTGCAGTCTTACAGAGATCAGCATCACAGCATAGCTCTGACATTAATACAGTCACAATGTAACCCTGTTCAGAAATTGTAAAACTGTGTAATCTCACTTCAAATTTAAGTGGAGCAATCTTGTCCTTGTCAATAGGCTGAGTATATCCCTGCTATTACAAGTGTCTCATTCACACCATTACTTAAAGATAGTTTTTTCAGCTTTCCCCAAATTAGCAGTTTTATGGCCAAACAAGTTTTGCATTATATAATACAAAAATTACAAGTTATTAATATTGGTATGTATATTTGCATATATATTTACATATACGCACCCAAAAGACAAAAGCTCTGAGCTGTTCTGATAAATATATTAAAAACAAATACTGAGACATTCGTCTTACTCAAAATCTTTGTTTGCATTGTATTACAAATTTGAGCCTTGAGAGCTAAGCATAATGAATGCTTTTTCATGTCTGAGAATATCTGTAAAAATTAAATGTTCCATAGGCACATCCTGGTTAACTATTCTGCTTAATAAATCAATAAATGGAGTAGGACAGCTCAACTGGGTATGACTTTAGTATTTCTCGTGTCTTAGAATCACATTTCATCCAGATGTAATGTTTTTCGCCCTCCCTTACTTTCCTCCAGTTGTAGAAACTCAGTTTTTGGGTTCCAATGATTTCATCACAGAAAACAATACAGCCTCGACAATAAGGTTTTATTAACCTTTATTGTTCTAAAGCCTACATCTAAGATGAAATTCCATGGTGTTAACTGCCAAAGGTTAAAAAAGTGATTACGGCTTCTAATGAGTATCTGAAAGATACTCAGTTGTATTTTCCCTTAATACACTCAATACTGAAGGAAAATACAGGCTTACAATAACTGGAAGTAGAAAATTTAAGAACAAATCCCCAGTGCAGTCACTTTTTCATTTTCTCAGAAACTAGACCTTAATTTAAAGAGGAAACTTTCACACTTAAGTAGTTTTGTCTGGCCTTCTCTTACCTATTCTATTTATGTAAATTTTCCTACTAGTTTACGTATCTAAAACTAAATAGCAGACTTACACTTCATTATGGAGGAGAGGTATGACATTCCAGCAGGGGTTTCTTCCTACATTAACACTGAACCACACTGAACTTCCATGGAAAGCACAGCACAGCCACTTGTTTTAAAAAGCAACAACTGAATGGGTCAGCGCCTCAGAGAGGTGATGATCTATATCCCACAAAACAGCCTGACCTGTTTCTTACTTATTTTGCTGAAAATTCTCCAGTGAACCCATTGATAAAGCCTCGCCAAGGGCTGTAAGAAGGTGCTTCTTTCAACACAGAATCACAGCCTAGAATCCTGAAAGTAAATTTCTGCCTCTATTTTTACAAAACACAGACAGAAGACGAGGTCCAAGGATACAATATTAAGGAGGCTAGGAGGGTTAATGAAGCCAGGACAGTGGTTAGGGAGCTCTTTCTAGAAGGGAAATCTTCAGTCATAGCCTCTGATTATTTCAACTGGGTTGTTTTATGAAAAGTGAGCATTAAAAAAGGGGGCATAATTATAGGCTGTGATAGAGCTCAAACCTACTGGTCTATGTTTTGCTACACATCACACAGCTCATGGTAATTCACACAACAGCTCAAAAATTTCACTGGCACTAGGTTGGGTATGCTAATCTTCCTATCACTGACAAAATACAAGTGCAGCATTTTGGCATTTTAATCTGCAAATTGTTGCTGCCCTAGAGCAGAAGAAAGGCAATCTCTGCAGTCAGAGAAAATGTGCTGCTGTCTGCACACAGGATGTGATCTGCCTGCCACACATCACAGGATGCAAGGAGGGAAGGAGAATCTTGTTTCCAATCAAGCCATTATTAGAGTTCCCACTCATGGCAGCAGTACCAATCTTCAGCTCAGCTAAAAATAATGAAAAAATTCTTACTCAGTGATACAAGTAAGACTTCATTACACAAGTCCTGAAGTGCACGTTGACGATACTTTGATCTGAGAAATTCAGTTATCTTCATCACAGGCTACAACCTGTAACTTTTATGTTTTGGTTCTCTTTCCATCAACAGACTCAAAAACTATACAAAAGTAAACATACTTCCATGTGTATTTCCTTGTGCTGAGAATCTAAAATAAATAAATAAAGGTTCTTATGCTCATTAACTTTGTTTTCTTTTTTAAATATCAACTCCTACTTCACAGGCTCAGTGATGCAGTATACAAATGAGGCATGAAATGAAAAATCCTTGCCTTCCCAGTGGGGCACTGATCATGCTCACTTGCAGAGTGCCAGGTTATGATACCTACTGCCAGAAACAGCTGAACAGTCTACCTAGTACTGGGATGAACAATAAGCAGAAGAACAAGACTCAGAGGAGACAACCAAGGACAATTCTTTCCCTCATTTGCTGTTTGTACCAGGGCCAATTATAAGAGCAGGGCCTGCAGGCAAGAACTGCTAGGTGCTCTTTCTAAACCTTCTGAAAGAAAAAAAGGACAACGTAAGGACATTGGTCTGTAAACCCTTTGCCACAGTGAACAGATACTGTCACTCTTCTGATGCAATGTTGACATTTCATCTCTTCTGTGCTAGGAGTTGTGGGAGAAGCTACGCTTTATCCTGCTCCTTTAGTGATAAGAACGAGGAAATAGGTATGCTTAGCACAAGAGAGAGAAGTGTTTAGCAAAGAGACTGTACAGTAACGTGTGATTTCCTAGGGTAGGAACTGTAAAAAATTTACAGACTAGAACATCAGAAGTGTGAAGCACTAGGAAAGAAAAGGAGGAATGGTATACATTGACATGCCTAGATCCTATGTAAATTTAATAGTAAGGAAAGAGTTTTAAAGGAGGAAAATATTTTTTAATACCCAACGAGAAGATAACAACTTTTCCTTTAAAACTCCTTAAAACTTTAAAGGGGCTATACCATGCCTTCATAAACTAGCTGTGATTACAAGTAAAGCTGCTTATAAAAATCATTCAGTCTGCCCGTGTTTGCCTTAATACATATAAATTAAATATTTTTATCATCTAAACAAAACCACATTAAAACACAAAAACATTAAAAACGTAATCTAAAAAAAACCCAAAAAACTCATTAAAACAGAAAGTATAAGAATTTCTGGGAAGTGGGGAAGAGTTTTGGTGGAGTTTTTTTGCCAAGCACAGATTTTCAAGAACTGTGAATGTGAGTCCACAACTGAAAAGATCATCTGTCTCAGTGGTCAGACATCTATTTATACAATTAGTTTTAGTTTTCTTTAAGTTTTCTTGCGAAGTCTGTGATGTTCCACACTTGTTTCTTTACCTAGCTCGACAGAATGGCCAATCCTTTTATTCATCAGTCATCCATAGGAAGCTGTGAATCAGTTTTCCTAGTAAAGGATTAGGATCTGCTCTAATTCCCTTTGGAATGCATACTTCAAGGATCTGAATTGCTTTACTAGTGGAAACACTCAGTATTTTTAACAAGTGTACACCATAGTGAGGAGAAATACTAATTTAGTTTACTGCTATATATTGTTTCATGGAACTAATTGCACTATACTACACTGCAGCAACAAAAACTTAATCCTCATAATCCATTCCCTAGACACCCCTACATATTTACATATGTTTGTGTCCATGTGTATGCATATATTTATATGTGTTTATATATCAAAGGCAACATTCTATTATAAATAAAAAGAAACTCATTCACAGAGGTCACTGGTATCTCTGGACAGCTATAGCTCTTTCTAAACCAAGTAAAAGTTGTTTGCGTTAAATAACGTTCATGAAACACACAAACATGAACTCAACTGCCCATCACAACAGGGAATAAGTGGATGGGAGATGCTAATGTACTCGAATACAGAGGTCCCGATACACCTTGACATGTTTAGTGGAACAGCAAGTGAATGAGTGCTCTTACTCCCAGGGAGGGACAATTTACAGTCAGTCACGTCTGTAATGATTCCTTCTACTGAGAAGGTTTCAAACTAGGAGTTATACAAGTAGTTTGACTGGGTAATTACAATGATCTATCCAGCATTACAAACTATAAATAGATGAGTCACTCAGCATTCTGATCAAGTTGCCTGCTTTTTCTCTTAATTCCCTTTGACCTTTTTCTTTAATCTGCTATAACCAGTTGTCCAAGGCTCACACATATAAGTATCTCTACACCATTTAGTGTATAGCTTATGCTTGTCTTGCCATTTAGTGTCAATCTGATGCCAATTTTTTTCTTTAGTTTTGATTTGTCAGCTTGCATTCATTTTTCAGGTATTTTTATGATGTAAGCACGTGAACAAAGACTTCTCTCTGAATTTACCTTTCATTTAAGCCATGCACAGACTACAAGCTTTCACAAAACAAAACAAAACGTAAGGTTGAAGGTTAGTTACTTTGAATCAAATGTTCCATTACTACAAGGCCTATGTGGTTGGGGTCTTTCTAAATGTAGTGCAAAGCTGATCTCCAGTAATTTCTACCACTACAAGAATTATTTCATTGTTTCTACCATTAGGGTTTAAAATCTCCCTTGCTGTTCCAATGTGTGATTAGAAGTACACCAATGTTTCAATTTTTTATACCAGAATTGTAGTGCTTTCACAAATAAAAAATTTCCTGGAAATAAGAGGATTTTCAGGAGGCTTTTCAGTTTTTCTGAATCAAAATGTCTTTAAAAAGAAGAAAGTATATTCAGAGCCTTACACTACTTTTTTCATCGTCTTCTGTTTCTCACATATCTCCACTTGCCTCATAAAATTAGTAAAATAATGTATATACAACCATGGGTCAGTCCATAACTGCTTTCAAGCAGTGCAAAGTAGAAAAATTACCCTGAAGAAGCAATAAAAAATGGTATTTCTAGAGAGAGACAGGTTGTGGGACAGTCAACCTGATCTTGATCATAGAAGCCAGCTAAACACGGGTGTATTGAAATACAAATATATCAGTTCCACAAATGTTTCTGTGAATACCTGTTGAAGAAATTTTCTTCAAAAGCTATTAAAGGATATGTTGTTTTTGCATCAAACCATACATAGGAACACAATGAGGTCTGTTAAATAAAGATAAGGGAGAGGAATAACCTTGTTAAAGCCATGACTGTATGAAACTGGGTTGTACATTTACCACTGTTTGACTGTAATGACTTGTAGAAAAACAGCATGTTCCTTGTGAATTAATACAGTGACTGCTGAATTCTTTTATACTTAAAGCACTTTTCACTGTGGTTTTAACCCTTTTCATTTCCATTTGAATAATTTGGAGAGTTTTATTTAATATATGGCAACATATTTTCAGTAAGCACGTGACAGCAAGAAGGAAATCACCAGAGACGGGCGCAAGCATTATGTGCACTCTAGCATACTCGTGGTAAGGTCTCACTGCGACTTCATGGTCAACAGATGACTACAAACAATGGAGCTTTGCAGGTACTTGGAAACACATCCAAGACATGTTTGGAACTTCATTTAAATCCAGTTTGCATAACCATTTCTACAGAGACAAAAAACCAGGAACAACCTATCTGAATGCACTCAATGAATTCCCACTCAGGCACAGCCTCATTTTTTTTTCATAGGAATGTCATGGAAATAACCAGAATTACAATTTAGATCAGGTCAGAACAGAAGCAGCTTATTATTATAGCTATAGGAGAGAACATTAGGCAACAGAGTGACAGATTCTGCTGATGAGAACTTTGCCAAAATGGGACAGTTACAGAATTTATATACCTCTAGTTAATACACCTCTCCCACCAAAACTCAGTCAGGTAAACTGAATATGGTAAATGACAACAGCAATTGAAAACCTTCAGATGAAAAGACTCTAGACAGCACACCCTTTTACAAAGAATCCACTCCTTTTATGAATAAGCCACTCCTTTGTTAATTAACTCATGCTGACTGGCAAGACCATTAGCTGCAAACGTTTCTTAACTAGGCAGGCTTGCAAAGGCTTATCATATGTTAACTATCGTGCTTCCACAGGATGCCTTTGCTGAGATAGGGCATATGCTGTTTGGTATTTTAATTTGCTTAAACCCAGATTTTTAAAATTTGATTTAATGATTCTGTCATTAATATTTCTGTCAAAAAATTATTTCTGTCCCATCCAGCTTTGTCATATAAAAGAAAACTCTGCATTTGCTAGAGCTCGGGAGAGGAGAGTTGGAGAAACCTGCAACCAATACCCCTCTTGGATTTCTACTCAGCCTATGCCAGTACTGTCTGTTAGACACTGAATAAGGATGCGATTGACTGAGCCACAAAAAACTGACACATTAGAGAAACTCCAAACATTCAAGAATCATGAATGAAATTCACGCTTGCACTCCAAAGAACAGCAATTAGCATCTTGCAAATACAATGCATGGATTCCTTTCAGTTGTTGTTTGAACTTCTAAGGAACATGCTGCCATGTTTTGCTCTGCAAATAAGGCAACTTCAGCTTCCATTTCAATAAAAAGAAGCTGTGCCTCTCACAGGAACCCAAGATTCCAGGAGATGAAACCCACCAGATCTTACAGGCTTGGTAATATGACTTCCACAAACAACAGGCATCTTGAAAGAACTGCATAAACTCTGTGCTAAGTTGAACTGTATATACCACTCATTTTTTGATACAGTGACTAAATCAAAAAGATTGAAAAAAGGAGATAAACTTAAGGAAAAACAATTGGTAGGAAGTTTGATTATGTTTTTTCCCACTAAAATGAAAACTCAGGAGCAAAATTAATCTTGTGAAATGAATGAAACATGGTTTATTCTGTTTCAGAGAGGTTTAATTTTTAACTTTTGTAAAATTTCAGTTTGGAAGTGTTTCTGTCTTGAAATGTGCTAATAAGTAATGTGAAAATGTTAATTTTAAAAATTCTACTTTGAATTTTATTTTTCTTTCAGCCCTTTTTTCATGTTTGTGTTTGTTGGGTTTTTTATTCTGGAATATTTTTCAAATGAAACTATTAACAAATGCTGATTTTGAGACAGTGTCAGTCCACTGTGAAATTACTTTTTTTTCTCCTAATCTAGATACTTCCCTTTAAAGCTTCACTCATTCCTATGCAAAAAGTGTGGTAGTAGGAGTGAATTTTGTCAGTGTAGTGAATACTACTAACCTCACTATATGTTTTGTCTACTAGTACTTTGCTTAATGACCTGCTTTATGCTTGTTTAAATAGTTTGGCAGCATAAAGTTTGGCATGATTTCCTATTTCACCATATTTCAGAAAAATATGCAGAGTTTTACATTTTTAGAGTAGATCAGGAAAATATTTTAAAGCACTTTGAAGACCATTTCCAGGGTATTTGATTATCTAAGTAAAGAATGAAGATTCAAATGAGCTTTGCTAACATACACACTTCTAATCTGTCATCAGAGGCTTCCAGTTTGGCACTGTAATCTTACTGTGTCCTTGGAGGCTTGGAAGAGAGGAGGTGGAGAGAGGATAGGTAACCAGAAAATCCCTTGGAGGGTAGGTAACCGGAAAATCCAATATGTTTCTGGAAAGACTCTTCAGAGAGAGTAAATTTGTTGTTCTCCTCACTGATTTTAAGTAATTCAGTGCTGGTGAAAGGTGTCAGCTGAAGACACAGTGGACAAGTAGGGAGCAGCTTTGGTGCGGCAAGCCTCTGACTAGCTCATGCCAGCCGCTCTGCTGCAGGCACTCCAGGGCTAGAGCAGGGTTCAGGGAACTCACCTGTGCCTGTAGGAAGGAAGGGGACCTTCCAGCTTGACGTCCCTCTTGGCTTTTGCCACCTCTTACCTGGGTTCACTATGTTTCTGTAGAACATACACTTTTTGAGGGAGAGAGTCTTTCTTATACTTTTTTTCTGGGTACTGAGATCCCGATAGCAGTTGAGGCCTACACGTACATACTTTTGAAATAGAATTATTGCCCTAGCATAAATTCCCAGTATCATTTAGTCCCAGGAAATTAGTTTTGTACTGCATGTTTCAAATACATCCTAGCTCTTTTTAACAACAAATAAATATATAAATAAATGTTGAGGCTAGAAAAACTTCCCAGCAACAGTTTACAAAGATTTACAGTAGAAATTAAGGAGCTTGAGTCCTTGACCTCCAGTTTAGTTGCCGTATTATTTATACTACTAAATTCCCAATGTTTATCACTATCTATATCAAAATGACACCACATTGCTTTTTCTGATACAAATTAGATTTAATTCAAAGCTTTTAGCTTAAAACCATTCTGAAAAGTGCAAGGATGTATTGATTTCCATAAGACAGGGTATTAGTTTTTCATCTCTTCCACACTGTTACTTAGAGAAATACCAACTAGAAGGAATTGTCTAGATGAATTTAAAATGTAGATTGTGTATCAAAATAAGTGACACAAGATACTAGATCCTTTCAATTCAGAAAATAGATATAGATCTCCTTGGCTTTTGACAGTCCTGTTTTCAAAAGACATGACTGTCCCAGTTTGAGCTAAAATGGAACCAGTTTTCAGTAATTTAACTTTTCAGTTAAGTCTCTTCTAACTAACGGCACTCGCTGAAATTAACAGCGTATTTTTCAGACAGTGTCTGCTTCTAGCAGATAAGGTCTGATGTTTACAGTGAATACCAAGGAATGGTATCCAGAAAGGCTCTTGCTTATACTTATTGCTATAACAACCAAGGTCAGCCAACTTTGTTATGTACCAAGTTGGTCTTCCACCTGTGGGGAGGGTGGACAGGTCAGGTGACCCAAAACTGACCAACAGGGTATTCCATCCCATCTGCCTCATGCTCAGTATAAAAGCTGAGGGATCAAAGGGGTCAGCCTCTTTCTTCAACAGCCGGCATCCAAGGAGGACTCTGTCTGTTCATCTGCCTTGATCCTGATCCCTGCATTCCTGAATCCAGTTCCCATCTGTCGCCGAGTCCAGTCTGGGACTTTTCCCAGTGCCTGATGGTGATGCGATCGTCATTCTGGGAGCTCCATACTGGTTTTTTATATATTGCATATAGTTCATTATTTTGTTATTGATATTATCTTTTCTTTTTTATTATTAATATTTCATTAAAGTAGTTTTAGTTTTCTTTTCAACCCATAAGTCTCATTTTCTCTCCCTTCTCTTCTGGGAAGGGAGACAGAGAGAGTAAAAGAGAGCATCTGTCATTCATTCAGTGGCCAGCCCAGCCTAACCCACAACAATAACAGAAACCCAGCTAACCTCTCTAAGCAGCTGTTTTATACCAGAGGCTTCAACAGCCCTCTGTTTCTAGTGTCAACAATGTATCAGAGTTGAAATTCGAACACCATCCTGTACTGGGAGCTGATGATTTTGAATAAACACCATCATCCAAAATATGTCTCATATCTCCAGAGCAATAAAAGCAGGGAAGAGGAGTGGTGAACTCTGCAAATGGGCCTTTCCTCCAGTTATGATGATTCACCATTTTGTCTTGAATACATTGCTCTCATCTGACACTGTCTTTGGACTGGCTTGAATTTCAGTGGTTACAAAATAAAAATAACCTGTACGTGTTCTGTTTGCAGTTTAGCAAACTGCAATGGTTATAGTAAGATCAGGAAGTACAGAAAAAGTGTGGAGAGAAAAAAAAATGAATCAGAGAAAGTTAACACATGGTCATGAAAAAAATAATGATGCTGGTTTCTTGATAAAAGAAAGGGAGGTTCACAAACATGAAGAAAGGAGTTGTTTCATTTCAGTAGTTACAGGGGCTGAAAGTGACACATTTACGTTTACAGATCTCTGTATACAAATTAAGCACTGTTTCAAACAGTGTAATCAAGAACCACTCTGCATAATATAGCACTGGAAAGGAGCATAATTATAAATGTACAGAGGGCAAAATGGCTGTTTCACTGGAGAAGTGAAATTTAAAAATACATATTCCTTCAAGCTCTAAGTGAAGACTAAAGTCTTTAGAATTCTTAACACAATAAAAAAAGCCTGTGTGTACACGGAATTGTTAATATCTAATAGAAAAATAAAGAACACAAAAATACACTTCAAAATGTGAAAATAAAATACAGCATTTTGATGATGTTGGAACTTTCCGTATTGATCCTAAACAGAAGTAGTTTAGGAAAATAAATTTTTTTTTTTTTTTTTATTGCTGATGCCTTGTCCAAGTTTCAGCAAATAGTTCTGCTGCAGGGCTAAAGTTATAATCTCGAACTAAATTAAATAATTTTGTCACATGCTACTGTCTTTTAATGGTTTTCAGCAAAAGGAACACCAGTAAGTCAATTGATTACTGTATGTGTGGTAACAAAAGCAAACTAATTCTAAATAATTCTGGAAAAATAAACAAATATAAACAAGAAATAACAGTTTAACTCCTTGGAACTGTCACAATTTAATTGATGAAGATGTAAATGAGTAATAAAACTGTCCTTCACCAAACCTGGGGACACAATTTTTAGACCACCTTCTGAGCTATTTGAATTGTGCTAGAAGTAATGACCCAACAACCTGCCAGTCAGAAAACACCTGAAGGTCCAGTGTTCTGGCTATCTTCCTCTTCTCTGTCAACACTCTCTTTTCCTACCAGTTCCTCATCACACCCTATTGATTATTTAAAAGAAAAAAAAAAAAAATCCCATTTGTGCACATCAGTTAACTTTCTCTTCCCTTGTCACTACCAAGTTGGCACAAAAAAATCCAAGTGAAACCATATACCTTTTCCACACTGCTCTTTAAATCTCAGCAACTATACAATCCACATTTCAACAATCCACATTTCAGCATTCCTTATTGCCCTAATAACTTCAATGCTAATAGATAAAGTCTCAAGATACTAAACTTAGGAAATGCTTATTTCTTAGTGTTATCTGCTGTACATGATGCAATAACAACATAAGCTTAGTTTTCACACAGTTAATTCTTTTTGTTCTTGTTATGGGGAAGGAAAAGGAGAAAGTGGAACAGATTTCAAGTCTTGAATAGAGAAAGCATACTATCCTCACAGCTTTCTGTGCTTTTCATGAGCCTTGACTGCACTAGAACACATTAAGATTCATCAACAACATGGATTGCTGAAATAAAAAATAATAAAAAACCAACCAAACAAAGAGATGCATGGAAAAATATAATGAAGACTATAATAGCATAACAATTATCACCAAGGTTCTTTGTCCTTGATATACTAATAAACCTTACTTGTTTCCTAAAGAGCTATTTAAATGTCTACTGGGTCCACAAATTAAACTGTAAGTTTGGGTGTCCTAAGATTGTCAAATCAAAAAACATACACAAAGCAAGGTTGCTTCTTTAGACAAACAATAAATCAAATACAAAGATATCCACTGAAAAGAGCATTATTGTTACAAAGTAAATGCAAAAAGTTAGGGAATGCCAACCTTAAGATGAGTGCAACACCAACAGAGTGTCAGAGGTGCTTTGTGACAGAAGAAGAAGAAGGCATCAATGTTTATTTTCTTTAATACTTCTATCCACGCCCCCTCCTTCGCCAAACAACTTTAGAAGGTATTTTCTTTATGCTGTTGGCTATTTACTCCACATCTCCCCTCACTTGGAGTTCTTTCTGTTCATGCCACCTTCCTCTCCTTCACTGTCATCTCCGTTCTTGTTTTGCTGAAGGTCAGCCCAATCCTAGCCATTCATTGGATTGGCGAGATGATAGACTTGATCTATCCTGTGGCATAAATCTATAGATGTTTTACTACTGAATTAGTAGATCCAGAAAACACTTAGTAAGGCTCCTGATGCAAAGTGTGACCCTCTATGAAACTCTATAATACCAAATGTCACGGGAATTCTGCCCAAGACCTTGAGACATACAAAACTCAATATTGGATTGGAAGTGCATATACACTACTGAAAAATATGTAACATACCTGTGGCCCACTCAAGGCTTAAATAATGTTTTTCTCAGTTATCTATGTCCTGTTTGAATTATCATTTACAGTCTTTATTCTTCTCTATAATTTGTGAGATATTTTTGATTCACTTTAGATCATGGGAACTTACGTGTCTTTAACAGTTAGCTGTCACATTTTTAAAAGGAAGAAAATTTGACAAAGATATCTTTGTCAGCATTTGTTCCTGTGGCTACGGGTAAGTTCTTCCTACAACAGCAATTGCAGTATGAGAGTTGCAATAGTGTTTCAAGGCTATGCCTTTTGCATTACCATTTTCAGATGTATTGTCTACATTGCCTTTTAATATCTACTGTAACTCTTACTGCAATTGTGTATATACTCTGTGAACTCTAGTGGACTTCTTTGTTAAAGATAAGCTACATAGAGAAAGACTTTGTAATGAGCCCATGTTGGGCAGCGATGCATAGAGACCCCTTGCGCTGAATTTTCTGGAAGTTGATGATGAGGGCCTTTGGTTCAGTCAGATGATATGCTCTATACAACAGTCTAAAGAAAAGTAATAATGATCATTCTTTTCCTCCTGGAATTTTTTGTAATTTATACTAAAATAAGATCAGAAGCCAAAACCAACAGCCCTCTTGTACATGCACAAGAGTTTACAATAGAAAAAGGCAAAGGAAATACTGTAAAATCCATTTTACAGACTAAGAAGGAGGTACAAAGCTATCAGTCGCCTTCCCTAAAGTCAAACAAGAAATATGTAGCAATATCAGTGACTGAAAAATACCTCAGAAGCCTCCAGAAGCCAGAAAGTTATCATTCCTGCTGGAATGTATGAATCTTCTTTGGTACCATAATCAAGTCTCTATCAATGATATACACACCGTTGCAAACTGTCAACCAGAAGGAAAAAGAGAAAGTACTTACCTTGTTGTAGCAAGATTCATTATTCTCTCTTCTGACAGGACTGGAGAGAGCAGCTTTCTTTAGTCTCAAGGTACTTCAACTGCTTCTGCACCACAAACGTATTCCTCTCATTTTCCTCTTCTCTGGCTATAGAGAGAAGAAAAGATAACTGTTCTGGATTGTAAAGACCATGACTTTGTTTTGCTTTCCACATGAATTTGGAGCCTACATCTTTGCAGGCACAATTTTTCAGTTCTCGACTGAAACACCACAAATGACTCTCATGAAACCCATGAGATGAGCTGTAATATTTTCTAGCTATAACCTTGTCACGAATGTTGAATGTACTCAGCCTTGTGCTAAACATAAGAAGTTCGTTCACTCGTACAGACTACTGACACTCCAAATAATGCCTAAATTCTCCTCTAGGTAATGCACTAAAGGCCTGGAGATAAATAAAATACAGAAATGGAGTCTCTGTTCACCTTTATATATCCTTTAATATGTCCACTGCAGGTAGGCTAGGATGAAAGCAATGCTCTCCTGAGTTCTACTTGCTCTTTCCTATTCACCATTTGACTTTTACAAATAAAGAAGCTTGTAAAACAGAAGAAGGTGCAAAGTCAACTTGACTGAGCATTTAAATATCCTTTTATGTGCCTTTGTTAAGCAGAAGGTGATTTAAGAGGGATCCTACTTAGAGGTGAAAAAAGATTTTGATATCACCATAATACAAATGTCTGCTTTTACAAAATATCACTACAAAGCAGACACAGTAAAGATATAATAGAACAGACAGCAAATGTCCTTTCCAGTGGAAAATACAATGTTAATTAACTCATATAAGCCAAAAAATGCAGCATAATTCATCTTATCAACAGCTTATTATGTAAACATAATGTAAGATTTGAAGTTCCCTAATGCACTGTAAAATATAAATAAAAATACAGACCAAATTGGGAAGCATGTTACATAAGAGTGAGCATAATTGGTTAATATAGGAGCCATATATATGTATCTATTATCAAGGACACACAAAACCACTTACATACATCCTTGATTTTTCAATATGGTTCTGTTCTACTAATGGCAGAAAGATGAACTGTGCCAACAGACAGACAAGCATGGGCAAGTCCATGACAAAGCTATGACAGGGTGAAAATTTTCAAAGCATTCACACTTGCCTTTTAAGACCTGAATCATCATTTTCAACACTCATGTTTCCATCTGCCCACAGCTGAAAACTAACCAAGAGCTTTCAAAACACTTACTGTAAATATTTCTTTTCAGCTGCATAGTATGAGAGTGCTCCCATGGTCCACCTTTGACAAATGGCCTGGATAACAATACTTGTAAAGACAGGAATGCAAGTGTAAACAGCATGAGTGAATCAAATTATACAAAACCATCTGGGAGGATACTTGCCCCAGATTGTTCGTGTTAACGCAAAAGAGAACCATCAGCTGGATTAAATAACAACTGAGAAATTACAGAGACTTCTGAAACAAAGGAGAAGTCAGCCTGAAAAGAATTACAGAAGCATGAATATTTGTAAGAGAGAGGAGACCTTGAGGTTGACACAGAGGTAGTCAAAACCTGCCTTGACGCTGCCACAACTTGTCCCACAGGCAGCATATCCTCTGTCAAGGCTGACGGAGCATCTTTGTCATAAGACGTGATGAGCAACCACACTCCAGCCAGCAGAGTCAGACTTCAGGGTACACCAAGTAGGGACCCACACCTGGAGTGAGTGTACATCATCCGGGGACGGTGAGGAGGTTTGGGGGGGTGAGCGTCTGAGCCCATCACTGAGGGTTGGGGGTATTAAAACTTTTGGGATTAGTTACATAGGGGTGCTTAGAAATTTCTGGGCATGTTAACATTTTGTAAGCGTCTAGTTTTATGGCTTATCTGATATTGATCTTGAATGTATAGTTCACTGACTGTCTGATAATTACATGTGGTTAATTATAAAGTGTTTTGATTCTGATTTGGTTTAGACTATGTGATCTGAGCAGTGGTTCTCTGTGAAGCATAGTTTCACATATCTCAACGTTTTTCTTTTTTTCTCCCTAACATTTCAGCTGTATAAAGTTTATATATGTGAACTCTTAACAGTCAAAAAAAAAAAATTATTCACCTTGGAAATTTTCAGCTGGTGGCATTTTTTGTGTGCACTCTTCACAGGAATATTTTGAAACCTGAGAACCAGCAATCCCTAAGTTCCATCTGTTGCAGACAATCATATAACTAACTTTATACTTTTTACAATTCCATAAAAATTATTTAGCTATTGCTCAAAACATTTCCAGGAAAAGCTAAATCCTGAGTGCACTCACACAGCATGTGAAGGACAACCAGGGGATCAGGCCCAGCCAGCATGGGTTCATGAAAGGCAGGTCCTGCTTGACCAACCTGATCTCCTTTTACCACCAGGTGACCCGCCTGGTGGATGAAGGAAAGGCTGTGCATGTTGTCTACTTGGACTTTAGTAAGGCCTTTGACACAGTCTCCCACAGCATTCTGCTAGAGAAGCTGGCAGCCTGTGGCTTAGACAGGTGTACTCTTTGCTGGATTAAAAACTGGCTGGATGGCCGAGCCCAGAGAGTTGTGGTGAATGGCGTTAAATCCAGCTGGCGGCAGGTCTCAAGCAGTGTTCCTCAGGGCTCAGTCTTGGGGCCAGCCTTGTTT